>OZ038383.1:95120154-95422923 GCA_964036045.1 Eutreptiella sp. 'Long Island Sound 2002' | reverse complement strand
GACGTGGAATTGGAACCGTGTTTTTGTACTATACTAGGGGGATGGTGCGGTGGGTCGGTGGCGTACATTGTGGGGGCGATGAAAGCTGAGGGCCAGGCTAGGCTGGAGCCTCCCAGAAATCCTGGCTATGCACATGCGGGCTATTGCGTGCTGGCAGAGGGATACGTGGAGTCAGGGGTGGTGGGCAGTTTCGAGGACGCAGACGGCAATGGATTCCATGGGGTCATGGGTGATGGATGTCTCCACGGTGGCGGCGGTACGCGAACGACGGAGGATCAGCTCTCGCTTCGCCGCATGCGTGCTGCTTTGTTCCTTGGTTGCCGCTTTGCGACGGACAGAGATGCCCTTGCTTTCTGCTTGTTGCGATGCTGCTGCGCTGCTTTGCCTTGCCCCCTTACCCCCGGCGAACAAACGGGCCAGCGTCCGTCGCCGTTGCTCATGCTAACGCTTTGCAGTTGCCACTGCCCCCAAAGCCTGGTTGACCGGTATCCCCGGTCCTCTGGGTCCTCCATCAAGCTGTGGGCCACCTCAGGCAGCCCTCGGACCCACGGGATCGAGCGAGGCGAGAACCACCAATCGGCGCGAGATGCCCGGTAACTCCAGTAGACGGCATGATAAGTGGTTATGACTATGACTATGACTATATATATTGACTATATATATATATATATATATATATATATATATATATATATATATATATATATATATATATATATATGTATATATATATATATATATATACATATATATATATATATATATGTATATATATATATATATATATATATATTATATATATATATATATATATGTATATATATATGTATATATATATATATATTTATATGTATATATATATATATATATATATGTATATATATATATATATATATATGTATATATATATGTATATATATATATATATATATATATATATACATATATATATATATATATATATATATATATATATATATATATATATATATATATATATATATATATATACATATATATATACATATTATATATATATATATATATATATATATATATATATATATATATATGTAGATATATATATATATATATATATATATATATATATATACATATGTATATATATATATATATATATATATATATATATATATATATATATATATATATATATATATATATATATGTATATATATATATGTAGATATATATATATATATATATATATATATACATATGTATATATATATATATATATATATATATATATATATATATATGTATACATATATATATATATATATACATATATATCTCCTCCAATCTACACCCCTCTCCCAACTCTAGGTGGCTCCAACACACGGCTCTAAGGTACGTGCGAAGGGCACACAGTGGTGTATACATGTGGTGGAAGGGGCTCAACTCGGTCAAAACGGGCTCAAAACGGGCTGAAAACACTTGTTTGAGCATCCCAAATGGTCCGGGATCACTTTTGGGAAAACGCATTTGTGACCCATTTTTGACCCATTTTTGGTCCCCAAATGGCCCAATTTCAAGGCATTTTGGGATTTCCCATGGCCCAAAACGCGCCACCACGGGCTCAAAACGGCCGAAAAACACTTGTTTGAGCATCCCAAGTGGTCTAGGAACAACTTTGGAAAAAATGATTTTTTTCGCCCCGGGGACCCTGGTGGACCCACCGTTGGCCCCCACTGTGCGTGGGCTAGCCGGCCCTCCGGCTGCACCAAGTGACCACTAGTACGGGGGTCTACGTGTCTCGTTGGGCGATGCTGAGGCTTGGTAACCATAAAAAGTGGGGGGTTGCGGGTGGACTAGGTGCCCTCGGAATTCGTTTTTGAGCCACGTAGCCCAAGATACGGCCCGTTCTTGGTTTCGGGCTGCTGGTGCACATTGCGCCCATTTTCAAGGCATTTTGGGATTTTCCATGGCCCAAAACGCGCCACCACGGGCTCAAAACGGCCGAAAAACACTTGTTTGACCATCCCAAGTGGTCTAGGAACAACTTTGGAAAAAATGTTTTTTTCGCCCCGGGGACCCTGGTGGACCCACCGTTGGCCCCCACTGTGCGTGGGCTAGCCGGCCCTCCGGCTGCACCAAGTGACCACTAGTACGGGGGTCTACGTGTCTCGTTGGGCGATTCTGAGGCTTGGAAACCATAAAAAGTGGGGGGTTGCGGGTGGACTAGGTGCCCTCGGAATTCGTTTTTGAGACACGTAGCCCAAGATACGGCCCGTTCTTGGTTTCGGGGTGCTGGTGCAGATTGCGCAGATTTTGGGGCTTTTGGGCGCGTTTTTGGGCCGTTTCTCGGAAATATCGTGGAGTTAGAGGGCACCAAAGGTCCCTTGGTCACGGGAAAGGCAAGCCGCACGTGGAGTGTAGCATCCGTTTGCCTTCGCTGGCTGTTTTGAGCCCTTACTAGGGCCGTTTTGGGCGAAAAATGGCTGTTTTTGGCCCAAAACTGCGCAGATTTGAGAGGGCACCTCCCGACTTGGCGTCACCGCCCCGGGCCGCCACCGGTGAGTTTTTGGCTCAAAACTTGGATTTGGCAAGGCCACCACCTAGGCTCTAGGATGGCTAAAGTAGAGTCAAGCCCGAGGCGATGGGAAGGTGCAGTGGCCAAAACGGAATGGTGACGTGTTGTTTTTGTTGTTGTTGTTGTTGTTAGCTAAATTTAAGGGGAGAGGGGTGTAGTAATATATATATATATATATATATATATATATATATATATATAATAATATATATATATATATATATATATATATATATATATATATAGATATATATATATATATATATATATATGTATGTATGTATGTGTATGTGTGGATGTGTGTGTATGTATGCGTATATATATATATATATATATATATATATATATATATATATATATATATATATATATATATATATATATATATATATATATATATATATATATATATATATATATATATATATATATATATATATATATATATATATATATATATATATATATATATATATATATATATATATATATATATATATATATTATATATATATATAGTCATAGTCATAGTCATAACCACTTATCACGCCGTCTACTGGTGTTACCGGGCATCTCGCACCGACAGGTGGTTCCTGCCTTGCTCGATCCCGTGGGTCCCAGGGCTGCCTGAGGTGGCCCACAGCTTGACGGAGGACCCAGAGGACCGGGGATACCGGCCAACCAGGCTTTGGGGGCAGTGGCAGCTGCAGAGCGTTAGCATTAGCAACGGCGACGAGCGCTGGCCCGTTTGTTCGCCGGGGGTAAGGGTCAAGGCATGGCAGAGCTGCAGCACTGCAACAAGCAAGCACAACTCCTAGGGGTGCAGCACTGCAGCAACCAAGAAACAAAGCAGCAAGCATGGGCACAAGACGAGATTGAAGATGGCGTTGCTACCCACGTGCTGGCTCGAAGGCCTTGGGGCCTGCAGCAAGCCCAGCGCTGCCCCAACCGTAGTCACCAGGGTACTCACCGGTCAAGTAGTCTGGGACGTTGCTGTCCGCAGCGTTGGGGCCCAACCACCTCTTGCGGTGAGGACCACACCAGTCCGACAAATCCACCTGGGGCTCCTTCTGCTTCCCAGCATCTGTGAACTTGGCCACAGACGGCGTGTACTGGCCGGCTTGCTCAAGGGTCAACCCGTTCACCGCGAACGGATCAGCATTGTGGGAGGCCCAGTGCTCAACAGGGCCCTGGCCGGTGACGGCAGCCTGCACATAGTTGCCGAACAAGGAGAGCATAGCCATTCGGCCCTCCTTGACCTCCTTCACCTTCAGTTCGGCAGCCGTGTCAGGGTCTTCGGCCAAACCCAGAGGGTCAAATTGCTTGCCACTAGGGTTCACCAGATCACCGAACCAGACCACCGAATGGACCACCCTTCACACGGTAAGCCTCGATGGCACCCTTCACGACAACTTGGCTGGCCAACTCGGCGGTTTTTTTTTTTTTTTTTTACCTCCACCGCTCGCCACTCGTCTCTCCCCCCGGCGTTTCGGTCTGTCCTCTGCCCCCCCCCATGTCCCCTCGCCGTCTCCGTGCTGTCCTCGCCCCTTTCTGGGGTGGGTGGGGGAGAAGGGGGTGGGGGGGGGGGGCGTCCTCGCTGTCCGTCCTCTGGCGTAAGCACGTCGCAAGCACGGCGCAGGCAAGAGGCGCGGCACTTGTCCCTCTGCAGGGGGGGGGGGGGCTAGCCGTGTGGCTCCCGTCATCGCCCTTCCTACCCTGCGTTCGCTCCCCCGGTGCCCCCCCCGTTGGGGCTTGCACGGCGCGTGCTTCCTACGGGCACGGTCGTGTGGTCCGTCCCGCACCCTCTCTCCGCTGCCTCCCCACCTTGCCGCTTTGTCCTCGGGGGGGGGGGCCGCTGTCCGCCCCTCCCTACCTTCACCCCCCACCCTTGGGGGGGCGGAGGTGTGTGTGGGGGGGGGGGGGCTTGTCGTCTTCCCTTCGTTGCACGCATGTCGCAGGCACGACGCTAGCACGGCGCAGGCATGAGGCGCGGCACCTGTCCCTCTGCAGGGGGGGGGGCATGCCGTGTGGCTCCCGTCGTCGCCCTTCCTACCCTGCGTTCGCACCCCCGGTGGTCCCCCCGCTGGGGCTTGCACGGCGCGTGCTCTCTTCGGGCACGGTCGTGTGGTCCGTCCCGCACCCTCTCGCCGCTGCCTCCCCACCCTGCCGCTTTGTCCTCGGGGGGGGGGGCGCTTTTCGCCCCCCCCTACCTGCATCCCCCACCCTCGGGGGGGCGGAGGTGTGGGGGGGGGGGGGGGGGCGCCCTTGTCGTCTTCCCTTCGTAGCACGCACGTCGCAGGCACGACGCAAGCATGGCGCAGGCACGAGGCGCGGCACTTGTCCCTCTACAGGGGGGGGGGCCTGCCGTGAGTCACCCGTCGTCGCCCCTCCTACCTTGCGTGCGCACCCCCGGGGGGGCGGAGGTGTGTGGGGGGGGGGGCGCCCTTGTCGTCGTCCCTTCGTTGCACACATGTCGCAGGCACGACGCAAGCACGACGCAAGCACGGGGTGCGGCACTTGGCTGCAGCGGGGGGGGGGGGGTTTCTCCTTTGGGCCTTCCAGCCCTCCTCCACGGTAGGGGCTCCGCACCCCAGGATCTCCAGCCGCCGTTGCCCCTTGGCGGTAGTCGCCAGGACGCGCACGGCGCACGACACGACGCATGGCAACTATCCCCTACCCTGCCCCCTCTGCTCCCTCCCTCGCCCTCAGTGCTCGCATGGTGCTGAGCAATGCCCCTGCCTCCCTCGTCGCTCCCTCTCTCTGCTCCGGCTGTCCGGCCTTCGCTCGCCTCCTAAGTGTCCTACCTCTTTCGCCCTGCCCGTGCCCTCTTCCCTCGTCCTTGCCGGCCCTCGATGCTTGTCACTACGCAGGCACACAGCACACTGCACCTTTGGGGGCGGGCTGCCTTGTGGCAGCACGCCGCGGCACCCCGCCTTGCCCAGAGCCCCCGCGCGCCGCAGGCGGCTCACTCGGTTGTGGGGCACCATGTTGCCCCCTTCTCTGCCGTGCCATCTCCGACCCTCTGCCCTCCGGCTAGCGCGAGCACAGTGCGGCGCAATTCGCGAAGCAGCGCTCCCTCTCTGCCCCCCTCTTTGCCCCGGCCCCCCTGCCCTGTCCTGCCCCCTGTCCGCTCGCCCTCCCTCACCTTGCCCTGCCCCTCGTCCCTGGTTGCTGGGTCTCCGGCCTCCTGTCTCTCTGTCCCCCTCCTCCCTCTATTCCCTCGGCGTGCACCGTGCAGAGCAATGCGCAAGGCAACCCTCCCACTCCCTCTCTCCCTTGCTGCCCCCTGGTGTCCTGAGCTCCCGGTTTGTGGCACGCACCTTGTACCGCACACGATACCTCCGGGGGCACGCTGCCTAGCGGCCGCGGCACGTCCAGGGCCCCCGCTCGCCGCAGGCGGGCAGCTCGGTTGCGGGGCACCCTCGTCGTTCTTGCCCCTGGTCCGCTCACACTAGCCGCCCTCCGGCCAGCGCGAGCACGGTGCGGAGCAATTCGCGAGGCAACCCTCCCTCCCTGCTCCCCCCCTCTGCTCCCGCTCCCTGGCCCAGCCCTGCCCCTTGTGTGCTCGTTCTCCCTCGTCCTCTCTTGCCCCCCTTCCCAGGCCCCTGTGTCCCTGGCCCTCTGTCTCCCTGTCTCCGTCTTCCCTTTACCTCCCCGGCGTACACTTCGCCGAGCAATACGCGTGGCATCCCTCCCTCTCCCCCTTCACCTTTCCACCCCCTGGTGCCCTGGTCCCTGGGCTAGTGGCACGCACGTCGCACTGCACCCGCCTGTGGCCTTTTTCCTAAGTGCCCTACCTCTTTCGCCCTGTTCGTGCCCTCTTCCCTCGTCCTTGCCGGCCCTCGTTGCATGACACTACGCAGGACACTGCACCTTCGGGGGCGGACTGCCTTGTGGCAGCACGCCGCGGCGCCCCGGCTTGTCCAGTGCCCCCGCGCGCTGCGGGCGGCTCGCTCGGATGTGGGGCACCTTTTTGCTCCTGCCCCACGTTTGCTCTTTCATGCCGCCGTGGCACGCCCCCTTCCCTGCCCTGCCACCTCTGTCCCTCTGCCCTCCGGCCAGCGCGAGCACGATGCGGAGCAATTCGCGTGGCAGCGCTCCCTCTCTGCCCTCCGTCTCTGCCCCGGCCCCCTGGCCCTGTCCTGCCCCCTGTCTGCTCGCCCTCCCTCGTCCTCCCTTGCCCCCCTTCCCATGCCCCTGGGTCCCTGGCCCTTTGTCCCCCTGTCCCCGTCCTCCCTTTACCCCCCTGACATACACTTCGCGGAGCAATACGCGAGGCATCCCTCCCACTCCCTCTTCACCTTGCCGCCCCCTGGTGCCCTGGTCCCTGGGCTTGTGGCACGCACGTCGCACTGCACCCGCCTGCGGCCTTTGTCCCTCTACGCCCGCCCTGCCCCCCCCTCCCTCCCCGGCCCTTTTCCCCCTCGGACACTACGCAGGACACTGTGTAGGCAAGTCGCAGGCACGTCGCAGGCATGTCGCAGGCACGCACCTGGCCTCTATCGGCGGCGTCGTCGGGCTGGTTGGCACCACGCTGTGGCCGCCCGCCGCTGCCACAGCCCCCGCAGGAGCCGCCGCCGCGGGCAGCCACTCCAAATGTCGCGGGGGGCGCGGCCCTGGTAGGCCCCGGCTGCCCCCCGGCCAGGGTTTCACCGCACCTGCACCTTGCCCACCAGTTGTACTCTGGGCGCCGGACTGCACGTGCTGCCAAAGAAGCATCACGCTGCGGCTGCCCGCCGCTGCCACAGCCCCCGCAGGAGCCGCTGCCGCGGGTGGCCGTTCCAAATGCCGCGGGGGGCGCGGCCCTAGCAGGCCCCGGCTGCCCCCCGGCCAGGGTTTCACTGTACCCCCCGCGGCGCCTGGTCGCCGGGGGGGATCCATCAAAAGTTCCTGTAAGAGATCGAAAAAAAACGCAAACACAAAAAAACAATAGCAACAGAAGCACAAAGATAAATCAAAGACAAAACAACGAGTGCAACACGACACAAGCCAGCAGCAGAGCACAAAACCAAAGACGCCGCAAGCCAACAGGCAAAGCACAAAAACATTCACACATCACCAATGAAGAGGGCACAAACAAAAGCAAGCCCAAAAGCACATGACAACTCAAAACACAATGCACAGCAGCCACAGCACGACCAACAAAACACATCACAGACCACCAAGTGCCAACGTCAACCAACAGACCCACACACACAGTAGCAAAGACATCAGACTTTCAAGACCACAAAAAGGTTGTTTGTGCTTTGTGTTTGTTGGATTTGCGGATATATAGATGTACATACATGTATTTGTATATATATGTATATATTTCACTTGAAGGGATGTGTGTGTGGATGTGTGTGTATTTATGCGTATATATATATATATATATATATATATATATATATATATATATATATATATATATATATATATATATATATATATATATATATATATATATATATATATATATATATATATATATATATATATATATATTATATATATATATATATATATATATATATATATATATATATATATAGATATAGATATATATATATATATATATATATATATATATATATATATAGATATAGATATATATATATATATATATATATATATATATATATATATAGATATAGATATATATATATATATATATATATATATATATGTATGTATGTGTGTGTGTGGATGTGTGTGTGTGTGTGGATGTGTGTGTATGTATATATATATATATATATATATATATATATATATATATATATATATATATATATATATATATATATATATATATATATATATATATATATATATATATATATATATATATATATATATATATATATATATATATATCTACATATCTACATCTATATATATATATATATATATATATATATATATATATATATATATGTACATACATGTATTTGTATATATATGTATATATTTCACTTGGAGGGAGTAGAAATTGAGTAGAAGGGAGTGGATATTCACTTGGAGGGAGTTGAAATTGAGGGGGAGGGAGTGGATTTGCGCACAGCGCTAAACGCGTTCAAAACAGCGAAGCAAAGGGCAACGCTCGCCAATCACACATCTGTCAGTAATTAACAATAAGTGACAGAGTGACCAGAAGGTGAAATTCGAACCGCTTGCGGTAATTAGAACAACAACATAACATTCATACTTTTCTGTCAGTTGCGGTGGTTTTTTCCTTTGGGCCCGCGGCCCGCTCCAATTTCCGGCTGTGGGTTGGGTCCCGGCAGCCGGACAGGAGACGATCACCATATAGGTCCCCGGAGCGATCATCGAGCGATTTCTGTGGTCCCATCGAGTATTGTTTACATATTTAGAAATGCGACAATCTCAGTGATATGAATCAGAAGCGTCTAAGTCACAAACCCTTTTGGTTGAAAACACCTTTTTGCCAGGAGAGCAATTTGTGCGGGCGGCAAAAGCAGGATTGCGCGCGTGCAAGTTGGGGGACCGTGGATGCAATTTGTTCAGCAGTGTGTACTGCAAAGACTGTACTCTGTAACTTCTGGTGTGTAAAGTCCAATTTACAGACCTGAGTTCTTACCAGTGAAAATGACCGAAACATCAAGAAAACACGTTTTGTGTGTAACTGGTGGTGCAATGTCCTTGATTTCAGATCGCTTTAAGTGTTTTTCAATCTTCCGACCACAAGCAACTGACAATTAAGTACATTCCTTGAAGAGGTCGAATTGAAGTCTTGGCTCTCTTGAACCAAAAAACAAAGGCTGCTTGGCGCGCTTGGAGCGGGGCATGCCCCGCGTCCAAGCGCGCCAAGCGGCTTCACAGGCCTCCTTTTTGGTTTTTGGTGCCTTTTTGAGCATGTTTCGTCACGAATTGTCTGTTATAAAGATATATCTACAGACTTCAAACATACACTTTACGTGCTATACCCACGCCTGTACCTAGTGCAACTTCACCCTTGCTTGTTTCAGTTACGCGTGTCGCCTGTTCGTGCGCAGTCTTTCGCAGTCTGCTAGGGCCGCAGTCTGCATACCGTCACCGCTCACGTGAGATTAATGTGTGGCGTAAGTTGCGCGGCATGACCCGCGTTTTTTGCGCTATGTGCAATGCACCATACCATGCAACGTGCATGGGGAAGGGTGCCAAAGATGGTTCCATGCTTGGCCCTTGTTGCGCACAGGAGTGAGTTTTATTGAAGTGATTTTATAATTCGGATTCGGCGAATGCCTCGCTCTAACCCTATTTCCATCCTTTCCTTCTCATGGTACCACATGGTACTCGGATTCGGAGGACAAAATCATCAAAACTAACATGCTAACCAAAGGTGACTATTCAAAACTATCCTGTGCAGTGTATGTACAGTGGAGACGTTTTTCCCCATGCCGGTGGCAGGCTTTTTATTCACGTCATCCAACATTTGAGTTTGTATATCAGTCTCTGGCTTTGCTTCTTCTCAAAGGGTGCTTTGCTGGGCAAGGGGAACCCACACCGGACACTTGGGTGGTTGTTGGGGGGACGAAAAAAAACGGGCTGTCCCCGGCGTTGGCCGGACAACCCGTTTTTTTACCAAAAAAAAACGGGCTGTAAAACCTTATAGAAAAATGTTTTTCAACACAACAATTTTTGTGTTCAAAAATTTTGTGTTCAAAAATTTTGTATTGAAAAACTTTGTGCTAAAAAAAATTTTGTGTTGAAAAAGATTTTTTGTGTTGAAGTATGCCACATTGTGTGTCTTCAGCTGCACGTGAAGTTAAAATTAATGAATTAAATTGAGCATGGGAGGGAGGGGGCGTCATTTTGCACTTCAAAAGAGGCCACACAACCTAGTTGCCGAAATGCACACCATGAGCACACAATGAGAGGTGACCATCTTTTGGTGAAAGGCAGAACACTTGTCGCTGGATTTTAGCTTTACGTACGTGCATCGTGCAAATTCGTGCAATCTTGTGTCAATTATGCAATGCGTTGCAATGGTAAAATAGATACAAGATGGTATAAAAGGCGCTGCATGTAATTCTTTTCTTGGTTCATGTGGGGGTGCCGATGCGGGTGCGAAAACACGAGGACCCACCGCGCGAAGGAGATGGCACCAAATTTTGGGATCAATATGAAGACGAACACCGACGACATGATGATGTGCAAGGCGCCATGATTCGACTTCCCGCTTGTCGTGCTACGATAAAGAGCCGATCGACACATGCTAGCTTCATTCGCAATTCTATCCCGGGGGCATGCAAGAGAACGCGTCGAAAGCCAATGTTGTCTGGTAGATCAATTGAAAAAAATTGGAGCAAGTTGGCTTCGTTGCTTCAAACTCTTCCCACAAGCTTGGTGTCACATGTACATTCGCTCTCTCATTATCGCTCTGCTCAGCATTTTGAGGATGCCTTGACTTTCTCGAAAGAGAACGGGGATTTATCCCACGCCAAGCACATGATGGAATAACTAGGTACTTGCCTTTTGGCGCCGATGATTCGCAGTGTTGGCTTGATTGATTGTGCCTTCTCTCGGTCCTCTCTTTTTAGGCACCTCCGCACGATTGGACGCCGGCTAGTATGGGTGCGGGTCAAGGCCGCACAAAGGTGTCGGGTAAGGACGATGTGGTTGATATGTTGAGGAATTTGGTATTTGCCTCATGTGCATGCACAAGCAAAGTGAGTAAGCACAATGCTACAGTGCGCAACAATTTAGGGATTTGGATTAAGGTGGTACTTTACTCGTCAAAGGAATACCATGAAGTGTTGATTGTTGATCAAAGGTTTGTATTTCTTAGGCCCAAGCATACAGAGAGGACCAAAAATTCGACATCCTCTCGGTAATGGTTCGAGAGTGCCGCCGCGATCCGGAACAACTCGAGCTATTGCGACAAGTATGTTCCTATGCCTAGGTCGATCGATGGTCATTTCGTGAAGCGTGAGACGGCATTGTGCGTTTCGAGACCTTTCACAGGGTCGAAAGCGTCGTAAGGGACTACACGACATTCCGTCGTCGTGTGAAACGTGTCGTGTTATACACGGCGTGGGGAAATGGGGGACCGTGTTCGACTCATGAGGAGATTTGTACGCGCGTTTTGGCTCCGACACTAGAGCGATAAGCAGAGGCACAAGGTGGGACTCCGATGGGCGCTCGCTTTAACACTTTTAGTGTTGACCATGCACCATTATTGCGTGTTCGGGGGTCATTGTGTCAAATACCATGCAAGCGTGCACAACACGGGCCCTACGGCTGAACAAAGATAGAGAAAGGAGTGAACCAACCAAAAAAAAAAAAAGGGTGGTGGTGGCGGGGTTGGAGGTTGTAGGAATACGTGAAATACATGGTAAAACACTTGTTAAGCCACACTCCTCGAATGATTAGTTGCTTCATGGCAAGATAGTCGACTAAGGCGAATGGGAAGTTCCTCAAAGGTAGAATTTCGACATTGGATGCCCAAAGGCGCAAGTGGTCGCGGCCTAGAGATGGTCGTTTCGGGCAAAAGCCGTCTTTAATCACATCAAATCCAATGCTATTGGCGACAATTTCGAAAGTATGCACTCGTGGGCTCTTGGCGCCATTGATCCCAAGGCGGTAGTTGTTCGTTAGGGTGGTTTAAGGGACGAGTTGTTTCCCACGTGGGTTTGTCGGCCTAGTTTTGGGCCTTGTGGTTCCTTCATGCGTTTTGGTTGCATGAATGGGACGGTGCCGAATAGGTGCCGAATATCGCCACGTCGCTTGCCTTGGATGGCACAAACCTTCCAAGCCTTTGTCTAGCTTGCAACACAGCTTGCCAAGAGTGGTCGAGTGGAAGATGGGAGGGCAAGCACAAGAAAGTGGGTGGTCATTTGAGCTTTGGGAGTTGGGAGTTGAGAAACGAGCACCAATAAGTCATCTACTAATTGACCAAAACCAACGACTGTATCTGATTAATGGGCGGAAAGGACATATGGATGCTCAGGACGGCGTGGCGTCTGTCATCTTCGGCCGCTCTCCCGAGGCCGGACGTGTATCAGAATCCTACCGAAACGCCAAACGCCTTACCTCTGAAGGTAACAGGGTTAGAGTTGCGATTGATTTCCAGCCTCCAATCAGGGTTACGGGCCCCCAGCTAATGCTGGGTTCCCGGGGGCCGTAACCCCAATTGAGGGCTGCAGGGGATCAATTTCTGCGCAACATCCTTTACACGCTCCACATGAGTTTGGTAAGGCGCGGCACTGAAACCGCCGTACGGTGCCTGCCGAAGATGACAGAGGTAGTGCCCTCGGGACCAAAATTAAGGGCTGGTATGTCCGAAGATGCGCAAAATGGAATGGTGCTTGGCTCTCAACGCAGCCAAAGCGCCATCCAAACCCACGAGAAAACGACGTGGACAACGCCCACCGCCAACACATACAAGACGAACACCCCACGACAGGAGCAAAAGTTGAGGAAAAATACAGGTGGTTTTCTGGGGCCCGGTGAACTACGAAGCACACACAATGGTTTACGCGGTCGGGGGGGGGGGGGGGTTGGCTGACCCAAGATGTCCAACTACGGTCGAAACCCTGGGGAAATGGAGACGTGCTAAACGTGCTAATCTTATTTGTGGGGGCTGATAGGGACGGGTGTTGGCGCCACAGAGCATTCCTCAAAATGGTCTACTGGGCTACCATCCGTGTGTCATGCGCGAGCCCTTCCTGTGTTGCGATTGTCAGGTGTCGTTACGAGACGACATCAGTGTGAATGTGTTCGAACAAATCTTCAAGGCGGGATATGCAACGTACAATCTGACGATGAAGTCCGTCATCGTGGAGTTGGTCCTTTGCTTAGTCACTTCAGAAGGCGGTATGACGGAATTCCGTGTTTTCTGGATATGCGACGTTCAGTATCGCCAGAGCATTTGCGCCGCGATACATCGAGTACCCCCCGGTTTCCGAGCTCTCATGAGAGCCTCCGTGATTTTTACGGTAATGAATCCGCTTTTTGAGGTTCTCAACGTGTTGCTGGGCGTGACGGAGCCCAGCATTGCGTGCGGGCAGTGGGAAACTTTCGAAATGAAACGAGTTGTCCTTTCTGGAACAAATCCGTTGGTGTTCTTCGCATCCGTGGGCACGACGTCCCCTGCGGGTTTTGCAGCCGAGCCTCGAGATTTCGAAGAACTGGTTGAGTCGGGCGTCTCACAGCTGACCCTCGATGTATTTGCTTCCGCCAAGGCGTACAAGGCCCCAATGTCTCTCATAGAGAATACCACGGAGCTGGTGGACAGCTTCATTTCGTTTCCAGCGTTCACAGATGAGGTCTCGCCGCATCTTTCCCTCCCTCCCCCGCAGTAGTAGTGGTACCCCCCCCCCCCCCACACACACAACCACAGGAGCCGGGAGTATCGTGCGCAGACGCATACGCCTGACCCGCGGTTGTATGGATCCCCTTCCCGCGACACGTCGGAGTTGTTGTTCCTCATAGCAGTCGTGTATTGTGCCATCACGGCCGTTGTGCCGTTGCATGTTCCCAGCCCCCGCCCGGTCAAGGGCGCAGGGAGCGGGACCGCTGGCCAACGTGCAGCGTGCTTCAGCATTGATCCTTAAAAGCAGAGCATCACAAGGACGGAAACAGCAATGCACCATCAAGTCATGCAGCAAACCCGTGGACCCACGTAGTCATTTATGAAAACCTTTGTCTGCTCCTCGTCTGGCCCTAGGACTGTGCTTCAAATGGGAAATTATGAGGAGGGTCACTCTTGGGGCTATCACACTCACTTGGCGGCGTATCTTAAGGTTTGTGTACGCGATGGACCCCTCCCCTCCAGACCCCCACTCCATGGGACCAACTGTCCCCATGGAGGGTGCAGTGACCCATGATTTTCAACGAGGAGCTCCAACAACTTCATTGATGATGTGCTGACGGGCTCCCCCTGAGTGTGTTCTCCAGAGGCCCTAGCACACTTCGGTGCCCCCCCCCCCCCCCCAAGGTGTTCTGTTTTCTGTTTCAGACACAGTGTACACAGTGTGTGTCTTGAGGTTTAACCAGGTTTGGCATAGAGAATAAAGATGCACTTCTGCCTGACTGTGGAGTGCATTACCTCTGGTTTGCATTTGTCTGTGTTTTAATTAGGTCACGCCCCCCCCCAAGGGGGTGGGGCATTGGCACGTATACATGCCGGACATGGGGCGCGCGTCCGGGGCATGCGCGTTGGAGAACTCCAGGGGTTGACAACACATTTGGTCGCTGGGAGCCCCAGGGCTCCTTTTCACTGCTCAGCACCACTGGGGGAGGTGGGGGACTGGACCCACCCACCCACTTCCCCCCCCAAAAGAAGATTGGGCCAAATTTGCTTCTGGGCCTTCAGCCACTCAAAAATGTTCTCTGGCGCCTTTGGCGCCCATTAGTTTAGACCAACAATTTTCTACGGCGCCTCTAAAACCTCAGCAGCACCACTTCGGGAGGGGGGGGGGGGGCACCCCCTAGACCCACCCACCCATCACTCCCCCCTTAAAAGGAGCCCTGGGCAGCCCTGCCGGCGGCCTGACCCACAGAGGCCATGCCGTGCATGTGGAGATGCCACATTGGATGGTGCTCGTGGCCCTGGAACCCCCCCCCCTGCATGACAATGCAGCTCGCAAGTTGGTTTGCGATGCCCTGCGCAGTCCCCCGTCGTTTATTCCAGTCGGGCTTTTCAGCAGCTCAACCACCTGATTTCATTGGGCTGGACGCAGACAAAGCCAGGAAACCTGGGGAGCCTGTTCATGGCTCCGAAGATGTGCCGACGCAGGGGATGATCGTTGTGTGTTCGGGCTGCAGGGGTGTCGCGTGCTCCACACGGCACGTTCGCACACACATAGCGGCATTGCGCCTGCAATGCACAGTTCGTCAGACGCGGTGGAAGCAAAATCTTGTTTGGGCAATTGGTGGCCAAGTACCCCTCGGACGTCCCTAAGCAGAAGGCCATGAAGGCACTGCGGCACTTGGCTCAGAATCCGAAATATTTGAAGGGCATGAGCCAGTCGGGGGGTATCTCTGCCCTTGTGCAGGTGTGCCCCCCATCTGAAACCCGCACCAGATTGGAGCAACTGCACATGTTTAGCCTGGCTGACAACTGCTTTGGAAAAAAGGCAGATTCCACCGCATGCGTGCCTCAGCTGGTTCATCTGTGGCCTAGAGAAAAAAAATCCGTCAACGTTCCAACACTGAGGGTCGTCGCACTGCAGGACACAAAAGCGTATGGTCAATGAGGTATTATTGAATGGGGAGCGGTTATCGCAACATTTTTGTCCGTTTTGAGTATTGTGCCTCGCCATTGTGCCCGTTTGAATTACTTCCTTCACCCAAAATCGAGGAAAATCAATGCGGTGCTAATTACCCCACAGCTCATTACCCTTACCCTCCGGCGCGCCTGCAGCGCGCAGGAAGCATTCCCAGAGTCGTGGACAAACCGCCACAATCTTTGAGCGCTCGCTGCCGTGCACCCATCTGGCGGCGTGTCATAGCACAGCCGTTGCTCTAATGCGTGGTTGCGCAGATGACCCGCCATTGAGAACGAGGTGGGTGGGTCCGCGGGCACGTGCCGCAGGCGCGCGCTGCACATTGTTGCAGCAACGGTCAGCGACTATACTGTGTTTCATGGAGAGTCAAGGGGATGGGGGCTTGGGAGTGATGCAATCGCCGCATCAAACTTTGAACCCCGCGATGTTTCACTCCCGTTTATGATACTCATGGATGAGGAACGCGCCAGCTTTGGGACATCGCCGCGAGCAACGTAGATCAGTGGAAAGTGGGGCGAAGAGGTGCCATTGGGGGACAAAGCATGGAACCTGCTTCCGTGCACCACGTGGCATGGGTGATGAGGTCCTTGCTGTAAGATGGTGCATTGCGCCAAGTGCAGCAAGATGCGGATTGTGCCGGGCAAGGGAGAAATGGCAGGGGAGCAGGGAACGACCAATTGGCGAAAACTGCGGAAGTGGGCCAGGGGAGGTGGGAAATTTTTTTTATTAAGAGGCAACAATGTCCAGCTGCGGACACCCAGAATGCAATGCACACTACCATCTTGCCAGCCTGTCAGCCGGCAGCAAGGCAGCTGCACGATCGGCCTGTGGTGTCAGCTGATTAGTCCAGTTGCCCCTCGCAGTTTGTGGATTTGTGAAATTATCTTTTGGCACATCACACACCCACTCACAAACACCCACTCACACACGCACAAACGGGCAGGAGGAGGGCATTCCGAGGAGCTGCACTGTACAACCGCCAAAGAGCCAGGGATGGGACGGCACGTGAGACACAGCAGGGGTCCAGACCTGCACCCCCCCCCCCTGGCCATTCAACGTACCATCATACCGCCACCAGAATCTCTGCTGGGCAGGTTGCAGCATATGGCTTGAGGCTATCATGCTTGATCACAGGGCAGCGTGCCGGCGCATTGCCATGCTTGTGTGCCTGTTTGCCAAGCAGAGTGTTCCCCGTGCGAGGGTTATGGGTGGCGAAGTTAGACTTGTCACAACCAAATCAAAGGGGGAGGAGGCTAGGCTCAGGATAGGGGTGTTGACAGGCGCTCTGGAAAGGGATCTTGAAGAGCAAGTGTTGGAGGGGCTCCTCTTGCCACACTTGGCAGATTCGCTGACCCCAGAGAATACCAGCCCTGGCCATTCACAGCCCAGCCCCTGCCTACAGATGCACACACCCTCTCTCTGCTCTCTACAGGGCCTTCAACATACGGAAAACAGGGAGTTCGTGCAGGACGCCCTTAAGATCGTTTCGGTGCTCCGCAAGACGAATGCCAAGTATGTCTTGGTTGCATGTTTCCAGCATACATGTGCCGGGTGCGTGACGACAGGCCGACCCGTACGCGCATGTGCTATGTCTGCTTGGAGAGAGTAGCATGTGCTGTGTCTGCTTGGAGAGAATAGCGATGGAGAGCGTGAGGGAAAATTGCATTCCAATTTGGATAGTTGCCACCAAATGCTCTTACTCTGATCATATGCTGAACATATGGAGTAAGTTCTCGGCAGCTGACAAAGGGGTCATGGTAACGTGGCAATGTGCACAACAGAGAGCAACCAGGCCAGCACACTATTCCTGCCATGTCACAGCTGCGGTGTTAGCGTGGGCAGCTCACCAATCATATTCTGCTCCAAGCCTGCAAGCTCCAAGCGCTGTTTTCCCCTGAGTTTGTGAAGTAAGTGGCCCACATTCCAACTCCACCATGCGCAAGCCACGCTGCCAGGGCCCCGTGAAATGCCCAAACACTCGTGACAGCAATTGGAGGGTGTCAAGGCACCTAAGGATGCATGATGAGGTTTCATGGCACACTCCAGTGTGAATGTATGCGCACCTAATGCTGAGCAAGCTACTAATTTGCAGCTCACACACTGGTGTCAAATGACAATCCATGGTGCCCAAGTGAGTCCGCCCAGGGATGGGGGCTCCTCTGAATCCCCCCCCTCCACCCCCTCCAACCCCTGGGGCCAGACACCTTGACGTGGTGTGGAGGCATGGTGGGGTCTCCCTAGCGCGAACGGGCCGGAATAGGGGGGCAGCACCGCCTCCGCAGCTCTGCTCTGCCCGTAGGATCTTTTGCCGTCTCCCGGTAGGCTACCGGCACCACTCCGTGATGCCGGGCGCTTGAGCAATCGGATCGCAGGCACGCGGGCTTTCACCAGGCTTCGTTTATAAGAGCTATTTTGCAATGGGGGGGGGGGGTCTGGGTGGGTGGGTCTTCAGCCGGGTGGGTGGGTCTAAAGCTCTGGACCCCCCCCCCTCTTATAATTCTGAGGGTTTTCTGGGTTGGGCTCCTGCCACACCTTCTTTCTTTGGTCACAGGAGCCTTGTCTGGCTGTTTGCTGGTGCCCCTTTCTGTTGTGTCGTTGTGCAGGTGGCAGGTGTGCAGGTGGCAATTTTTCACATGGCGGACTTTTTTTTGATAACATGTTAAACCTGTGGACCCTTTGTTGCACAATGCTGTCAGAGCTGGTTGGTAGCCCAGTTGTCAAGGAACTTAACTGCAATTCCAAAGATCCCTGGTTCAAACCCTGGTGTTGCGAAGTTTTTGGTGTGTCACCCTTTGGGGATGCCTAACCCGCGAGAGCGCCTTGGCTTCAATTTGGTTCACAAAAGATGCTCCCCACAGAATTATAAGAGGGGGGGGGGTCTGGGTGGGTCCAAAGTTGGGTGGGTGGGTCTTGTCCAAAATACCCCCCCCCCTCTTATAAACGAAGCCTAGCTTTCACCACATGTCGGGATTTTGGCGGTGGATAGCCCGTATACACCTGGTTTCCAGAGGCGACGGTGCCGTCTCCCTCCCTCCTTCGCAGCAATCAGCTCATAATGGATTACCTTGTACTGCACACATGGGTTCTCTTACCGATGTGTTCGTTACCTGTGCGTTTTGTTTGCGTGCTCAATGCTTGTCATGAACATCACACCCATAAGGCTTACATCTACCCACGTCCGTGGGCCATCATGCAACTACTTCTTGTTTACTTTCCTTGTTTGCAGCGTCATGCACTATCTTCTCTCCCTTTCTGATGCCCCCTCTCGTGCGTCGCCTCTCAATAGCCATGAAGGGCCCCCGCGACCAGCGGGGATCTTGATGTGTCCTTGCCTCTTGTTACATGCACCCCACTACCCCTTGGTTTCATGTGTTTTCTCAGTTTTCGCCGCCGTCAGCACCTAGTATCGGGTATTTGTAGCTAATTTGAACAATAGGCGCGTACGGTGCGATCCCCGGTGTGCACTGCAGCCCCTGTGTACTCTGTCCTCCTCCTACTTTTGTGCCTTTGTACGCCTCTTTGTGTGTGCTTGCCGCCTTACACCACCCTGCTCGCTATACGTGATGTGTTCTCTCCTCGAGAGAATGGCTAGCATGTTCATAGTAGACACCACTCCCTCCACACCCCTCGCTGCAGATGTGCACCAACTGAATCATAAACGACGTTTGCGTGTCCTACCGCCCCTTAGATAACACAGCATGCCTGCCCAAAAGCAGCGGGTGAGGTCCGCAGCCGGCTACGACAACCAGCGCTGGAGAGGACACACCCCTGCCGCAGCCCGTCTTGAGTGCCAGTTATTCCCAACCCGGCCCCCGTACGTCTACTTGGCGCGGGGGCCTATGTACTTGGAGCTCAAGCTTACGCCCCCTGTGGCCCGCCAGCATGCCGAGACCGCCTTTGAGTGTTTCTAGGGGTGGGTGCTCCGCACCCTTCGGCCCCACTACCCGGAGGCATTCTTCCAACCTCACAGGGTCAAGCCCGGGGGGGCACCACTTCCATCCGCGCTAGTGGCGCACCTGCTTCGACCAATCCGGCCACGGACATGCAGTAGCGAGGCACACATCTCATCTCTGCCCTCAACGCTTTCGGTTCTACGTAGCTCCCGGGATCATCTAGCAGCTACTTGAAAGACTCCGACCGCCCGTCCCTTATGAGCTGGCCTCCAAGCCCCGTCACCGGGACGAGCCACCAAGCCGGGAGCGCCCTGAAGCCCTTGGCACACACTTGAACGCAAAGATTGTTCCTGCCAAATGGTTTTGGTGTTCAAACAAAAATGACCGGAACAAAAAAAGTTCCAAGTTGATTTACCCCCCAACCAACCACACCCCTTCATGCTAGGAAAATATGTTGTTTTCTAGCCTAGGGGCACGCCGCTAGTACTTTCAGACTCGTTGTATTCCATATTGTCGTGCGAAAAACACTTGCATTCAAAAACAATTTTTGGCGGAACACCACTAGAACACCGCCGGAACAAGTTACCGGAACACCACCGGAACACGCAAGCGACACAAAAAGCAAAGTGTGGATAAAGGGTAAGTGAAACATACATTGTAGGTTAGGGTGCCGGCAAGGGCACATGGGGTTAGTCTCTTTGTACGTCCCTAGGCTACTCCTCTTGCGTGGTCGGCGGGGCGCAGGGCGCCCCGGAACTTACCCCCCCTTCGCCCTCGCCGACCACCACCCCGTCACCCACCACCCCCTCACCCTCCACCCCGGCGACCTCCGACCCCATACCTTCATCCCGGTTAGCCCCTGGTGCACCCTCACTTGCCCCTGGCCCATCCCCTTGGTCTCCCCCATCCCCGTCCCCGTCCCCGTCCTCGGCGTCCGCGTCCTCGGCGTCGTCACCCTCCCTCTCTTCACCCGCCTCCTTCTCCTTCCTCTTCTTCTCGAGGAACTTTTTGGCTTGCCTTCGGGTCCGCCACACCGCGGCCTTCGGCACACCAAAATTTTCCTCGTCCCCTAGGAACCTCACCCATGTTTCCCCTTTGGGGGGGGGTCCACCCGCGGCAAGGGCCTCCTTGCCGTGCTCGATCCGCCACACCCCCTTGTCGCAAAAAACTACATGAACCTTTTCCCCCGCCCCCCTTGCCTTGGGCTTCGGCTTGGGCTTGGGCGGGGGGGTATCCCCTGGCATGTCCGCCATTGGGGATGCGGGGGTGGGGTGGGGGGGGGTGCCTTTGGGCTGGGCTTGGGGGCCTTCTTGGGGGGTTGGGGGGGGGGGCTTCTCTTTGGGGGGCTGGGGGGTCTTCTTGTCGCCCACGGGCGAGTACGCAAAACAAGCGGACGAGTTGGAGGTAAGGGAGGACTCCGAGGAGGAGGAGGAGTCCGTTGAGGACTCCGAGGAGGGCTCCGAGGAGGACTCGCCCGGAAGCCTCTTCCTCTTTTTTTTGGGGGGGGGTTGGAAGGGGCTTTGGGTTTTGGGTTGGGGTTTGTTTTGTTTTGGGGGCTGGGGTTTGTTTTGCCCCGGGGATTTGGTGTTTGTTTTGGGCTGGGGGGAGGTTTTGGGACCAAGGTGGGGGGCTCGGGGAGGGGGGGGGGGGCACTCACGAGTTGTTGGCGGCGAGCGGGGGCCGAGGACAGGTCGTCAATGCTGCCCCAACCCTCCACTTGCGTCTCCAAGACGCTACTACGGCCGGCTAGATGGTCGGTCAGGGCCGTCAGCACCTCCAGTGCTGCAATTGGCTGCAAGTGCAGCTGTTGCTGCAGGGCGGTGACGTAGACTGGCGGGGGGTCGAATCCCGGCCACCTCATGATGAGGCGCACTGCCCGCGGGTCGCCGGGATTGATCTGCACATCCTCGACCTACAGAGAGGATGGCAGAAATATTTGTTCCGGCGACGTTCCAGTAACTTGTTCCGGCGACCTTCCAGCGACATTTTGGCAGTTTTTAGTGTTATAGACTGGAACACCACCGGAACATTTCGTGAACTTGGCCTTGGACCACCGCCAACTCCAGGAAAACAAAATCTTAGTTTTTCAGGCAGCCAACTAGACATTTTTTCGTGAATTCCTCTAACACATCGTTGAGTTAGAACCTGAGACCTGCACCAATGGATTCGGCATGAAAAACTGCATCTTTTTACCCCAGCATATCTTGCTGAAGTTACGATATGTCGGAGAAATACCCCCCCTCCCCCCCGGACCATTGTTGGTTACCTGCGCAGGCTGCAAGCAGTCCGGCTAAATCGGGCCTCTGGAACCAAAACGTTTTTTTTTCCGTCCGGCACGGCATTTTAACATATCGATGAGTTAGACCCCAACTCAAGTTGCATTAACAAGCCGTTTCCATGCACTTTTCAAAAAGGTATAACATGCAAGGGCAAATTTACATCCATTTCCGGGAATTGGCCTTGGACCACCACCGACTCCGGGAAAACACCCATATACCCCCCCCCCCCTTGTCAAACGCCCGTATGTGTGTGTGTGTGTGTGTTCGTGTGTGTATGTCTTGTGGCATGGTGTAAATCTAATCCCATGACCGCCTCATGAGCCCAGATCCCCTGAGGTTCCCAGTGTGGCTGGGAATACCCAAGCCGATGATACCCTACCGTCTATTGTGGGAAGGGGCGGTGCGAACTGTTGGATCACACTTGGGCCGCATACCCAACTGTTCGGAGGTGACCGACCCCCCCCCCCCCCCCGGAACCGCCCTCCCCGGCGCCCCCCCCCCCCCCGGGCGCCCCTCCCAGAACCCCCCCTCCCAGCCCCCCCCCCCCCCCCCCCCAAAGGGCCTGTGGCCAACAGTTAGTTGGGGGGGTAGTTGGCGTCCAAAACCGAGGGGTCCCCCCCCCCCCGTGGCTATGGCAATTTGAGCGGTCCGTGGCCCTCTACGTGCCTCAAAACCAGTCCCTAGTTGCTGACCATGTACGCCTCCGGGCATTTTTCTTCCAGGCCGTGCGCCTGGCAGGACACCTGCCCCAATCCACGTACATTGGTCTGTGCATAAGACTACGACAAGCACAATAGCCGGTGTCAATCGCAACCGACCATGTTGCTGTGCCCTATTTGCTTGCCTTGAAATGTACAGCGATGATCAGCCACAACCAGACCCATGAAGGGAATGCACGAAATGTGCTGTGGGCGTCCAATGACGCAAGTCGCCCCCCGCCCGGGGTGAGCGAGGCACAGCTGGCACGACTGGTCTGGTAACTACATCCCAATCCGTGTGGTGGAGACACAGGGAGTGGGTACCCTTTCCCGGCTACCCGCTGGCACGGGACCCGCGCCGATCGCCGGCAGCCCCCCCCCCCCCCCCCCCGGGCAAACCAGGTGGAGTTTGAGGTGAAGCGACCCTTCCCCCTATTTTGAGGGTGGAGAATCCATTTTTGAACTTTTTTGAACCGGACCTAATGTCCTCCTCTCAGAATTTTCGATTTTGTGTCACTTTTGCCATGTTTCCACCAACACCTGGCAGAGGGGGCGTCTTAACCTTGCCATCCCTATTCCTCCAACATATTGTCAAGTGGGAGGTGAGATCATGTAGGGTGGGTGTGTTGCATTTGATGTGTAGAAGCCATGCGCAAAGTGGTTCCCCCCAACTCAACGATGTGTTGGCTAATTTGACTGATGACCACTAGAACCCTCATCCAGCGCCTCTTTCTGGGCCCCAATCTGCGATTCGCAGGTTGTTGGGACAAATCATGGAGGTCTCCAGTCATTTGAGGCATGTCTTGAACCTGCTGAGCATCGATGATGAAATCATTATTGCCGACAGGTCTGTGGGATGCGGTGGTGCTGTTGGGGCCCCACACCCACCAGTTGACTCAGTGCACCGTCAAGCAGTGCCGGTTTTCTTGGCACAGCGCCAGCAATGCTGAAGGGGAGTCCACTGGGTGCCCTCCTACCGCGCCAACACGCCAAGGGGGAGTCCACTGGGTGCCCTCCTACCGCACCAACACGCCAAAGGGGAGGGAAGAGAAAGGGCATGCAAATCATATTCAATGGCCGATACTGTAAAAGGGTACCATGAACCTTGGGCCAAAATCGGCTGTTTTGAAAATCAAACGAGCAGGGCTCCCAGTGTACGGACCGCTGGTGTGCTGGTACAGTAGCAGCACGCCAAGGGTGAGGAACACCTTCGCCTTCCGAAATTTCGGAAGGCAATTTCGTTCTAAAGTGTTAGGCACACCTTAGTCCAGCACACGTACTTCTTCAGCTCAGTCTGCAACCAGTAGCACATGTAGTATTTTTGCTTCCCTTTTCAGATAAAACCGTGTTCGAAGAAAACAAACGTGTTTCCATCTTTTTTGCATTTGCTCTGCATTTTACCCATTCTTGGCATAAAATTTTAATATTGCTTTTATCATGTAACTCTGCAATTTTTATTGCCTGCATTGGTATATACGCTCTATCTTTTTTTCCCCCGCACACCGTGGGCAAAACCTCATGTCAATTCATTCTCCGGCAGAGGTTTCCAGGCCGGAGAAGTCCATTGTATCTGTGTGGGGGTTCAGCCGTCTAAGTAGAACGCTGTCTTACAGATTCCCTATGTGTATACTACTTCATTCCACTGCTTTACACTCGATATGGCTTTGCACTCTCTTCGATGCTATTTGTGCGTAGCACCCTCAGGGTCTTGTACGATAGTTCCGATATGCTCCCGCACCTAGCATTGGCAATTGTAACATTGTTCTCTTTTGTAAATGTGCCATTACCCATTTTCACACCAATTTCCGAAATTTCGGTTTTAACGTTTTTGGGGTTGTATTTTAGGGTGGGGTTGGGCCGTCTAAGAAAACCACCTCGTCAAGCCATACAATCAAAACATTGTCATGTTGTCACGCAGGCCAGGCGCTTTTCGAAGACACACAGACACACAGACAGTTAAACACAACCGCCCAGCGTGGATACACGTGGCATTAGGATGCACGACGGGCACAGCAAGCACCGGTCTGTCAGTTCCAAGAACACCTCGTGAGGCCAATGAGCAATCAAAACAAAACAATCACACAGTGATCGTATCATGAAATCATAAGCTGGGCGCCTTTGAAAAAAAAATAGACACTCAGTTTGGGTGCTATTTGTGGCGCACCGCCCTGTTTTCTGTGTTCCAGCACGCATGGGACACCCATCATCCCATCATGCCCTGTTCTGCGCGCCTGTGTGCAATCCGGGTTTGTTGCAGCGCAGTGAGCCCTCAGCACTGCTTTGCTGGCAGGAGGTGGCGCCGTGCCATTGCCTGCAGCTGCGACACAATGTCAGGCTGCGTTTTTCTGTGCAAGACACCTTGACATTGTCCAAGGAGTCCATTCTGGCGTGCCATGTTCAGACCTGCCCAACCCCCTGCATGACACCCAAGGTTCGAGAGACGCGTGATTCCAACGGGTTCGTTTGCCCCGGGACTGGGGACCGCCTGCACAGTGGCGCAGATATGCAGCGGCAGTGATGTGTGTTGTGGCGGTTCGTGGCCTTTTTCACTCTTTGCACCACTGCACTTTGTTCATTTGCAGTGTCTCCATTTTGTTTGCGTTGGTGGCCAAAGAGAAAAACCTCCAAATCATCAATCAACACAAAGGATTCGCTCTTCTTTTCAAGGTGCGGAGTGTGCATGTCCCTTGATCTCATGCGCCACTGCTCATGAGGAGGGTTTGACGCGGGCCCCTTCCCCCTCCCCACCAACATTGGCATTGGGAACTTGGAAGGTTTTCAGAGAAGAGCCAGCAGCTGTCTGCTAGCAATGCTGAGTAAGCCCGGGGCTTGCTTAAGGAGAACCCCCCCCTCCTCCAGGGTCAGAGGCCAAAAAAAAGTGTCCCTAAAATCGGCCTCAAATTTCCGGCCCCTTTGATGAATTTCATTTTTTACCCAAGGAAAATTTTTCTGATGTGGTTGGGTGGGTGGGTCCGCCGGGGCTGGGCCAGTGCCCTAAACAACCCGCCCCCGGCCCTTGCGTCCTTAAGCAATAGCCTGTCCCGGGGCTAACCCGAGAAGGGGATGTTGACCCCTTGCAGTTGCACCACACTATGGTGTCTGCGTGAGTGCACGGGCAACCGGGTTAGGAGGGAGTGGCAGTCGGGGGAGACCACATTCCTGAGTGCAGCCTGGCAGGACGACTGGGCGCTGCCAACCAAAAGACACCCGGAGCAGACCGGGATCGCGAGAGAGCACGTGGCAAGGGGCTGGGGCGAAGTGAACCCAACGTCGTCCGAGTGGGACGGCGAAGGCGGCAGTAGTTGGCTGTTCAGGGCCCCTTGATGGACCCACAGGACGCAAGGTCATGGTAATGGGAGCACCCCTGCTCCACCCCCGCCCCCAAACCGTCACGCATATTTCCCCATCGGCTGTCGTTCATATGTTGATGGCTGATTTCACTGGCTTTCAGTCAGTCGCAGTACGTCCTTTTCCGTTTCGCTGGGATTGGGCCGGCGTTCTATGTGACGCCCTTAGTTCTTCTGGGCTCCGTTTGGAGTCATCCCCAGCCGTAACATCCTGGGCACTGCAATCTGATTGCTGCCCGTCCCTTTCCCCCGCAGGGGACCCCAGAGAGAGGGGACTCCGCGGGCAACCAGTGTGCCATGACGACGATTGCTCCCGGGACCATGGGAATCGAACCAAAAACCCCCACTGTTGTGCAGTGTGCATTGTGCATTGGCATTTCTTGTGTGCAACCTGCGGACAGATCAATCATGCACAACGACTGATACCCCCCTGGGCTCTGTAGTGTATCTGTATGGACGCACGGTGAAGGGACGGGCTGGGGCGCATGCTACAGAGGAAGCCATGCTGCAACAACAGGAAGAAACTCTAATCAAAGTGGAAGGGCGCTCACTATTTAGGGGTGTCATTAGGCTGGGATGGGTAGGGGGGATGGTTGTATGCAACCTGAATATTCTGATGGCATTACAAAGGCATTTCAACAAGGGCTAGACCCCCCCCCCCCCCGGCCCCTGCGGTGGGGTTTGTGGGAGGGGGCTGATGACAGTGGTGTATGTCAGGGGCTATGGGAGTGTGTAAGGGGAAGGGATGGTGCGGGATACAGAGGCAGGGGATGAGGGGGTCGTGTTGGGCCCGTCACGAACCACATTTTGACCTTGGGGGGAAGCAGGGGGTGATGAGGTGGACCTTGGAGGAGAGGTACGGGGTGGTTTTGCTCGGGGCGCTGTGCATATGGGGGGCATCGTCGGTGGTACTGGGGTGTGGGTGTGGCGTATGCAGGGAAGGGGTATTGGGGGGGCGGGGGGGATCGAAGGAGGTAGGGTGGTGGTGGTGGGTGTGGGTCTGGGCAGCGTGTGATGGGGGCTATCAGGCGTGTGCTTCAATCGAAAAAGGGCATTGAGGAGGGTCAACCCCCCCTCCTCAGCCCCGTGTCCCCCTCCCTGACAGGTCCGTCAAAAAATTCTGTGGGGAAAATTGAATTTTGTAGAGGGGAACGATTTTTGGGCCGTTTTGGTACACAAACCCTTTGATCTCAGACCCCCCTCAAACAAGCCGGGGGATATGGGAGCATATGGAGTTGGCTCCCCAGCTCCGCGTTCCAGTACTGTGCATTTCGCCATTTGCTCTGAGTCGCAGCGTTGTGACTGCGTAGTCTCAGTCCCCACCAGACAGAGACAGAGAGGGAAACAGTCGCTGAGGGAGCATAGGGGTTGCCCCCTTGACCAGAGCTTTGCTTAGCAACTCCGCATCTCCTAGGGGTGGAGGGTTGGGGTTGGTTTAGCAACCCCCCCACCCCCCTCGGCCTTTGGCCAATCAACATTACTCTGGTGCCTTCAGTGCAAGTCAGCTTAGGCCCAAAAAAATTCCTCGCAGCCTTTGGTGCCTATAACAACTCAGGGTCTCCTGGGGGGGGTCCCCCCCACAGCCCCCCCTCCCCTCCCCTTGGACCCCACCCCCCCGAAGCAAAACTCTGCCCTTGACACACGGCCAAGTCATGTGGGTGTTTGGACAGCACGTCCGTGAGGGAGCTCTCTGTCCTTTCCGCCCAAACCTCGCGCAGTCTAGGTTTGGGGGCGCCAGCAATGGGCAGGACAGTTTACAGTGGACGGGATTGTTTTTTCCAATTCAAAAGCGTTGTCCCCCATCAGTGTCGGTTACCCTCCAACCGCCGTTTATTACCCTTCAACTGCCACCGGTTACCCTCCAACCACTGGCAACTGCTGTCCAAATCACCCCCTAAGAAACGAGCCGGCTACTGGATGATCCGAATTTTGGTCAATTAAAACACGTCATGGTATGAGGCAGACTGACAGGAATGTGTGGCACTGCTGTTCCACCTGAGACCATCGCTCTGACCTGTGCACTCTGCAAAGGTCATGCCCCATATCCCAAAACAAAAGATTTTCTCCAGGATTGCAACACAAATGAATCAATCTGTGTTTTTTGCAGGCCGTTTCTTCCCTTGTGTGGGCCACCCGCACCCCCACACCCCCACAGGATGGTGATGGACATTTTACTGACTGGAGCAAGATCAAGCCATGCCTCAGTCCCACCCAGGGGCAGCGGGAGGGGTCAGGGCAAAACAGCAACAACAAGTGTATGTACCCAAAATTGGCCTTCGATTTCGGGCCCCCTTCTATAAGTTTCATTTTTTTTCTTGGGGAAAGTTGGGTGAGCCGAAGGTTGAATGAGCACGCCGAGTGGTTGAGGAACAACTTTGGAAAAAATCATTTATGCCCACTTGTGGACCCCATGTGACCCCTGTAACCCAAACCTAGCACGTGCGCAGGGCACGCTGATGACAACAGGGCATGGAAGGGTGTTGATTGCGCGGAAGTAAGTTGGAAGTGATCGCCTTCATCATCATTTCCCACCACAAGGGTGCCCTATGCAATCCATGGTAACTTAGCACAAGAGGGTGTAATTCGAAAAAGTATGCAAACAGGTGCTTTTCAAGGCTGATTTTGCAGCATTTTCGGCCCAAAAAGAGGTCGGTGAGCCCACCACTTGGGTGCAAAACCCACTCGACACTGATCAGAAGTGTTCGTTTATGATCTAGGTTGGTTCCGATGCAAATGACCCCCTACATGGACATCTTGGGCACCCAAAATAGGCAATTCGGGGCTATTTTTGACAGATTTTAAAACTTAGGTTCGCCAATTGCGACACTCGTTCCCGGCTGCCACCATTGAGATTCTGGCTCAAATTTTGTGTGAGGGCACTTCACACCCATAGCTATTAGCCACCAAAAATTCAGCCAAATGTGATTCACGATGACAGAAATGGGGTTTTTTGCCATTTCGCTCATGCTTGTTTGTGGCTTGCGGCTTGCTGCTTGCTGCCAAACCTAGTAGGTCCACCTTAGACACTAAACACCCTAACTTGAATCTTAATCAAGACTGAATATTGGGACTGAGCTGGTGGGGGAGGGCACATCGGCTATAGGGTTGAATAAAGATGCATGTTGAGGGACACCATGCATGATTCCCACCTCTTCTTCCCCTATGGCGCCATTGACACCCTTCCTTGCTTGCTTTGCTCGTTTGAGAGGCATGCCCCCGAGCACCCCCCACCATGCAGCACCCCGCCTATGACCCCCCACTATAGCCATCCACCAAACCCTTCCTCGCCAAACTCCCTTCCCCACCAAACTCCTTTCGCACCTCCGCGGGTCCTAGGACGCCAGCCTCGCCCCCCCCCCCCCCAGGGGGACTCCGGCCAACAGTTAGTTGCTAAAGGGGCTGCCGTCCATGGACACCGAAGGCGCCCGACGCTCCATGGGCACCAACGGCGTCCAAATGAAAATTTGTCCATTTTGCACTCCAACACTATCTTCAAACACAACCTTGACCCTAACACGCACCCCAACCCTCAGCCTAGTCCCAACCCCACCCCTACCCCTAGCCCTAGCCCTAACCGTAACCCAAGCTAGGGCTGAATATTGGGACCTGTGTGGTGGGGGGGGGAAGATCGTCTAGGAGAATTGACCAACAACTTCAAATGAGGTATGCACTGGAAAGTGGATGAGAGTGGCTCAAAAGGGGCTCCAAATGAGTTGTATTCATCTGTTTGGGAAGCATAACTAGACTAGGACATTTTTGGAAAACTATGTTTTTGATCCGTTTTTGAGCCATTTGTTGTCCCTAATTGGCCCATTTTCAAGGCCCTTTCGGCCTGGAGAGGGGCCAAAACTGCTCAACATGGGCTCAAAATGGGCTCATTCCGCTTGTTTGTGCCCCCCAAATTGTCCAAAAGTATCTTTGGAAAAAGACATTTTTGATCTGTTGTTGACTGATTTTTGGTCCCAAAAATAGCCCATTTTCAAGGCATTTTGACTATGGAGTGGCCAAAATGGCTTGCAATGGGCTCAAAAGGGGCTTATTTCACTTGTTTGTGCACCCCAATTGGTCTAGGATCATTTTTGGAAAAACACATTTTTGACCATTTTTTGACGCATTTTTGTCGCACAAAAACCCATTTCTAAGGCATTTTGTGACTTTGGAGGCGAAAATGGTTTGCAATAGGCTCAAAATGGGCCCATTTCACTTGTTTCGGCAGCCCAAATGGTCTAGGATCATTTACGGGAAACCACAATTTAGACCCATTTTTGACGCATTTTTTGTCCCCAAACAGCCCCTTTTCAAGGCATTTTGGGATTTTAAGAGGGCCAAAACGGGCCACCACGAGCTCAAAACGCACCAAAAACACTTTTTTTGGCATTCCATGTGGTCCAAGATCATTTTTGACAAAAAAAATTTTTTTTACACCCAGTGGACCTTGTTGACCCATTTTGGCACCCACCTCTTTGGGCTACCTCTTGCGGCTTGCCGCAGCCCACTGGGCCTAGGTACAAGGGTCTAGGCGTCGGTTAGTGCAATTTTGACTGCCGGAAAGCACGAAAAGTGGGTGGTTGCGGGTGGATTAGGTGCACTTGAAAATCGCGTTTTGAGCCACTTAGCCCAAGATATGGTCTGTTTTTGGTTTGGGGCTGTCGGCGGCCAACGTGCACAAATTTTGGGGCTTTTGGGGTCCTTTTGGGGGTGGTTCGCGGACATATTGTGGAGTTAGAGGGCTGTAGAGCGCCCTTTGGCACGGGGAAGTCTAGCTGCATGTGTAGAGTAGCCATTATTTCCCTTCATTTGGCCGTTTTCAGCAGGTTCTAGGGCGGTTTTGGGCATAAAAAGGCTGGCTTTGGCCCTAAACTACATATTTTGAAATGGAGGTCCGGCACTTGCGACACCCGTTCCCGGCCGCCAACGTTGAGTTTGTGGCTCATACTTTGGGTGGTTGTCCTTCACACCCACCAAAATTTGGGCCAAATCCGAGGCACCAAGATGGAGGTGTGATTTTTGCTCATTTTGCGCGTGCTTGCTGCTTGCTTGCTGGCGGCTTGCTTGCTCCTTGCTTGCCAAACCTACTGGGTCCACCCTAGACAGTAAAGAGGGTGAAAAAACCAAGGCTGGTTCCAGCAGCTCGGTGGCCTTACCCTACCCCTAACCCTAGCCCTAGCTCCAACCCTAGGCTGGGGTCACAGTCAGTGTTGGGGTCCAAAATGGAGAGCAATGATGTGGCAAACACAGCCACGAACGAAATTGGGGGGATCTTGTGCAGCCTAATCAACATGGCTTGCATGGCCGAACTAGCTCGCTGCACAAGTTAACCCCCCCCCCCCCCTCGGGCCTTTAGCCAACGGTTAGGGGAGTGGGGGGGTAGTTGGCATCCAAACCCGAGGAGTCCCGCCCCCCCCCCCCCCGCCCGGGGCGTTGCAAGTGATTCCCTTCATCCTCATTTATCACCACAAGTGTGCCCATCGCAGACCATGGCTATCAAACACACCATAGGAAGGGGGAACTTGAAAAAGCATGCGAAACGGGTGCCTGTGAAGGCTAACTTTGCAGTAAGCAAAAAGAGGTTATTGAGGCCACTACTTGGGTGCAAAACACACTACACAATGGTCAAACGTGTTTGTTCATCATGTACGTTGGTTCCAATGCACCCAGCTCCATTCAAGACCATTGACCCAGCTAGTCGGGGAGGGAATATCAGCTAGAGGGCTAAATAAGGATGCATGTTGAGGGGCACCATGAATAATTCCCATCACTTCCGTATGGCGACCTCCAAACCCTTCTTTCTTTGCTTCGCCCGTTAGAGAGACATGCCCCCAAGCACCTCCGCCCCCCAAGCACCTAGCCTATTAGCCCCCACTATCACCATCCACCAAACCCTTCCTTGCTTGCTTTGCTCAATCGAGAGACATGCCCCTAGCACTCCTCCCGTCCCCTCCCCTAAAACTCTTCCCCCCTAGCTTGCATTTCCCCCGGACCCCATGTGCCACATTGTCAGTCCCATTGCCCGTTTCAAGGCGAATATGGGTCCGGTGGCTCAAAATGGCCCAAAAAAACTTGTTTGCACAATTTTGGAAAAAAGACTCATTTTTGACCACTATTAGACCCACTGGTAAGCCCCCCCTAACTAGGACCGAATATTGGGACCGAGGTGGTGTGGAAAGGACAAAAAGAATGATTCACGCCAAGTCTCCCCTAAAACCGCCCTCGAAAGTGGATTAGAGCGAATCAAAGTGGGCTGAAAATGAGCTCTATTCATCCATTTCGGCACCGCAAATGGAGTCGGATCATTTTTGGAAAACTATGTTTTTGACCCATTTTTGAGCCACTTGTGGTCCCAAAATGGCCCATTTTCAAGGCCCTTTCGGCATGGAGAGGGGCCAAAACTGCTCAACATGGGCTCAAAATGGGCTCATTCCGCTTGTTTGTGCCCCCCAAATTGTCCAAAAGTATCTTTGGAAAAAGACATTTTTGATCTGTTGTTGACTGATTTTTGGTCCCAAAAATAGCCCATTTTCAAGGCATCTTGACTATGGAGTGGCCAAAATGGCTTGCAATGGGCTCAAAAGGGGCTTATTTCACTTGTTTGTGCACCCCAATTGGTCTAGGATCATTTTTGGAAAAACACATTTTTGACCCATTTTTGACGCATTTTTGTCGCACAAAAACCCATTTCTAAGGCATTTTGTGACTTTGGAGGCCAAAATTGCTTGCTTCCGTATGGCGACCTCCAAACCCTTCTTTCTTTGCTTCGCCCGTTAGAGAGACATGCCCCCAAGCACCTCCGCCCCCCAAGCACCTAGCCTATTAGCCCCCACTATCACCATCCACCAAACCCTTCCTTGCTTGCTTTGCTCAATCGAGAGACATGCCCCTAGCACTCCTCCCGTCCCCTCCCCTAAAACTCTTCCCCCCTAGCTTGCATTTCCCCCGGACCCCATGTGCCACATTGTCAGTCCCATTGCCCGTTTCAAGGCGAATATGGGTCCAGTGGCTCAAAATGGCCCAAAAAAACTTGTTTGCACAATTTTGGAAAAAAGACTCATTTTTGACCACTATTAGACCCACTGGTAAGCCCCCCCTAACTAGGACCGAATATTGGGACCGAGGTGGTGTGGAAAGGACAAAAAGAATGATTCACGCCAAGTCTCCCCTAAAACCGCCCTCGAAAGTGGATTAGAGCGAATCAAAGTGGGCTGAAAATGAGCTCTATTCATCCATTTCGGCACCGCAAATGGAGTCGGATCATTTTTGGAAAACTATGTTTTTGACCCATTTTTGAGCCACTTGTGGTCCCAAAATGGCCCATTTTCAAGGCCCTTTCGGCCTGGAGAGGGGCCAAAACTGCTCAACATGGGCTCAAAATGGGCTCATTCCGCTTGTTTGTGCCCCCCAAATTGTCCAAAAGTATCTTTGGAAAAAGACATTTTTGATCTGTTGTTGACTGATTTTTGGTCCCAAAAATAGCCCATTTTCAAGGCATCTTGACTATGGAGTGGCCAAAATGGCTTGCAATGGGCTCAAAAGGGGCTTATTTCACTTGTTTGTGCACCCCAATTGGTCTAGGATCATTTTTGGAAAAACACATTTTTGACCCATTTTTGACGCATTTTTGTCGCACAAAAACCCATTTCTAAGGCATTTTGTGACTTTGGAGGCCAAAATTGCTTGCTTCCGTATGGCGACCTCCAAACCCTTCTTTCTTTGCTTCGCCCGTTAGAGAGACATGCCCCCAAGCACCTCCGCCCCCCAAGCACCTAGCCTATTAGCCCCCACTATCACCATCCACCAAACCCTTCCTTGCTTGCTTTGCTCAATCGAGAGACATGCCCCTAGCACTCCTCCCGTCCCCTCCCCTAAAACTCTTCCCCCCTAGCTTGCATTTCCCCCGGACCCCATGTGCCACATTGTCAGTCCCATTGCCCGTTTCAAGGCTAATATGGGTCCAGTGGCTCAAAATGGCCCAAAAAAACTTGTTTGCACAATTTTGGAAAAAAAGACTCATTTTTGACCACTATTAGACCCACTGGTAAGCCCCCCCTAACTAGGACCGAATATTGGGACCGAGGTGGTGTGGAAAGGACAAAAAGAATGATTCACGCCAAGTCTCCCCTAAAACCGCCCTCGAAAGTGGATTAGAGCGAATCAAAGTGGGCTGAAAATGAGCTCTATTCATCCATTTCGGCACCGCAAATGGAGTCGGATCATTTTTGGAAAACTATGTTTTTGACCCATTTTTGAGCCACTTGTGGTCCCAAAATGGCCCATTTTCAAGGCCCTTTCGGCCTGGAGAGGGGCCAAAACTGCTCAACATGGGCTCAAAATGGGCTCATTCCGCTTGTTTGTGCCCCCCAAATTGTCCAAAAGTATCTTTGGAAAAAGACATTTTTGATCTGTTGTTGACTGATTTTTGGTCCCCAAAATAGCCCATTTTCAAGGCATCTTGATTGTGGAGTGGCCAAAATGGCTTGCAATGGGCTCAAAAGGGGCTTATTTCACTTGTTTGTGCACCCCAATTGGTCTAGGATCATTTTTGGAAAAACACATTTTTGACCCATTTTTGACGCATTTTTGTCGCACAAAAACCCATTTCTAAGGCATTTTGTGACTTTGGAGGCCAAAATTGCTTGCTTCCGTATGGCGACCTCCAAACCCTTCTTTCTTTGCTTCGCCCGTTAGAGAGACATGCCCCCAAGCACCTCCGCCCCCCAAGCACCTAGCCTATTAGCCCCCACTATCACCATCCACCAAACCCTTCCTTGCTTGCTTTGCTCAATCGAGAGACATGCCCCTAGCACTCCTCCCGTCCCCTCCCCTAAAACTCTTCCCCCCTAGCTTGCATTTCCCCCGGACCCCATGTGCCACATTGTCAGTCCCATTGCCCGTTTCAAGGCTAATATGGGTCCAGTGGCTCAAAATGGCCCGAAACAACTTGTTTGCACAATTTTGGAAAAAAGACTCATTTTTGACCACTATTAGACCCACTGGTAAGCCCCCCCTAACTAGGACCGAATATTGGGACCGAGGTGGTGTGGAAAGGACAAAAAGAATGATTCACGCCAAGTCTCCCCTAAAACCGCCCTCGAAAGTGGATTAGAGCGAATCAAAGTGGGCTGAAAATGAGCTCTATTCATCCATTTCGGCACCGCAAATGGAGTCGGATCATTTTTGGAAAACTATGTTTTTGACCCATTTTTGAGCCACTTGTGGTCCCAAAATGGCCCATTTTCAAGGCCCTTTCGGCCTGGAGAGGGGCCAAAACTGCTCAACATGGGCTCAAAATGGGCTCATTCCGCTTGTTTGTGCCCCCCAAATTGTCCAAAAGTATCTTTGGAAAAAGACATTTTTGATCTGTTGTTGACTGATTTTTGGTCCCAAAAATAGCCCATTTTCAAGGCATCTTGACTATGGAGTGGCCAAAATGGCTTGCAATGGGCTCAAAAGGGGCTTATTTCACTTGTTTGTGCACCCCAATTGGTCTAGGATCATTTTTGGAAAAACACATTTTTGACCATTTTTTGACGCATTTTGGTCACACAAAAAACCATTTCCAAGGCATTTTGTGACTTTGGAGGCCAAAATTGCTTGCTTCCGTATGGCGACCTCCAAACCCTTCTTTCTTTGCTTCGCCCGTTAGAGAGACATGCCCCCAAGCACCTCCGCCCCCCAAGCACCTAGCCTATTAGCCCCCACTGTCACCATCCACCAAACCCTTCCTTGCTTGCTTTGCTCAATCGAGAGACATGCCCCTAGCACTCCTCCCGTCCCCTCCCCTAAAACTCTTCCCCCCTAGCTTGCATTTCCCACGGACCCCATGTGCCACATTGTCAGTCCCATTGCCCGTTTCAAGGCTAATATGGGTCCAGTGGCTCAAAATGGCCCGAAAAAACTTGTTTGCACAATTTTGGAAAAAAGACTCATTTTTGACCACTATTAGACCCACTGGTAAGCCCCCCCCCCCCCCCCCAACTAGGACCGTATATTGGGACCGAGGTGGTGTGGAAAGGACAAAAAGAATGATTCACGCCAAGTCTCCCCTAAAACCGCCCTCGAAAGTGGATTAGAGCGAATCAAAGTGGGCTGAAAATGAGCTCTATTCATCCATTTCGGCACCGCAAATGGAGTCAGATCATTTTTGGAAAACTATGTTTTTGACCCATTTTTGAGCTACTTGTGGTCCCAAAATGGCCCATTTTCAAGGCCCTTTCGGCCTGGAGAGGGGCCAAAACTGCTCAACATGGGCTCAAAATGGGCTCATTCCGCTTGTTTGTGCCCCCCAAATTGTCCAAAAGTATCTTTGGAAAAAGACATTTTTGATCTGTTGTTGACTGATTTTTGGTCCCAAAAATAGCCCATTTTCAAGGCATTTTGACTATGGAGTGGCCAAAATAGCTTGCAATGGGCTCAAAAGGGGCTTATTTCACTTGTTTGTGCACCCCAATTGGTCTAGGATCATTTTTGGAAAAACACATTTTTGACCCATTTTTGACGCATTTTTGTCGCACAAAAACCCATTTCTAAGGCATTTTGTGACTTTGGAGGCCAAAATTGCTTGCTTCCGTATGGCGACCTCCAAACCCTTCTTTCTTTGCTTCGCCCGTTAGAGAGACATGCCCCCAAGCACCTCCGCCCCCCAAGCACCTAGCCTATTAGCCCCCACTATCACCATCCACCAAACCCTTCCTTGCTTGCTTTGCTCAATCGAGAGACATGCCCCTAGCACTCCTCCCGTCCCCTCCCCTAAAACTCTTCCCCCCTAGCTTGCATTTCCCCCGGACCCCATGTGCCACATTGTCAGTCCCATTGCCCGTTTCAAGGCTAATATGGGTCCAGTGGCTCAAAATGGCCCGAAAAAACTTGTTTGCACAATTTTGGAAAAAAGACTCATTTTTGACCACTATTAGACCCACTGGTAAGCCCCCCCTAACTAGGACCGAATATTGGGACCGAGGTGGTGTGGAAAGGACAAAAAGAATGATTCACGCCAAGTCTCCCCTAAAACCGCCCTCGAAAGTGGATTAGAGCGAATCAAAGTGGGCTGAAAATGAGCTCTATTCATCCATTTCGGCACCGCAAATGGAGTCGGATCATTTTTGGAAAACTATGTTTTTGACCCATTTTTGAGCCACTTGTGGTCCCAAAATGGCCCATTTTCAAGGCCCTTTCGGCCTGGAGAGGGGCCAAAACTGCTCAACATGGGCTCAAAATGGGCTCATTCCGCTTGTTTGTGCCCCCCAAATTGTCCAAAAGTATCTTTGGAAAAAGACATTTTTGATCTGTTGTTGACTGATTTTTGGTCCCAAAAATAGCCCATTTTCAAGGCATCTTGATTGTGGAGTGGCCAAAATGGCTTGCAATGGGCTCAAAAGGGGCTTATTTCACTTGTTTGTGCACCCCAATTGGTCTAGGATCATTTTTGGAAAAACACATTTTTGACCATTTTTGACGCATTTTGGTCGCACAAAAACCCATTTCTAAGGCATTTTGTGACTTTGGAGGCCAAAATTGCTTGCAATAGGCTCAAAATGGGCCCATTTCACTTGTTTCGGCAGCCCAAATGGTCTAGGATCATTTACAGGAAACCACAATTTAGACCCATTTTTGACGCATTTTTTGTCCCCAAACAGCCCCTTTTCAAGGCATTTTGGGATTTTAAGAGGGCCAAAACGGGCCACCACGAGCTCAAAACGCACCAAAAACACTTTTTTTTTGCATTCTTCTAGGTCCGAATAACTGCATTATGCTTGGTTGAGGGCGTGGTAACCTATGTGCTTCCTCCCCGAGTATGTGCCTACAGGTACACGTTTTGACGCAGGGTATGCAAAACATACATCTAATTTTACTTAAAAATGACCACCAAAGACGCCATTTTTGCAAAAAAAGGGTGTGAGACGGCCTGTCACGGGTCCTATTATCCCTTTAGGACTTGATCTTGGCTCTCAAACGAGCCCAACACTTTGTTCTAACTCCAGCATGTCGGAGAATGAGCTCCGACGTATGGACCCACAAACCTAAAATGTCCATTTTTGACCAAAATGCCAAACCCCCAGCTAATATATCTAGGGGCCGTTGAGGGTAAACTAAGCAAAGTAGTGGCCATTCCCCTCCCTCTAGGTCCAAACTACTCAAATATGCTTGGTTGAAGTCCCACGGAAGCATAGGGATTCAACCGGAACACCGGGGGGGAGACCCATGATTTTGGTAGGCTGGTGTTGTGACAGCACCAAAAAAAACACACCTTAAAAAGCTCGTATCTTTGAGTTTTCGCCCCGATGTGCTCTCTATAGAGGCCATAGGGACGTAACATTGCTTATTCCCGCTCCATTGGACCCATGCGGGACTAGTGTACACAAAGGTTCAATCCCTAGGCCGGGGTATAGCGCTTTGACAAGGCTGTACAATGGAGACAGGCAACCTCAACTGAGTCTTGCTTTTTCTACCTTTCGTACCCTCCTTCTAAGCATCAAGAGGAGGCTAGAGGGGTCAACCTTGGGGATTTTCACATCATTTGGGTGCAAATGAACTTGGATTGTCACTTGGTTCGTTGCTAGAGCCTGGTGGTTTCGCTACAACAGGCCTACGAAACAGGCCAAAATGGCCAAACTGAGCCAACTGTATCAAAACTTGAAAAAACCATATCTTTGGCCTACCGGCTCAAATTTTGATAAACCGAAACCTAAATTTGGGTGATTTTTGACGCTGAACACGAATATTTTGTCAAAACCTCGGCGTCTAACACCCTGATCGCGCAAATTGATGATCAGTGTTACAGAACACTGATTCGTGCAGTTTTGCGAAAAAGCGATTTAGCAGCATTATTCGGGCTCTAAAACCCTTCACATTTATGGTCTTAAATCGAATTTTCGTCCACTCTAGCTAGGGGCTGAGCTGGACAGGCCCAAACAAAGATCGGCGACTGGCACTGGTCACGCGCGCCCACTGATTTTTGACCAGAAATAGGGATTCGGGCAAGTAAAGTCCCCTGTATAACATTGTAGGGCCCGACTTGCCATCCCCAAAGGTGCCTTCTGTTAGTCCAAAAGCTCGTCCGTTGCCACCTGTATGAGAGCGCTAATCCGGCGGGATAATCATCGGGGTCAGCTTTACAGCTGAGTGTCGCTGGCGGCCACGTGGCCCCTCCCCCGCGGCCGGACAGTGTTCGGCGGGCCTTACGGCCCCACGGCAAAAAATTACACGACTAGACAATTTTTTTCTACACGACTTACATTTTTGACCACCCCACGTGACACACACTAAACGTGGCTCCAAATTGGTCAGCAAGCCGTTGCAGTGGTCAGTGGGACTTGTCCGGGAGTAGTTTGTCCAGGCTGGGGATGGATGGAGCCGCTCCGTTCCCTGAGGGCACTGAGCCTGCTCTCCCACAGGGTGCACTGCGCTCGGAGCTGGTGCTGTGGGGATTCAGAACAACCTCCCAAGGTGATTGATGGTGGGTGGCACTGGACATGTCTATGGTATGGCGTACTAGAGCTGCAAGGTGCATCTGTCCAGCCCTGCTCTCATGTTTTCCTGATGCTTTCGTCAGGTGCTGCAAGGGCCATACGTCAGGAGAAATCTTCGGCTACTTTTCCACACAGTAGCTGCACTGGCAGCTCTGATGGCAGATCGTCTCAATTGTTTGACTTTTCATGAAGAGGTACCATGTGCTGTGCTGTGCTGTCACACAGTGTTTGTGGTAGGGTGGGGTGCAGTGTGCTGAAGGGCTGGTGGCTTGGGCTGTGCAGAGACAGCATTTGGGGCAGTCCTTCGTTGCGGATGGTACATTGGGCACTCTATGGTCTGTTTACACCTCATCGTTCTCATCAGGGTGGTGTTGAGGTGCTAGCCTCCCTGTTGCAGCACGTTCAGCTGAAGAAAGGCTGGCCAAAGCAGGTCTGATCTGTGCCTGTGCATTCTTTTGGGGGTTGCAGCATGAGGCTGGGCTTGAATGCATCCATTGGGCCAGCGCTTGCACCTTTTCATGGTGACACCAGCAGGGTGGACACGGTTTCTTTTTCCTTTTTTATTTTGCAGCATACTGTTCTATTGCTTTCCAACTGCCGTCGGTTAGCTGCCACTGCCATCGGTTGCCCTCCAACTGCCTTCCGTCACCCTCCCACAGCTGTTGGTCACCTTACAACCGCCAGGTTCCCTGTGGCAGAAGCCAGAGTTCTGTTCCCCCCCCCCCCCCTTTTGCGGTTAGCGACCATTGTGGATACTTCTGCAGGGAGACACTCTGTGATGTGTGTCGACACCTGGTGGATCCTGCCCTGTTTGGAGCACAGTGTGTAACATGCGGACAGAATGCTTTCAGCTTTGGATAAGCGCCAACAAAATGCACACAATGTTTCGACTAGTTCTTCTAGAGGTCTTTTGCTACGTTGCAAGAATTTGTCCGTTGAGAGGATATTAATCCACAGTGAACTACTGATGAAGTCCAGTTCCATTTTGTCGTGCTGCTGTTTCACTGGCGCCTGTTCAACCAATCAGAAAAGCCTAATTCAAGGGCTGGGGGGGGGGGGGGGGCGGGGGCGGCGACAACAGCGTGTCACGCTGGACCCTGACCGGCTCCCACAACCAGCCCAGCCCCACCTAATGTGCTTTTACCCAAAATGCGCAAATTTCAATCGTCAATTATGGAGCCGTATTGATTTATCCACACCATAGGGACCCCTGGGCATGGGGTTAGGGAGCTGTATTGAAGGTTTTCCCCACTACGGGGACACCTTGGCCTAGAGTTATGGAGCTGCATGGAATTTCACGACCATGGCAGCACCAAGTTGCATGGGGGTGTCTAGGGTGGTTGTTGGTCAAATTTACCACCACATCATTGAGTTGAGGGGAGCCATTTTGTAAATGGCTTCTACACATCAAATGCAACAAATGATCCCTAAATGATTTGGGAGAATAGGGCTGACAAGGTTGAGATGCACCTGATGGGGAATGGGGAATGCTGAAACCCTGAAACCGTCCAAAATCACCCTTTTTCGAAGCCTGGCACAGGTCAACTGTTTTCTCCCTATTCAAAATAGGGGGGCAAATTTTTTGGCCATATCCTTGCCAACCTTATGGAGATGACCCCAAAACGGCCAGAAGTTGCCAACTTTGCATCATTTTGGCCGAATATTCCCCCCCCTTCCACCCCACACAGACACCCACACACAAATATATGTATGTATGGAGATGGAAGCATGGAATGGCGGTGGAATGATTGCTTGCAAACAATGGGATGGAAAGAGGATCAAGTTAAGGTTGTTAATATTGCCATGTGTCTTACACTGCTTGCCGGGTCCTTTGCTGGTTCAGTTGCGCGTCTGCCGGAGGGCCCTACTGTTTTTCATTTGTGGTGAATGGTGAATGAAGATTTTACCCTTTTTGTGTATATTCAGAATGCTGAAAATGACACGGGGAATTCAAAACTGCCCCCAAACCCCCCCAAAAATGTGACCCCCCCCCATCCCCAGCCCCACCCCCACACCACCCCCTTTCTAGACCCCCCATGCATCCATCTGGACCTGCCCATGCAGTGGGGGTTGGGGTCCGGAAGTGGACTGAGCCGCCGCCCCACCGCCTGGTCCCTGAACAAGGAACAATAAACTTCACTTATTCCAATTATTCCAATCCACAAGTGGTCTGACCCTAGGGCCCCATTCTGATGGGCTGCAAAAAAGCGCTGCTGCAGTGGCATTTGCTCCAAAAATTCATTAATAAATCAGGTCTAGGATCTAGATTTCGTGGCTTGTAGCTAGTTTTGTGTTTGGACGGGCCTTTTGGAGAGCGCCGATATAGGGCCAGATCGTTGTCGCCTGTGCTGTCATGGCAGCTGGTGTTTTTGCACACTCTAGACAGGAGCAAGGTAAGTGGTTTGGCAGTCTGTAGGAGCTGGGGAAAAGAGAACGCAGGTGAAGGTAGATATAGGGCCCAAGGGTTGTAGATGTCGTTGATGGTTGTTGAGGTTTTTAGGGCCGAGTGTACATGGGGGCTGTTGGAAGTTCGTGAAGGTTGTACCCCCCCCCCCCCCCCATAAGCTACGCCCCTGTCCAAGCTACAGCGGATGTAGGGACCGTATTCATTTGGTACCTAAATTGATTCGGTACAAATGTAGTGCAGCCACATAAGTAACACATAACACATGGGTTTCTTGATAAATTTGCTAGCTACATAGAGTCATGCACACATTTGTTGTGAGTGTTTGCCCACTCAAACCCACATAGCTCTGGTTTTGGGGATATTTGTGCATTATATTCCCCTTTCTTGCACGAGCTCGCCATGCAATCTTCTCTTTTGAACCCGGGGGTCTACAGCCTTGTCCAAGCTACAATGGGCGTAGGGACGCTATTAATTTGGGAGTTTTGCGTAGCTTATACAAGGAGGTGGGGTAGCAATCGGGCAACGGATTGCACGAGCGTGGGGTGTCCTGTGCAACTGAGGACGTATTGTGTGATATCGCGACAAAGCGTGGGGGGAAACACCCCATGGGACGCACCCCAGATGCCTTAGTGGACTCCCGGAGGCATAGTTGGATGTAGTTGGATGAGGCCCTGGATCCAGCCGATTACTTCCTGGGCCCTCGAGGGGGGGGGGGGGGGATCCAGAGCTGCAAGCAGATGGTGCAGCACAATGTCTTGGGCATGAAAGGGACGAGGGCAAACCCCCCCCCAACAAAAAATTGGCCGTTGACTTTGCCGATTTGTGATGCCGATTTTTTTGGTTTTCTGAATTTTGCCGATTTGTTCTGCCAATTTGTGGGGATTCTGTGATTTTGCCTATTGATTCTGCCGGTTTCTGGGATCCTAGGACACCTGATTTGGAGGCATTCCTGTAAGATGTGCATCATTTACTTTGGGACACTGGATAATGCCTTTTCGTAATTATATATTGGTTGTTCAAATTGGCACCATGAAGTGTTTTTACCGCCCACAAAGAGATGCGTCTTTGGTCCTTTGGGATTCGCCCCCCCCCCCCCCGATCAAATTTTTCCGCAGGACAAGTACCCTGATGTTGGTCAAGGGGCAATTTGCGACTTGGGTGTCCTTCCTGCACACCCAATGCGGTCTTTCAGCCACCATGCTTCAAGCACCTTATCATCAGCCGACCGGGGAACCGCCTATTTGGGTGGAGCTGGAGGACAGGGAAGAGTTACCAGCGCTGACCCAAGACAGTGACTCTGATTAAATGTCCCCCATGCTGCAGCACTTCTTAAGTGCGATAGTGTCATTCTGAGACGTGTTAAAGTAGAACCTTATTGGACTCTTATCATTACATGGTCTATCATGCACTATTCAATGCACTGTTAAGTATTTTCTCCTAACACATGACTTTTTTTGCGGATCAGAATATTGAAGGTTGTCAATTTGTCAATGTGAGGCCTGTGGGAGTGGGCCAACCCCCCCCCCCCCTCTTGAACCCCCACTCACCTAGTTGTGGTTGACAACGGGACCCCAATGGGCGGGGGATGGTGTTCAATAAGGTTCTAGAGGGGCTGTCTACACGTTTTTGCCCTTGGACACTCGGTAGGGCTCCCTTTCAAAATAGCCTAAAATCGGTAGAACCGTTTCCAACGGGGGTTCCAGCAGTGCTTCTAGCAGTGCTTCCGGCGGGGGTTCCAGTGGAGGTTCCAGCGTTAGAACCCCCCCATGTGGAGGTTCCAGCGGGGGTTCCAGCGGGGGCTTCCAGCGCTAGAACTGGTTCCAGCGGGGGTTTCAGTGGAGGTTCTAGCGCTCCATTTTGGCCTCCCTTCATGTCTTAGCTCTCTCTTTTTCCAATGTCAAGCCGACTACACGCCCTTCTCCCTCGGCTCGAGTGGCACTTGGCTGCTGTCCACGTTGCTACGACCAATGGGTACGCCGGGCCCACGCAATTGCCCTATGCTCGGGTGCATGTCCCAAACCCGCGGCTCCCATTGACCTGCCTACCGGCACTGCCATTACCCATGTCTTCATCCACCGGCCTGTGCTGACCACCCGCGCTCCCGGGGGGCTGAGTCTTGCAGGCTCTTACCGACTGTAACCCCTCGATGTCCCTCATCCAAGTCAAGTTGGCGGCAGAGGACACCGAGGCATTGGAGGAGGTTGCCCGGGCCACGGCCAACCCGGAGCCCAACGCCACCGTCCGCCTCCACGTGGGCAAGCCCCCAAGGCAAGAACGCCTGTTCTCCACCAACAAGCCCACCACCAAGAAGCTTGGCAAGGACCTCTACACCCTCTCCTACCCCCACAGACACACCCACCGCTACCTCCCGCTTGGTGGACGTTGGCGCCTCCCCCCACACCCACCTTATCCAACCCCTTGGGGACCCTGAGGACACGCACCTCCTTCTTACCGTGCGGAGGGACGCCAAGTGCTTGCCTAGCCCAATGTGGGAAGATATTGATAATGCCAATTTGCCTCACACCCACACTGAGCTAGACGTCGGGGACACAGCCGCGGTTTATGCCATCCCCGGCCCGGAAGCACCGGGAGGATACCACCCCCACCCACAAGTTCTCGCAGGTGGAGGCCTTTGCCCACGAAGTTGTTAACCTTCTGACCCCACACTTGAAGGTGCAAATGTGCCTCATCCGTGCCAGTTATGTGCGCATGCAAGTCAAGGAGCGCCAATTTTGGAAAAAGAAACACTGCCCTTGCCCTTGCCAAGGCGGGTGTCCATGCGCCGACTGTCTTCAGTGGTCTCAACGTGGACATCCGAATGGATCACAATGTGGGCAGGGTGGTATTTGGCTCATACGAGGGCGTCCTGAATCCATGGGTGACCGCCCCGTTGGCAATGGGGAAGGGGCAGTTGTGGGTGCTTGTCAGCCGGTGCATCCAAAAAGGGGGGGAGGGTTCCGTGCCAACATCGTCCTTGGTGATGCCCTTGGTGATGGGCCTTTGTGGCCCCGACACGCATTGGGTGAACTACGAGGCCATGGTCCCCATCCTCGGCCCCCCGTAGGCCCCTGCAGACCCCTCTTCGGGCCCTATCCGAGTCCAACGGAAACGTGGGGCGGCAGGTTGCCGCCACGCCCCAATAGGGGATGTTTGTTTGTTATGCACTGAGGTCCCACTGTGTAAGCACCACAGGGCAATGCAGTTCAAACCCTGTGAGGCGGAGGTTGCTTTTCGGCGTAGAGGTGGGGGGCAGGGGTTGGGGAGGGGGCTAGCCAGGAGGAGCCAAAGTGCACCGATGTCTGTGGGTTTGTTGCTACTGTCTTCCTCCCGCTCACCACCACACCCACCTAGACCCAACACTACCCCCAACCACAACCCCCTAAGGCTTGTGACCCCGTCAACCCCGAGGAGGACCCCTGGACCCCGGAGGAGTGCCCCCTCGGCCCCTTCTTCCACGAGGCCGAGCGGGGCCTCTCTACCATCGCCCCCGCCATGTACACCCTCCTCCGCCCCCCCCCCCCCCCCGGATCCCCCGGATCCCGGATTCTCGTCATATGCCGGGGCCAAATATGTGGCCTAGGCCGGCCTGGAGCTCCGCCTCATCGACCCGTCCATGTTGTTCGTGTGTGTGCTACTGGCGGCGAACCCCAGCAAGGCCGGCCAGCTGTGGTGTCCCAGCCAGCAGGTGTGCATTGTCCGGAAGCCGGGAGCAAGGAACGCACTTGTGCTTGTCGCGTTTTTGGCTCGTTGGTTGTCGAGTTTGGATTTCTTACTACCGCTACAAACCCCGCGGGAACGCCCGAGGGAACCGGTTCCAGCGAGGGTTCCAGAAGAGGTTCCAGTGCCTGAACCGGTTCTAGTGCGGGTTCCATCAAAGGTTCCAATTTAGTTTTTGTTCCAATCATCACCCGTTTTCTGCCACCGGTCACCATGGACGAATGGCCCACCCTCACCATGCGCCAGCCGGCAGCCAAGCCCCCAGCCCAGCCCCCAAGCTCGCAGCCCCCATCATGTAGGAACAAGTGGGCGGTGCCGTGGACACGGCACCAGTGTCTTGGCCAGCCACGGCGCCGGTGATGGTCAGTGGCCTTGTGGAGGGCTTGTGGCAGGCGGGGAAGACGGAGTGGTTCAAGGTGGCAATAGTGGAGGTGAGGATGGAGATGGTGAGGACGTTTCTTTTATCTTGCCCGATCCACATCCAATTGGACGGGAGGAAGAAGGGAGGGTGGAAAGCTACTTTTTTGGGGGGGGCGGCTAGGGCACTCCCCTCCTCAAGGTTCGGGAGTGGGGGGGGGGTTTCGTACAGCTAACAGCTATACGTGCACATTTTGAGGTGTTTTCCGAAAGTGGGGGATGAGGCAGTGGGCGATGTGCTCCTCGAGTGTTGGGCTCATTGGGTGGACACCCGCAAGAGGGGGGGGGGGGTATGGGGGGTGGGGACGCACAAAGGCGGGGTCTGGAGGTGGGAGAGGAGGGGAGCCCCCCCCCCCCCAAAAAAAGGCCCAAAAAGGAGCCCACCCAACGGGCTTCCACGGGCGTCGTCCCCGTGCCCCCTCTCCCGTTGCCCTTAGTGCCGATGACTTGGCACGGCAATTCACGAGCAAATGGCGTGATAGCCTAATGTGGGTGGTGGAGGTTGCCATGAGGGGCTCTGTCTCCTCACGACTGTGCGGAGTGCCCTAAAGGCAGCCATGAAGGGGAAGGCAGAGGCACGGATGGAGCGGCTGCCGATGGAGGTGGAGAGCCTGAAGGCTGGGGTTTTTGGAGAGGGATGAGGTGATCGCATCGTTGAAGGCGCATGTGAAGGACCTTGAGGAGGAAAACGCGGGGTTGCGGAATGAAGCCGTGGTGGCGGAGAAGGGGGAGGAACGGGCAAAGAAGAGGGAGATGGCGTTGAACAACTACCAGGCCAAGGGTTCAAAGGATTGAACCCATGGGCGGGACGCTTGGTGGGATGCCCCTGCTAATGGGGAGGGATGGGGAGCCCTGGACCAAACGTTGGCCGGGCGTGTACACGCGAACCCGCTCAGCACCATCTCGCCGCTTACTAAACGGCCTTGCAGGAACAACTTTGGCGGCCATGCCCTCACCACAGGCATGAACCCGTGCATCGTGTGTGCGCGTTCACGAATTGTAGTTTCGCGTAGAAACTAAAGTTCACTTGCTTCCGTCCAATGTGGTAAGACCATGCTTCCTCGTGCTCTGCCATAAACTTGATGAGGGTGCACAGCCCCTGGGGTACACCCTCCATCCCAAAGAGCCAACTGTAGGTAGCATTGCAGGGAAGTGCACATATGCATGCATCAACGGCACATCCGGAGAATGTTCTAGCAGGATTTGGCGAAGACAAAGTGCGATAGGATCAATCTGTGCCATGGATGGGTACCACGCTTGCAGCGTTCCATCGAGCAGGTTGCACTTGCGGTGATAGACACGCGAGAGCAGTGGAATTAGCTGGCGGTGTGTGACCTTTACAATGCACTCTGCTAAGAGTTAAGAGTGTAGGACTTGGTGTTCGTCCCGGGAGACCTAGAGAAGGACAAAAATGAGATTTGGGTCAAGCGGTTGCAACAGTACAGGGTTGCGTAAATGAAGATGCTGACTCGAAAGCGATAGACGGTCGAGAGGCCAGACACAGGAGGCCTAGGAGCACAAGTTCAAGCAAGTACAAAGGCAAGAGCAATAGAAGTGAAGAGTCCTCCTCAGCAGCCCCAAGCAGGAAGTGCTAGGCCCTAGGGGAAATGAGAGTGAGGAATCCACCCCCTTGCGAGATGTATTCACTGGGTTGTCTACCCCAATGGAAGAAGATGCCATTGTCCCCCGCGTGGACCTGCTCTCTCTAGATGAGGAGCCATTGGGCCCCTCTAGGGACAACATGCGTCGTGTGCGGAAGCGCAAGGGGGGCCCGAAGTGGGTACGCAAGCTCACTAAAATGGTGGAATCCATTATTGATGAGGTCCCGCTAGGATTTGGGGCGCAGGAGATATGGAAGGTCATCATTGAGTTCGACAAGAATGGGGGGCAATTTCTCAACCATGAGGCCAAGAATAAAAAGTAGCGGGAGAAGGAGACAAGCTAGAAGGCTCAGGCAAAGGCGAAAAAGAAGGCACGAAAGAAGTGCAAACGTGGCAAGGCGGTAGATCGAAAGAAGTTGAAAATGCCGTCCGACTGTGTATGTTGCAATTCGTGTAATTTTTTTTTTGCGGTGAGCAATGTAAGGCCGTCACACGCATTACCGCAAAAAAAAAATGACACGCCTTGACGATTTTTTATACACGTGTTTCCTGCAAAAAAAAAAAAGAAGACTCCAAGATTTTTTTTGTAGACGCGTTTACCTTGAAGACTATTGCACGGCTTGACATTTTTTGTGTTGCACGCATTTACCGCAAAATTTTTTTTTCACAAGTTACTGCCAAAATACACGATGTGACGACTTTCTCCTGCACACGTTTACCGGAAAAATAAAAAAGTCACACGACCTTGCCGCAAAGGAACAATTACCAAGTGTATTGAAAATGCATGCATGTAGGCGATGTGCCCACTTGTGGGCCACTTTTGATTTTGTCCCTGCACTTCACTTTGGGGACCCCCGAGAATGTAGGGGTGACACAGCATTTCCGCCCTCTTTTGGGACGGTGCGAAGACATGGGTGAGTTAGCCACTTCTGATGTTGTCCTCCTTTGTTTGGGGATCCCTGAGAATGCAGGGGTGACGTAGCATTTCCGCCCTCTTTGGGGCCCCCGCGAAGGCAGGCTTGGGGCATCCATTTCTAACTCTATTCCCCTTTGTTTGGGGATTCTCGAGAATATAGGGGTGACATAGCATTTCCGCCCTCTTATGGGCCCGCAAGAAGGCAGGGGTGAGGCAGCCACTGATTTTGTTGCCCTTCGTTTGGGGCTCCCTGAGAATGCAGGGGCAATGTAGTATTTTTGCCCTCTTTTGGGTCTTGAGGAGGCAAGGCTGAGGCAGCCCTTTATGATTTTGTCTCCCTTTGTTTGGCAACCTCCGAGCAGAGTTTGGCCGCCTCCTCAATTTCAGGTACGCGACTGCCAGCCCCCCCCCCTCGCTGCCCTCCGGGCCCACCTAGTTACCAGGGGTCCATAGCTACTGGCCCTACACCTAATCCTACTGCTAACGCTATCCCTAGCCCTTAGCAGGCCTTAATTGCCCGCCCTAGCGACCAGGAAGAAGTCGAATTCGTTACTCCGAAATGGGGTGTTTTTTTGGGTATGAAATGCCGGGGGGGGGGGGTTACTGCTTTAGACTGTGTTTTGAAAGCCATTTTTTTCAACCAAACCAATGTTCCAATTCCGAACAGTCCACTTCAACCCCCAAATCAGGCAAATTCCAAAAATGAAGCGAATTTTCGCCACTCCTTTGAAATTGGCCGATATCATACCCTTTTTTCATGCATTTTTTCACTTATGAGACACGAAATTTCGTCACTCCTTCATTATTCGATGAATTAATGCGTATTTGCATGAGTGTATGTTGATTTGATTTGATTTGTACTGAAATGTGCGCCTTTGATGAATTTTATGACCATTCTGACAATCTCGGTATTCCGTCTGTTCCCTGTTCTGGCGCAATTATGTGATTCTTTGCTGTGAGGTCTCCGCAGGACATGGATCCGGCACCGCAAACGGTGGTTGTGGCAAGTCGTGAGTTTCAGAACGTTGATGACCTCATGACGGATGTTGCCAATGGAGGCTGTGCAAGGTTATTGGTTGTTTGGGCCCTGGCAATGCATAAAAACGACGCTCACGGAAGGATCTTACACGGTTGCCGTTTGCCTATGGAATACGGAAGGAGCCCCGTTCGTACACTGTTTTCTCAAATCAATTGATATGCTTTTGGGGACTTTTGAGAAAGACTTAGGAGGCCTTAATTGCCCACCCTGGTGACCCTCAAGAAGTCGAATCCGTTACCCTGAATGGGGGTGTTTTTTTTTTGGGTCTGAAATGCAGCGGGGGGGGTGTCACTGTTTTAGTTTGTGTTTTAAAAGCCATTTTTTTTAACCATACCAATGTTCCAATTCCGAATAGTCCATTTCAACCCCCAAATCAGCCAAATACCAAAAATGAAGAGAAATTTCGCCACTCCTTTGAAATTGGCCGATATCATACCCTTTTTTCATGCATTTTTTCACTCATGAGACGCGAAATTTGGTCGCTCCTTCATTATTCGATGAATTGATACCCTTATTCTATATTTGCATTTGTGTGTGTTAATTTGATTTGATTTGTACCGAAATTTGTGCCTTTGATGATTTTTTATGAACATTCCGACCATCTTGGTATGCGGTATGTTCCCTGTTCTGGCGCAAATATGTGAGTATTTGCTTTGAGGTGACCACAAGACATGGATCTGGCACTGCTAAGGGTGGTTGTGGCAAGCCGTGAGTTTCCGAACGTTGATGACCTCATGACAAATGTTGCCAATGGGGGCTTTGCAAGGTTATTGGCTGTCTGGGCCTTGGCAATGCGAACAAATCGACCCTCACGGAAGGATCTTACACGGTTACTCTTTGCCCATGGAATACGGAAGAAGCCCCGTTGGTACACTGTTTTCTGAAATCAATTGATATGCTTGTGGCGACTTCTGAGAAAGATGATAGCCCCTCATGCACAGTCCCGGGATGTACCAATGCCTATTTCATTAAGCCGGAGGATACGGCGATTGTTGGCTCCCACAGTACTTGTGCATGCAGCTATGGCCTCACTTACTGCCAATGCACGACAACAAGCAACTTGGCTTTGGCAAAGCATGCACGGCCACCAGATGGCGCTGTGGTACGACAACTGGGTGAAAAAGAATTATGGGTGGACCCACTGCAATGTAACGCAGCTGTTGCCGTTTTACATTTGCCAACGCTACCACCGTTTTCGTGTCATGTCTCACTAATTCATGCCGTCTAGACAATTGGGCCACGTGTTGATGCTTTACAACTACGTCATGCGGATTTGTTTCGGCGGGTTTATGCTCTTCTTGACATGATTCAGCGTACCTGAGTTGGAGTCCCCGCGGACATTGTGCGGCAGAATGTGCCATCTCTCCGTTGGCAACCAATGATGCTGTGTCAACTATGGTGTGGAACCAAATTGGATCACCTGAAACTTCTAAATACAATTTGGCATGTGCAGCAGGCAACCCATCATGATTTACCTCTGTATGTGGATATGAAGATTCACTATGAGCTCTTGAAGTACCTGTATGGGCAGAGTTACACTTCATGGAACTTCCAGTTGCACTGGCCAAGCCTCCCCCTCATCTGCGGGGTTTGGCACCCGTACAAGCATATGATCACTATGCTTTACCGCAACTTTATGCCCATTATCCATACGATGGGAAGAGTACACACCGATGAAGAGGAAGGGAGGAACACGAGGAAGGGGACATAGTACCAACAAAGGTGAAGCTCCTTCATATGGAGAAGACAATACGGGCGCTTGTCTAAATGATGGCACTTACCTTACAAGAGTTGAGGCAAAACTTGATGCATTTGGTGTGGCGACGCACAATGGACCACTGACAGATGTGCAGTCTACTTGCAAGGAGCTACTTTTGGCGTTGAAGGTGTTGTTGAACGAGTATTGCCCGGCTGCATTTAGCATTCGTGTCTTTCCGAGGGAGTGCAATTGGGATGGTAGAGATCCCGGAAGTGGGAAGAATGCCTTGGCAGTGCTGGAGTCTTGTTTGTTGGTCATGCTTTTTTTGGTGGGGGATCAATGGGAGAATGTGGAAGACATCAAGACATTGGTGGCTACTCTGGTTACATGGCAACGTTGGCACTGTCGAACGCCCGGTTGTATTCACAGCGAGGAATATGGGGAGGCAGTGTTGAGCAGGTTGTGTGCACAGTGCCGAGTTTGGACTACCATCACGTCTCTGATTGGCACCTCCGAAATTTTTGTAACCTTGAGTTAGACCCTCACAAGGAGGAAGAACCCGCGGTTCTCACTAACCGAGAAGTGTGTGATGCGGTATGGGTCCAATCTGAGAAAGTTTATTCTCATTGTGCCTGTTGCATCATTGCCCATTGTGCAATGGAAGCCCCCACCCCTTCTGGTTGTAGAAGCAGTTGTGTTGCCTAGTGTAGATGACCTTCGTTCTCCCACAACATTTGTGGCGGTTCCACCACGTAGCTTGCTTTTCAAGTGTCTTCCACAAATATATTAGGACCCATCTTCGTAAACCCCCGCCAAGCGATGACCTTCTTACGGTTCTCCAGCAAACAGTGCCTCCGTGAACAATTGCTGGGCAACGGAATGCGGATATTTAGAGAGTGATGCAAATTACCCGCCCGCCTAAGCCCAAACCAAAACCAAAACCCAAACCAGGGAAACCCGTTGTAAAACCAACTGCCCCCCCCCCCCCCCAGACACGGTGCACCCATCGCCAAACCTACCCCCAGGAATCCAAAACCGGCAACCAAACATGGCCCACAGCAACCAGTTCCGCAAATAGGGTACATCATTCAAAGGGGTGGGGGGGCATCCAAATGCGGACAATGCTAGCGATGACGAGGACGATCCCCCTGAGGTGGCCTTGTTTGCAGTCCACAGTGACAGTGATGACCATAGTGTGTCGGATGATGACGACATGGTAGCAATTCTGGATGAGGAGGAGGTTTTCGGACAAGATACTTCACAATTGGACTGACATACCTGTTGTCTTTACAATGTACCGGATAGTGCCCCTTGATTGTCGTGTTTTTGCATTGAGTGGCGAAATTTCGCCACATCTGGCATCTTTGGTGTTTTCAATAGTGTATTTAGCATATCTTCGTTTGAGATGCGAAATTTCGCATGCTTTTGCGTTTGTATGTTTACAGCCTGTGTGCGGGAGGGTACTATTACACTGCTGCCACTCGTACCAACAATGTGCTATTCATTTGTGTGTGTGCTCCCGACTTTGGTGATTTGATGTACTACATTTTGCTCACAATATCATGATGTGTGATTTAACGTGCTTTCTGCAATTTTCCTGGATTCCCCTTTGCAAAGGCTATAAATTAGGAATAATGGGTTCGGAAACAACCAAATCACCACTGTCTGTCACTGAGATCCATGACCAGAGCACGGTGATTTCCTCCACGCCCCCACTGTCATGTCATGTGTACCTCCAAAATCAAATACCATTGTGCCTGTGGCCCCTGAGCCACCCTCTTTATCACAACCCTCGCAGGGGTCCTCCGAGGGCCCCAGTCAACGGACGCCGCACAGCCGGGGAAACAAGAAGGGACCTTCGAAAATAGTCATTTTAGCAGATGCGGTCTAGAAGACAGTGGTGTTATCCCACAAGGTCATGCGGGTGGATGTGAACCGCGGGCATGGGCAAATCCGGAAGATCAGCGAGACCAGACCGAAGCTGCGGCTAGGGGATTTGGCAAGGGTACCTCCCGTGGGGATCATCAAAGCATTAGTGGTGTGGCCTGACAATTGTATGTTGCTGCACGTGCACCTACACGTCTGTTGTTTGTGCACTGTCCTAAGGACGAATTTTGTTCTGCTATTGCTGCTGTGGGCAGTTTCTGGATCATTGGTGCTGATAATTTTTTTTTCGCGGCAAGGAGACTAGCAAGTGCACGTGAGAAAAAAGAATGTGGACCCTTTGAGATGGCAGCTGAAGTTTGAGTGTATGGTTGTGAAGTGGGATACTCCTTTGCGCCAGAGGAGACGCCTAGCTGGCCACCAGCAGACAGCACAACTATCAGGCACAGGAGCATGCATGAGAGAACGGGCAGTGGTGCTACTGGAGAACTTGCAGGAGCCTGAAAATGCTGATCTCTGTCTCATGGACGTGTGCCGCCAGATGTTGGAGGAGGCTGGACTGACAGCTGACGAAGAAAGCCTAGTGTGTGACTGTAGCTCTGATGCGCATTATTGTCCTCGGCCCTAAAAACTTTGGCTGCATACACTCCAGGATTCTGTGGCACCACGCTGGCTACCTTTGGCTTGAATGATTGAGGCCACTGGCTATACGGCAATTGATGGAATACGCAATTTCGAGAACAGGAGGATCCCTTTGGCACTTGGATCATTCAAACCATTGCAAGGGCTCATCGGACCATACCTGGGACATTGTGCCAAACACATGGAGATGGCACGAGCTACTGCTGCACGACTGGCTAAAGTGGCACGTGAATGCCAAAGGGACATGCAATGGCGCTGGATTGTTATGCATTATGACCGTTATGACCGTCCAGAGGAGTTGGTTCACCCATCCCGCTGTATGTTGTGCAGGAATCCTGAAGTGCGCTATCAAATCATCGAATTCCGTTCATTGTGGCGAAATTTCGCGTCTCATGTGCAAACATGGTGTGGACACCCTGTTTTCCTTCATAATAGGAAATACATCCGAGATTGCTACGTTGCAGCATCATATCAAGGGGATATGTGCATTGAAGTTCCGCCGTGCAGAGTGGGTGTATAGTGACGACTTGCCTCTGCCTCCCTGGGACACTATGTGTAAAAGGCCGAATTCTAGACATCCTCAAAATATGTAGACTTCAGGAGCCGCGTGGCCGGACCTCATAATTCATTTGACATTGCTAGCCCCAAAGGGAATGTGGTTCACTTGAGGACAATTTTTGGTTCTGGTGCAGATGCTACTGGCGGTGATTCCCCGTTTCAGCTTTGTCTTCCGAATCCTACTACCATTCTAAATGCTAATATCGTTGGGTTGCCGTTCATACTAGCTGTCGTTGAGGTTCCAAAAGGCTGGTCCATGGGCCTACCACCTCTTGCTGTGCAATATGTTTCAATGGGGAAACCATTGGTGATGGCTGGTGAAATGGCTGACGTTCGAATCATCATGAGTCAGCTGCAGGCTGATCTGGCTGAGGAGGGAGTGAATCAGGTGAGTGTCATGGTGTACAACACTGGCAGCCGCACTCCGAATTTCACCAGGATGCAATCAGTGATGATGATTGTCACGTTGACTCCAATTCCAAGAAAGGTTCTGAAAGTCCCTATGAATCTTACAAACTGGGTGCTGGTGGGGTCCTCCTCCCCAAATCTGGCTGCTGAGTAGCACATACGTCTGAAGTCGGAAATTTCGGTTGTATCTGGTTTCCTCACAGCTGCGGTTGATGAACTACCAAAGGAAACTCTTGAGCTCACAAGTGGTACTTTAAGAGAGGTTGACTCTATCGCCCCAATCCACTGGGAGTTTGTGTTGCCGCACTTGGACAAGGGTGTGCCTGTCGACAGGACTGGACTGGCTCATGTACCTGATGACCCTGATGAAGAGGACTGCATGGATAGTATGCCGGACGTGGATGCCATGCCCAAGGGAACCCCAAAGCCGAAGGCATCTGAGCCAAAGCCCAAGAAGGGGGCTGCTAGCAATCCCCCTGGTGTCGATGTAGGTGGCAGTACCGAACCCCAGGCAACGCCTACAAAAAGGGCCCGATCACCCACTGTTGAGGCTTCAACAATGCACGATGATGAGGAGCAAACACAACAGCACAGGCAGCAGCTGGTCACCCCACACAAAGGAAGTACGCATCCACTGTTTGAGCCGAAAGGACAGTCACTGTCACCAGAGGGATTGGAGACCTTTGCGAATTTGGTGAGTGGTGGGACTGCACCAGCAGCCCAGCCACAGCAGCAACCTCAAAAAGGAACGCGTTTGGGGAACAACCGACGACGCTGATTTAGTGTTGACTACTATGATGAGACATTGGTGACTGCAGAACCACCATCCTCTGAGTAGGTGACTTGAATTTTACTTTGTGTCCGACGTTGTTTGATTTGTCATTCTGACTCACCCTTTGTGGGTGTTGGCACATGGAATTGCCTTTTGTAGGCAACATTTGGTAGTTTCTGTGATGTATGTTTGTGTATTGATTGATTTTAAAGAGTTCCTTATGGTTGGAATCGTATGTTTGTGATATTCTGTATCAATCTTGTACTATGGCAAGCAGGCAATGGTCTGACAGTATTTTATACCTCATTATACTGCATTTTGCCAAACGTGGCGAAATTTCGCGTCTCATTGAAGTTCCCTGAAAATGGGGGCCTGTTTCACGATGCATCACTGTACCGTGTCACAGAGTGTCACCTATACACAGCAAAAACCCTTCAGTGGACAATGCAATTTTTCCTTCGGTGCTATTTCTTTGAATTTGGATGCGTATTTTGGATGGTTTACAAGTGTCCTCAATTGTAGGCAAAAGGGGCCGAATGGACAATATGGGGCATGATTTCAGTCAAAGACTTCACTCGTTGTGCACTGTGTGCAATTGGGGGGTAGTGATTCACCATTTTTTTCCCCGATGAATGGCCTTCATTTCGCAGACCCCGCCCCCCACCCTCGGGCAATTACGGCCTCCTAAGAAAGATGGCAACCCCTCATGCACAATCGCACGATGTACCAATGCCCATTTCATTGAGCCGGAGGACACACTGATTGTTGCCTCCCACAGTATTTGTGCATGCAGCTATGGCCTCACTTACTACCAATGCACGGCAACAAGCAACTTGGCTTCGGCAAAGCATGCGGGACCACCAGATGGCGCTTTGGTAGGACAATTGGGTGAAAAAGAATTATGGGGTGGACCCACTACATCCTAACCACTCCATAAATTGCACAGTTGTGGCCTTCTTGCATCTGCCAACGCTACCACCGTTTTCGTGTCATGTCTCACTAATTCATGCCGTCTAGACAATTGGGCCACGTGTTGATGCTTTACAACTACGTCATGTGGATCTGTTTCGGCGGGTTTTTGCTCTTCTTGACATGATTCAGCGTACCTTTGTTGGAGCCCCCTGGACATTGTGCGGCAGAATGTGCTATCTCTCCGTTGGCAACCAATGATGTTGTCTCAACTACGGTGCGGAACCAAATTGGATCCCTTAAAACTTCTAAAGATGATTGAGCATGTGCAGCAGGTAACTCCACATGATTTGCCTTTGTGTGTGGATATGAATAGCCACTATGAGGCCTTGAAGTAACTGTATGGGCAGAGTTACACTTCATGGAACTTCCAGTTGCACTGGTCAAGCCTCCCCCTCTTCTACGGGGTTCGGCACCCGTACAAGCATATGATCACTATGCTTTACCGCAAATTCATGCCTATCATCTGTGTGATCGAGAGAGTACACACCGATTTCAAGGAAGGGGACGCAGTACTAACAAGGGTGAAGCTCCTTCATATGGAGAAGACAATAGTGGCGCCGTGTCTAAATGCTGGCACTTACCTTACAAGAGTTCAGGCAAAACTTGATGCATTTGGTGTGGCGGCGCACAGCGGACCACTGATAGATGTGGGTTCTACTTGCAAGGAGATACTTTTGGCGTTGAAGGTGTTGTTGAACGAGTATTGCCCGGCTGCATTTAGCATTCGTGTCTTTCCGAGGGAGTGCAATTGGGATGGTAGAGATCCCGGAAGTGGGAAGAATGCCTTGGCAGTGCTGGAGTCTTGTTTGTTGGTCATGCTTTTTTTGGTGGGGGATCAATGGGAGAATGTGGAAGACATCAAGACATTGGTGGCTACTCTGGTTACATGGCAACGTTGGCACTGTTGAATGCCCGGTTGTATTCACAGCGAGGAATATGGGGAGGCAATGTTGAGCCGGTTGTGTGCACAGTGCCGGGTTTGGACTACCATCACGTCTCTGATTGGCACCTCCGAAAATTTTGTAACGTTGAGGGGGAGGAAGAACCCGCGGTTCTCACTAACCGAGAAGTGTGTGATGCGGTATGGGTCCAATGTGAGAAAGTTTATTCTTAGTATTTCTGTTGCATCATTGCCCATTGTGCAATGGAAGCCCCCACCCCTTCTGTTGTAGAAGCAGTTTTGTTGCATAGTGTAAATGACCTTCGTTCTCCCACAACATTTGCGGCAGTTCCACCACGTACCTTTCTTGATACTCTCTGGCACAAATATGTTAGGACCCTGCCTCCTAAGCACCCCCCAAGCGATGACCTTCTTACAATTCTACAGCAAACGGTGCCTCCACCAACGATTGCAGGGTAACGGAATGTGGATATCCAAACAGTAATGCAAATCACCCGCCCGCCTGAGCCGAACCCTAAACGGAAACCCAAACCAAGGAAACCAGTTGCAAAACCAGCCCCCCCCCCCTAGACAAGTTGCACCAATTGCCAAACTAGCCCGGAGGAATCTAAAGCCGGCAACCAAACGTGGCCCACAGCAACCAGTAGCGCAAAATAGGGTTCAACATCTAAATTGGGGGGGAACAGCCAGGTGTGGATAATGCTAGCGATGACGAGGACGATGGCTCTCAGCCGGCCTTGTTTGTCCATAGTGACAGTGATAACAGTAGTGTGTCGGATGATAACGATATGGTAGCTATTTTGGATGAAGAGGAGATTTTTGGACAGGATACTTCAACATGGGACTAACATACCTTTTGTCCGTACAATGCACCAGAAATTGTCCTTTTGATTGTCGTGTTTTTCCCATTGAGTGGCGAAATTTCGCCACATCTGGCATAGTTGGTGTTTTCAGTAGTGGATTTCCCATTTTTGCATTGAGACGCGAAATTGCGCATGGTTTTGCTTTTTTGTATGTTTCAAGCGTGCCCGGTAAAGGGTATTGTCCCACTGCAGCCAGTCCTATCAACAATTTGCTACTGTTTTTTTTCTGTGATCCCGCCTTTGTTAATGTGATGTACTATCTTTTGCTGACAATATCATGATATCTGATTCAGGGTACACTACGCAATTTTCCTGGATCCCCCTTTGCACAGGCTATGAATTGGGAATAGTGGGTACCGAAAACAACAAATTACCGCTGTCTCTCATTGTTATCCATGATCAGAGCACCGTGATTTCCTCCATGCCCCCGGTGTCATGTCATTTGCACCCCCAAAATCAAATAACAATGTGCCTGTGGCCCCAGAGCCACCCTCATTGTCACAACCCTCGCAGGGGTCCTCCGAGGGCCCCAATCCACGGACACTGGTCACTCTAGTGGTGTTATCCTACAAGGTTTTGCGGGTGGATGTGAACCGGAAGCATGGGCAAATAAGGAAGGTCAGCGAGACCCGACTGAAGCTGCAGCTCGAGGATTTGGCAAGGGTACCTCCCGCCGGGATCATCAAAGCCTTACTGGTCTGGCCTGAGAATCGTATGTTGCTGCACCTGCACCTACACTTCCATCGTTTCTGTTTTGTCCTGGGGGCCAATTTTTTCTGCAATTGTTGCAGTGGGCAGTTTCTGGATCAGTTCGCATGTGTTTCGTGCGGCACGGAGACTAGCAGGTGAACATGAGAGAAAGAATCTGGACCCTTTGAGATGGTAGCTGGAGTTTTAGTGTTTGGTTCCGAAGTTGCATACCCCGTCGCGACAGAGGAGACGCCTAGCCGGCCACCAGCAGACAGCACCGCTGTCAGGCACAGGAGCATGCAGTCGTGAAAGGGCAATGCTGCTAATGAAGATTTTGGAGGAGCCTGAAAATGCTGATCTCAGTCTCACGACGTGTGTCGCCAGATGTTGGAGGGGACTGGACTGACAGCCGACAAAGGAAGCCTGGTGTGTGACTGTAGCTCTGATGCGCATTATTGTCCTCGGCCCTAAAACCTTTGGTCGTATGCACTATACGATTCTGTGGCATGTTGATGGCTAACTTTGGCTTGAATGATTGAGGCAATTGGCTATACCACAATTGATGGAATACGCAATTTCCAGAACAGGAGGATCCCTTTGGCACTAAGATCATTCAAACCATTGGAGGGGCTCATTGGACCATTCATGGGATAGTGTGCCAGATACATGGAGACTCCACGAGCTACTGTTGCAGAACTAGCGAAAGTGGCGCGTGAAAGCCAAAGGGAGATGCGATGGCGCTGGATTGTGATGCATCCTGATTGCCCCGAGGAGTTGGTTCACCCATCCCAATGGACTGACATGATTTTATACCTCGTTATCCTGCATTTTGCCGAATGTGGCGAAATTTCGCGTCTCCTTGCAATTCCCTGAAAAAGGGGGTCTATTTCACCATGCATTAGTGTACTGTTTCACAGAATGTCACCTGTAAGCAACGGAAACCCTTCAGTGGAGAATGCAACTTGTCCTTCGGTGTTATTTCTTTGAATTCAGATGCCTGTTTTGGCTGGTGTACAAGTGTGCTCAATTGCGGGCTAAAAGGGCAAAGTGGACAAAATAGGCCATGATTTCATTCAAAGACCTCACTCGTTGTGCGTTGTGTGCAATGGGATGGGGGGGTAGTAATTCTTTTTTTTCTACCCCATGAATGGCCTTCATTTCGCAGACCCCCCCCCGCCCCCGGGCAATTAAGGCCTCCTAAGTAGCCCTAACCCTAGCCCTAGCTCTCACCCTAGGTTTGGGTTAGAGTCAGTGTTGGGGTCCAAAATGGAGAGCAATGATGTGGCAAAAGCCGCCATGGACAAAATTTGGGGGATCTTGCTCAGCCCCGTCGACATGGCTGGCATGTCCAAACTAGCTTACTGCAAAGTTTAGGGTTAGGTTTATGGTGATGGTATGGTTAGATGGAGGGCTAGGTGCGGTAAGGGGAGCCCGTACCCCCCCCCCCCCCCCCACCACCACCACCACCCCCAATCGCCCCAGCTAGACCCCCCCCCCAAACCGACTCTCCTGGCGCCCCTCCCCCTCTTGCATCGCCCCTCCTTGAACCCCCCCCTTCAAAAAACTGGTGGTCGTGTCAGGTGAGACGAGCGGCCCGTTGTGGGACTTTGCCTCACTTGGTTTGTTCGCCGCGATACACCATCATCCCGCCGGCAGTGGCAAGCGGCGGCGGTGGGGCGAACTCCACTTTTTCTGGGGGAGCATGTCCAGAACAGCTCTCATTTGCCACCACACAGCGTCCACATGCACCACACACTCTGTCGTTTCATCCTCGGTTCGTTTCCTTGCCCCACCTATCACGGTTGCACGGACTCCGGCGTGCTGCCGGTGACTTCCCCGCCTTCTCCCTCGTCCCGACTTGCATGAAAGCCCGCCGTTCAAGAACAGCACCTGCTCCGCCTTGAGTGCAGCGGAGGCCGCTGGGCGGTCCAAATCCCAGTCATCGTTGCTCCTCTTCGCCATGCTTAGAGCTATCAGTGACCCTCCTCTCTCATTGATGCGTGCAGCGTCTTGCCAGAGCGTGGAATGAGGCACAATGTTGTATGCTGCGAGGGTGTACAAAAACTCCCCCCCACCTTGTCTTCGACAGGCTGCCGGCCGACAGGAATTGTTGTGGAGGTTGTGATGGTGGTGCATTGTGCCGGTGCGTCAGTGCATATGATGCCGGGAAGTGGCTCTGTGATTTTCTGTTCGGCGCCTTGTGTACGGTGTGCGTTGAGCGATATTCCGCCTCACGAAGCTGCCCCGTTGTGTGCCCGGCTCCATTGGCGTATATTTGTAGCGTCTCTATTAGTAGCGCGCGCGAAGCGGTTGCCCGCCGGCCGTCGTTGACGAGAGCCCTAACGCACCTCCACCTTGCTGGGTTCGTACAGGGGGATGTACCCTCCCTCGGCCATCACCACGCCCTGCCTGCCCAGTATTTGCCTCTGCCCGCGAAAGCTCAGGGGCCGTCTCCTTACGACCAGCCCCACTCGGACCCTGCGCCGCCTGCCGTGTATGTTGCTACCCCGTCCAGCTTCCGCAAGCGCTTCCTGGCGGCCCGCTACCGGTGGGCCGTCAGCAACGCGCGAAAGCGGTGGGAGCACCGCGCAGCTGCCCTCTCCCTCCTGGCCCCGCAGTATGCCATGTACGGGCGCACATAGGCCTGGCTAGCGGTGTTGCTATCGACCCCCGTCACGGAGGTGCAGATCCCGGAGGCTGACCGCCATTTACACGCCCACCTCCTCCGCGCCCTCCGCCCCGTATGGCCGACTACGAGCGTTGAGCATGCCCGTGAACCAGAAGGGCAACCAGCTCGGCCGCCGCTAGTCCTGGCTGCTCCCCGGCGGCCGGGCAAACCGCTCTACTCACATCACCATCTCCCCCACGATCTTTCACACGGCCCACCATCGGTTCACCCCCTCAGCGTCCTCAGTGCTTCTGGATGTGGTGCAAAGCGCCCCGTGGCCGCCTCGGGGCCCCGGCGAAGGCGCCCCGAGCCCTCGTCACCGCAGCTCACCGTGCGTGTGCCCGCCTCCGCGCGTGGTGAGACGCCCGCCCGCAGGCTGTTGCCTGAGAGGCCCCTGGTGCCGCCCCGGTATGAGGAGTTGTTCCCTGAGTACACGTCCCAAGACCGGGTGCCACCATACTATGTGCTCTTCCCCGACCGGTGAGGGGCCTGCTGATTCCCGTGCTTGGATTTGTCTGATGACGTGCCCCCCTCTTCTCGTAGAGTGAGAGGCTTCAACGGTGAGGCCCACGGCTGTGCGCTACTTCCCCCCCCTCTGCCCGCTATTCCTGTGTGCCGTTGGAGCAATGAGTGGCTCCAGCGTCTGCTAACCCCCCTGCACTGGGGGCACGTGTGTGGGCAGGCCCTGCTCAGTCCGATTGTCCCGGGTCGGTTGGTGGCTCATGGGCCCTTGCCGATAAGGGAACTTGTCCCGCCCTGAGCAGGACACAGCTGCGGACAGGAGCGGCATACCACGCGCATGACGGCGGGAGCCCCGGTGAGGCCGCTGGCCGGCTAGTGACTTGCAGTTGTACAGTCCTCTCCTTGTGTTTGCCCGCCTCGTGTTTGTGCAAGTGTCTGGGTTCTAACCCCTTGGGGGGGCCTACGCTGCTTGTTGTACTCGGCAGCACTCTCTGTTTTCCTCCTCGCTATGCCGGATTTCAAGTTGTTGAGCACAGAGCGCCAAAGTCAGCAAATCACGTCCGCCTACCTCTGGGTTGTCACCAGGATCGTTAGCCGCCCCCCAAAGCTTCTTTGCAATTGTACCAACAGCCCCTCCAAGACGGAGGTAGCTAGGGTGGATTTGGCGGACGGCCTGGCGTTCTCCCTCAGGCTGCGGTTGTCCGTGCTTCGGGGGTCCGTGTGCTCCATGGATGTTGCCCTCCTACGGACCCATCGCCCGGGTTACCTGCGGGCGGCTTGGCGCACGCTCTGTCAGGAACTTTCCAACTTCCTGGATATTTCCTCGGCCGATCAAGAGCTCTTATTTTGCGTGTCGGTGTCCGCTGAGCTCCAATGGGACTAGGTAGAAACCCAGTTTCGGGCCACAGTGGACGCCGAGCCGGAAGCGCTTCGCCGGATGCAGTCCCACGTCCGCCCGATATCTCCGTCTCTGGGGTCGAAGGCCGGGCTAGGCTGGCTATGGCTATGGCGAGGGGTGTACGCCAGGTGGACGACCCGCCAGTCCAAGCCGATGCCTTCGCTTGACCGCGCCGACGAGGACGGCTAGCCGTCGCCTATGCCCGTGTCGGAGTCCGTCCTCCGGATGACGGTTATGGCGTTCGTGACCGCCGCCAAGGCTCTCCCGCGCATGCCGATACGCGTGCCCCCGGACAAGAAGCGGGGCGGTGCCGGCTCGGCCAGCGCCCCGGCTGATGCGCCCAAGGGGGACGCCGCTACCGCGCGCCCCACAGGGGAGACACGGAGGTCCAAGATGGATGCGGCCCCGGACCTCTGCGGCTCCTCTGCGGCTTGCTGTCGGAGTAGCACATGCCGAAGGCCGTGGCCAACATGGCCTACACCTCTCCGTGCTGGCGTCGGCGGCGGGCCTGGTCCCAATGATTATCAAGGCCAAGACTGGAGCGCAGGTCGTGGCCGTGCTCTCCGCCCGCCCCCTCCTCTTCGGTGCTGAGGCCACAAAGGCGACTGCGCAATTGGCCAAATGGCGGGGCTTGACCCCCCCCCCCCCCCCCCCAAGCCGTGATGGTAGCAGCGGTACGTGCAGTGGGCCAAGATTGTCAGAGTGATAGCTGCAGGAACGATGAGGGCGTGGAGAGTCCGGGTAGGTGTGTTCCAGGGGCCGCTCTGGGGCCCGGAGTGTACTTGTACCAGGAGGTACAGTACATGGCCGAAGTCCGTCCTACACGTACCGACATCCCCAGTGTGCGGAGCAATGGCATGGAGGTTGCCTTCAATACGGAATAGTATTCAGACGACGTTGTCGTCCCAGCTGCCACGGAAGAGGCTCTGGTCAAGACGCTCCGTCAGCAGGATGCAGTAGTGCCGAAGTTCAGGGTGTGTCACGTCCCGTCCAAGGAAGAATACCTCTACACCCTAGGTACACCCTAGAAGACCCAATTCCGTTCTAGCCTAGATGGCGCTAGAAGGCTGGAACAAAAGAAAGTGGTGGTTACCCCGACCCATGGGCATAGGGGGTCGGGGGTATGAAGGGTGCAACTTGGACCCCTGGTAGCGTGCTCAGGGGTCCATACCGTATTTCTCAGAAAAACACATTTTTGACCTGAAATTCAACGACCAAAAAAAACCGGTCTAGCGACGTTCCAGCGTCCATCTAGCGAGCGCCGCTAGCACTCGCTAGAACGTTGCTAGAACAGTTCGCTAGTGCTAATGTGGGAGGGGGGGGTTCCATGACATGTACACACATAAAAACCATCACATTTGGTACATGTCTCATCATATGTGTTCCCACACACACACATGCGCGCACACACGCACACACGCACACACACACACATGCATGCATACATTTTGACATGGGCACAGGCACTGTGGGGCTGCCCTCCCTTTGGGGGGGGGCATCATTGCTTTCGTCACACATTTTTTTGGGGGGGGGGCTTGAGAACTGCCTTGGGGGGGTTTGAACTCAGGGGGGAGGGTGTTCTTTTCTTTGTTTCATAGGTGCATTTTGTCATGCAAATATGATCAAAGTACAATAAAAAAAACCGATTTTAAGTTGCAGCTGTGCCATGCTATGCTGTGTAGTGTTGTGGTGTGTTGTGGTCTCGTAAGGTGTGAAGTGGTGTCATGTGGTGTGTTGTGGTGTGGTGTGGTGTGGTGTGGTGTGGTGTGGTGTGGTGTGGTGTGGTGTGGTGTGGTGTGGTGTGGTGTGGTGTGGTGTGGTGTGGTGTGGTGTGGTGTGGTGTGGTGTGGTGTACTCTGTTGTGGTGTGGTGTGGTGTGGTGTACTCTGTTGTGGTGTGTGATCTGTTGTGGTGTGCTATACTGTGCAGTGGCGCAGTGTGTTGTGGTCACATGAGGTGCGTTGCGGTGTGTTGCGGTGTCATGCGGTGTGGTCTGATGTCATGTGCTGTGGCATGGTGTCATGTGGTGTGGTGTGCTTTGGTGTGGTGTGTTGTGCTGCGGTCTGCTGCAGTGTGTGATCTGCTGTGGTGTGCTGTATTGTGCGGGGCGGGGAGGGGAGTGTGTTTTAGTCACATGAGGTGCGCTGTGGTGTGCTGTGTTGTCATGTGTTGTGGTTGGGTGTCATGTGGTGTGGTGTCATGTGGTTTGGTGTGGTGTGGTGGGGTATCGTGCGATAGGGTTGGATGTCTGGTTGGTTGAATGGTTGGTTGGTTGCTTGTTTGCTTTGGTTTGTTGCTACATTGGGATGTCTGGGAGGATGGGTTGTTTGATGGGTGTTTAGCCGGTTGGGCCATGCTGTGTGGTGTTGCACCCTATGGTGTGTGTTGTGGTATGTTGTTGTATGCTCTGTGATGTCATGTTTGTGGGTACACATGTATTTGCAGCCATTCCAAGGGAGGGGGGTTCATCGTAAGCATTTACTATTTTTGTTCTAGCGGCATTCTAGGGAACTGTTCAAGCGACGTTCTAGCGCCGATCTAGCGCCACTCGCTAGATCGGCGCTAGAACGCCGCAAGAATGGTTCCCGAGAACTCTGCTAGAACACAAATATTAAATGGTTACGATCCCCCCCCCTCCCTTAGAATGGCAGCAAGTACATGTATACCCACAGACATCTCACAGCATGCAACAGCACACAACACCACACACCATAGGGTGCAGACACCACACAGCATGACACAACCGGTTAAACGAGCAACAGACCCATCATACAACCCAACCTGCCAAACATCCCAACGTAGCAACAAGCCAAAGAAAACAAGCAACCATCCCACCATTCAACAAACCAGACAGCCAACCCTATTGCACAATACCCCACCACACTACACCACACCACATGACATTGGACCAGAGCACATGACACCAGACCACAGCACATGACACCAGACCACAGCACATGACAACACAGCACACCACAACGCACCTCATGTGACCACAACACACTGCCCCCCAGCATAGCACACCACAGCAGATCACACACCACAACATACCGCAGCACTTCCCAACACTTCACATCAACAGTTTGGTTGCAACAGCCCAATACTCTTCCGCATAACATATTGGGCTGATGTTGTGTTGTGTTTTCACGTTGAGTGTCGTCGTGTCGTGTCATGTGTTGTTGTATGCGATCGTGTCCGGCACTATCATGCCGTGTCGTGTCGTGTGCCGTGTTGTGTCATGTGATGCCATGTTGTTGTGTTGTTGTGTGTCGTACCATGTTGTATCTCGTTCTAGCGGCGTTCTAGCGCCATTCCAGTGGGGCGTCGCTAGAAGGCCGCTAGAACGGTTCCCTAGAAAGCCGCTAGAACAACAATATAACCAAGACACAACACACCACCGCGCACCTAAAACGACCACGACACACTACTCCACAGCACAGCATATCACACCATAGCAGATGATACACCCCAGTAGACCACAACACATCCAAAAAAACAAACCACACCACATGACACCAGACCACACCACATGACAACGCAACACACCACAACGCACCTCATGTGACCACAACACACTATGCCACTGCACAGTATATGCACAGTACAACACACCACAGCAGATCACACACCACAACACACCACAACACGGCACAACACAACACACCACACCGCACCACACCACACCACATGACACCACTTCACACCTTACGAGACCACAACACACCAGCATGGAACACCTGCAACTTGAAATCGCTTTTTTTTTATTGTATTTTCATCATATCCTTCATTGCATTTGGGGTGAATGACCTGTGAAACAAACAAAGGAAACCCCCCCAAGCAGTTCTCAAGCCCCCCCCCCCCCGGGTGAAAAACATGTGACCAAAGGAATGACACCTCCCCCAAGGCTTGAAGGGGGGGGGGGGCTGTGCCTATGTCAAAGTGTGTGCGTGCGCGCGCGTGTGTGGCAGTGCACATGAGTAGACATGTACCAAATTTGTTTGTTTCTATGTGTGTATGTGTCATGGGACCCCCCCCCCACATTGGTGTCCGTTATTTGCCAAACATGTGTGAATGTTTTTACCAAAATCTAGTTATAGTTTCGTTCTCGGCTAGATGTTCTAAGCTAGATGTTTTAGGCTAGAAGTTAGAGGCTAGAACGAAATTGGGTCTTCTAGCGTGTACCAAGGGCATCGGGTGGAGTGGAGGCGCGGGCGCCACGAAGGCTCTCCGGCATACCGTGTATGGACAGGCTAAGCAGTGCACCAAGCGGCAAGTCATTTGGCTGCTGGGTAGTCAAGTTCAAGCGGAAGCAACGAGGATGGGCCTCCGCCGCATAATCCGAGCAGCTGTGACGGAGTGGGCCACGGCGACCATCCAACTCACGCGGATGCAAGACATAGCTCAGGTGTACACTGAGCACGTCGTGGCTCAAGTCGTGGCCCGTACACAAGGGGCACTACCAAGGGAGGCGGACAACTGCGCCGTGGTTCCAGCATGGTGAGGAGGCGACGGAGCGAGCTTGCGACGAGCTTTGCAAGAAGTAGGATGGGACATTGTGGACGTGACGGAGGGGTCACGACAAAGCGAGCACCAACCCTGCTCCCGCTGTGAGAGATGTGGGCCAAAGTAGTCCTAGGAGCAGACACCGCGGTGTACTCCGATGCAGGAGCACGCCAAGATGTTGACGAGGAGGACGGTAGCGGGGTGGGCCTGTTCAGCTGGATAGGAAACAAATGGTGGGGTGCCACCGTACCCTTGGAACCGGGTCGACAACACGACCGCAGAGCTATTGGGGATTGCCCTGGGGCGACACGTCGTGGCGCGCTTGCACCGGATGGGCGCACAGACCGTCGAACAGGTGTGCGTCGCAGAGGGGGCAGCCGCGGCCGAGGCGCCGCCGGAGAGACAGAAGCACCCTCTGCGGCGGGCGTTGCAATGGGCCATCGAGGAATCGGCAGTGGCCCACTGGTTGGTGAAATCCCACGAGGAAGTGAGCTCCCTGGTATCCGAGGGAGACGTCCGGAAGATGGGCAACATCCTCGTGGACGCCCAACCCACAGACGCGTTGCGGCGCAGCGCGCATGGTGAGAGAGTGGCTGTGCCACTTCAGCTGCTGCCGACGTTTGGAGTGCGCCCCACGGCGCAAGGGGCAGATGGAATGGTGTATCCATTCGGCACAGAAATGGCGACCGCCACGAGCCATCCATCCGAGGATGACCCGCTTCTATGTGAGAACCCGGAAACAGGGATGGCGCTCGTGCCCTTGCACCTTGGTGTGTGGCACCCCACCCTAGAAGCCTGCCCACGCTGCGACCGGCACGAAGAAGTGACCACCAGGTTCAGGTGCCCCTGCCACAAGCGCAGGTGGCGCAAGGCATTGCGGACCGTGGACCCCCCATGGCGTCTCCACGGGGCGGGGCAACGTTGTGCATGCTCACCCCCCCAATCACCCCTCCCGGCACCCCCCCTCCCAGCCCCCCTCCCCCCCCCCCCCGAGGGGGCCTCCGGTCAACAGCCAAGGGGGGGGGGGTAGTAGTTGGCGTCTGGAACCGAGGAGTCGGACACCCCGTGGCCTATACCCAGCCACATACACACATGCACACGCAATAGAGTTCATTTGCTCAAAGACCATGAAATATGGCCACATTCGCTCAAAGGGCCCAACAAGCCTTGCCCCCCCCCCTTTCTTCCAGAGCATAGAAAAAATATATTCCTCGGAGCAACCCCCCCTCCCCCCCTTCACATGGGGCGCCTTTGCTGTTGCCCTGCAGGCCTCGGCCGAACCGCAAAAGAGGCCGGACAAAAAGAAGAAGAAAGAAGAAGACAGCAACAGCAGAAGCAGCCACGAGTTGCAGGAGGTGTTTCGACGGAAGTCGCTGGCGGTGGTCACGGCGCAAAATGTGTTGAAGAGCATTAAGGTGTGGAAAGGCTGCGTTTGCGGCACGAAACATCGTCCCAGTCATGGCCCTCCGCAGTGGCCCTCCGCAGTGGCCCTTTGCCATGTGGCAAGCTGGTGCCCAGTGTTGCCGTTCCCTGTTTCTTAGAGCCCAAGGAGCCCGGGACCCACTGTAGAGGACTTTTTGGTTGATGACCGAGAGGAGGAGGAGCAGCTGCCCAACAGCATCATCAAAAGCAGTATCTCCTTGTTGGACAGGTGTGGGCACATGCATTCCCCTCCACCACCTTCGACTGAGAGTGTGGTGGATTTTTTTCGCTGGAGGCACTGGATTCCAGTCAAGCAGCTTTTACGACCGCTGTGTATTCACCGTCATTCAGACCATGTCCAGGCCTGTGCTGAGGGAAGATTCTTGTGGGGGGGGGGGAGGAAGGGGTGGGCGGGTTGGACCTGATTTTTGGCCTTTCGGGAGGGGGAGGGCGCTCTGCTATTTCTGGGCTTTACGTGGCTGTCGGTGAATGGCTCCCACATAAATGGCCAGGTTGATTTATTGGCAGTTAACAGGCCGGCGCCAGCAGTTCAGGATTCATTGGGTTTTCCTCAGGCCTCCCCCTCGGATCTCGGATGAATGAAATGCAAAAATCAAAAACAGCAAGCCTATAACACATACCGCAGGCAACATGCATATTCATGATCTCACCAAGAAACCCCCTGCTTCACAGCATACAACAGCATACAACGTTGCTTGTGTCATGGTCTGCCTCACAAAGTACCCAGTGCAGTCCCAACACCCACAAAACCCTTTTTTTAAATTTCATGCAGTACATGCAAGCATTTTGCTTGCCACTGCCGACATACCAAAGCGAGCATGCTGGGAGATTACGCCTGCATTTGGCCCCAGACAAGACACCACGTCCTTCAACAACATGTGTCACTTGTTGTTTTAGGTGATGCGGCAGGGAAAAAAATTAAATCCACTTGGTGCCAACAATTGCACCCACCGCCTACATGAAGTGCAAGCAATGATACGGGCAAATCTGCAGGCCATATCCCAGGCACTGGCTACATTAAGTGCGGGCAAAATTACGGGCATTTGGTATGGGCAAACCCTCAGGAACTCAAGCCATGGGTGGCATTGGTGGCTTTGGTGCTGTGCAGTGGGACAAGTGGTTCAAATTTTGATACATTGGCTGCGGGAGCTCTGTTGCCCACTGCGGCATTGTCGTTGACTGCAGCATCATCAAGATGGGTGAGGGGATGTTTGGCATGCACCAATTGGTGAGGAGACCAGACAGGGGGGGTCTGAAGAATCCAAAACAATGGGATTGCCAATCTACTCCCCCATCCCTGTCCCTCGTGTAAGTACAGCATACGTGGAATGTGGCACAGCACCATGACCCCAGGATATGCAACTTGTCACGACACCATGACACCAATACATGCAACACCACAACGTGAATCGATTTTTGCAAAGATGACACATGACGCCGGTGGTAGCAAACCTGTTGGTTGTCTGCTGCCCGCACAGCCATAATGTGCGATAGGAACCCCTATAACAATGGGGAAGCCAGGTAAGGGAGCACAGCAGTCAAATGGGTATCCCATGCCTAGACAAGGCCATGCTTGCGCATGATGTAGAGGAGGAAATATGTGTGGCGAGATTTTTGGTGTATGCCAGGCTCCAGACCAGCGCTTGCGTGCAGCACGTCCCAGCCAATCATTGTTGTTGAACAGCTATGCACTTAAGGTGGATCTTAAGGTGGTCTGTTGTCTGAAGCTTCTCCTTATGTTAGGCTGCATTTTCGGTGATGTCGTCTGCGACACAACTGCACAATTTTGCATGTGTTGCAGATTGCTTGACGTGACCAATGCCAAAGAATATGTTGGGAGGACTTTCGCATTCCGTTACCTGTTGGTCATGGTGTCGAGTTGCAGTACCCAGGTCCTTGCTTCAGCGTAGATTGTACAGGATCTTGTTCATCGGCTCCTGGAAGACTGCCGAGGCGTTAAACACCCCAAATGGCATCATGTAATGGACTTGCCCTCACGTCAATTATTTGGCAATTATTTGGCTTTGCACCTAAAATTCCACTGAACTTGTGTCAAAAATCACAATCTTGATATTACCTCCATCATCCAGATCAATCATCCCCGCCCAGCCCCCCCCCCCCTTTAATCTGGAGTGCATGCCTCCATGCCAACCCAGAGCAATATGCAATCTGTCCATACACCTTGGGGGAGGTGTGCGTGGCCAATTCTGTGGGAATCAGAGGTTTGCCTGCAAGCCCGAATCGCCACAGATTCAGACGTATACAAATCCACTCCTGCGGCTTCAGACTGCCTTGGGATCACCGCATCATTACTCAATGTTTTGATATACAGTTGTTTACTTGCATTTAGGAACGCATGAACACATACTGGGGATGAGGGATACTCGTCCAATTCTGTTTGCAAAACGCATATTTGTTGTCACGGCCCGAGGCTCGTATTGACACTGTTTTGATTGCTCTTGGGCAGCACTGGCCGATTCTCCTTGTTTTATCCTTCATGTGGACCTTTGATAGCCCCATGGCATCCAGCACTGCATTTCTAACTGGGGGCACATTTTTTGGAGGGGGGGCCGTGTGGATGGGACAGGATGTTCTTTCATGACACCCAATACAGTCCACCATCCACAGTTTGATGATATTGCAGTACTGATTTGATGATCGATAAACGGCGGTAGAGGATTGAAAGTAAACGAATCAAGTGCCGCATACACAGGCCCACTTCAACCCCACTGCCACATGCGCCCCCGCTTCCAAGCTCACCCTGCTTCACACAAACCTGCCCATCCTGACTCTCCCATATACCACACCACAGCCTACTGTTGCCACAGTCATGAAACTAACACTGGCTGGGGGCTATGCTGAGAATGCTGGGGTTCAACTGACAGTGTTAGGACGTTCACCAAGAAGGAACAATGGTCATGCTTGTGGTCATGCTGTCATACTGCTATTCGAACATCGGGGCAGCAGGGCCCCTGCTGCAGGCAGACAGACTAGTTCTTAGTGCCTCCTGACGTTGGGTCCCTGGTATTGACGTGAAAACTCGGAGCCATGGGCCTGGCGCTTTGCAGAACCAGCACCAGAACCCCCACTTTCCCCCATGCAAGTCTCCCCTACGAGACCCCCCCCCCCACACATTTTCCCGCCCCCCCCCCCCCGTTTGAATTTCAATCTCTTATTTAGGTCTCACCCCCCAGGAGTCTTCTCCAGCCGGCAATCGGTGGGAAGCTCTTTTCGGCCATGCCACTAATGCATGGTTTCTTTACCAACTCTGTGTTTTTTTGATTGGAATTTCAATCTCTTACTTAGGTCTCAGCCCCCCCCCCCCTCCCCTATGCGACCCTCTACCCCCCTATGCAACCCCCCCTCCCATACTCAGTATCCTGTACACTTGTTCATCTTCGCAGGATCTTGGGATTGTTTCCCCAATCTCTTCGATTGAGAGCACTCAGAACCTGAATGCCAGCGTTAACGCTTCCTGGGAGACCAGCCCCAGAGGACCACCTCCTTCTGCTACGCAGGTTGTTGCCGGTCCTGTGAAGTGGGTGTTGGTTGTGGAGATGCTTGCGATGCTGGTTTCTGGGTGCTCGCTGGCCAACAGGCGCCGAAGGGCCTGCCACTGCAGGGCCCAGCGCTGCTAAGGAGGTCCAGTGTTCTGCTCTCCCCTTGGGGCTGGGGGTGGTTGCCCACCGGTCTGTACATCTCCAAAGCGGTTGCCCACATTCTCCTGGCACGTATTTTGGTCAGTAGTGGTCCATTGGCCTGCCCCCTTCTTGAGTACCACTACACAGACAAGTGCACAGCGCACGGGTGGTACAGGCCTATTTATGTGTTGCGTTGTACACCGTGTTGTGCACAGGTGTTCGAGATTATGTGGTCTGCGATTCAACTGTTGGGGAAAATGTGTGACAATTGTGAGCCCAATAAGAAGTCGCTGCCCCGTCAGGTACGTGCATACCACTTGTTGAAGGCACATCAACAGTTGTTTCTGGCCTGAAGATACGGGACATAGTGACTGGGTACCAGGGACCAGGCACCAGGGACTAGTGTCCCACAGTGTGCTCGCAATATGTGTGATGGTACATCCGTTCCCAGGGGTATGTACTGCTGTCTCTTGTCGCTTGCTTCTGCCCCCCGAGAAACGGTTCGCTGTGATGCCTGCAACCAACAGTAGTTGACCACCGCCGGGCCGGATGTTGCTCATGGGGAATGCCGTGCACGCAGTGCAAAATTTTGTATGTCGGCAGCTACTTGAACCCTAGTTTTGACCTTTTTTCTCTAGTTGGTTGTTCCATAACAGAATTTTTTTCGCTTCTTCTGCATTGAGGATGTGGCACATTTGAATTGCTCCCCATGTACACCCATTTTCAGCCATTTTAGCCCATTTTTATCCGGTTTTGTTGCACGTTCTTTGTTATAGGTGGATGCTGGATTATGATGATGGGGATCACCTGATGTCGTGTACATTCATAACGCAACAAATCGGTAGGAGGGTTGTTACACACTTCAAAGTGGATTCCAACCCTCATGGTCATTGCCTTGCTATCTCTCGGAAACAATATCTTTGTGGATTATCTTTATGAGCCAGCACTTGAACCCTCCATCCGCACTCTCGGATCCTTGCGAATCAGTAGCATGGTTTATCAGGAACGGCCCACATAGTGCCGCATGTTGCTACAAGTTGGGCCCCAATGGGGTCAAGGCAAAATGCCTATGTCCCCACAAGGCTGCCACCATCTTCCAACACACTCACACAATAGCAGATTGCGCTTGGCCACGGCTACCAATCACCAAGGATATGAAGACCCTTGTGACGCCTGCATAAATGCATGGGGGTTTCCTCCCTTCCGACCTAGCTAGGTTTCATTGTGTCGGCATTGCACGCAGTGCCCACGCAGTGCCCACGCAGTGCGCTCGCATTGCGCACGCAATGCACCAATTTCGCCATGGTATTCCTGTGATCTGATTCATGAAAATGACCACCGACACAAGAAAGGACGTTATTGCAGCCACCTAACCCACCCACCCCCTCAGCGAGCCACCCAACTCCCCACCCACGAACAAACAAACAAATAGACAGACAAAGAGACAAACAAACAACGAGCAGCAGCAACAACAACAACATCAACAGCAACAACAACAACGACAACAGCAACAACAACAACAACAACAACAACAACAACAACAACAAAGGACAAAGAACAAAGAACAAACAAACAAACAAACAACAACAACAACAACAACAACAACAACAACAACAACAACAACAACAACAACAACAACAACAACAACAAACAACAACAACAACAATAGCAGCAGCAGCAGCCCGCCGGATTTAACCGTACCTGGGTTTGGCGTACCTATCGGCTCGGCATACGATCGGCCAGCCGAAAGTCCGGCCGTACCTTCGGCCTGCCGACTCGGCCGGCCGAAGGTACGGTTTAATCCGTCGCCCCCCCTTGTACTACTACCCCCAAATACTAACACCCCCTCCCCTATTATATTACTACTAACAAGACTCCGTCACCCCCCCCCCCTTTTTGGCATACTACAAATTCCCCCAGCCCCCGTTCCCCAAAGCCTACATGCAATAATTTTCTTCGTTTAGTCAATTTTCTGATCCCCCCCCCTCACCAGCCAAGTCGCATAAGTCACATGCCGCTTTTAACCTAGACATAATTCCGTGTTCGAGTGCAATGTTCGTCGCTAGCTACGTCCTGTAAACGTCCTGCATTACGCTTTACGCTAAAACCGCCGCTCCGTTGCCATGGTCATCCTGTACAGTTCCTCCACGTTGAAACCCACCCTTCCCTGCCTCCATTGTCCCATAGCTTCTCCCCATTGTCATGGCCCAACATTCTGTCGTGGCCCCCCCCAGCGCCGAGACTTCCCCCGATGTGCAACGGTACGCTTGTCATTGCACCCTTATCCCCAGGAAGCACTACATTTGTGGGATCCCTGGGTGCTTTGCTGGCGGCAAGGTCTGCAAGAAGCCGGATCATATGGTGTCCCACGTGGTGATTTGCAAGAGGGAGCTGGAAAAACCAAAGGCACCATCCGGTCCGGTGTCCCGCCCAACGTCGCGTGGATCAGCTCGCCCACATGCGTATTTTGGGTGGATTACCTTGGTATCCGTCCACGTCTCGCTGCCCGCTTTCTGTCAATGGGGAACAACACGCCTGCCGCTAGATTTTGAAGGGTACCGAGGCCGTCACAATGATATCAAGGACTGGGCCGGGAACCCTACAAGTCCAGCACTATCAGTGCACAGAGCCCTCTCACCGCGATCCGGATAAGAATGCTGGCAGGAGCTTACCCGCATGGCACCCTTGTTTACGGGAGGAGACTTTGGCTCCGACCATTGATGTGTGTCCACCATTCTGAGCGGACAACCATGTCTTACGATTTGATGTCGTATGTGTGGGCTCAGATAGCGGGGACCAGCAGCTTTGTAGCGGACATCCGACGTAACATCTATTTTTATTGGCACTCGCACTTGAGGCCGAGATGGTGCACTGCAACACCCCCGAGGCGCTTCCCCATCTGGTCACCCGTTCCGAGACGGTCCAGGAAGCCCTCCCAGACGCCCAAACGCTGCGCCGCGTGGCCTATGCCCTTTGGGCTACGCGCTACAAGTCGGAGCCCCTCGTACCCGCATCCGTTATCGAAGACGAGACACGGTACCTTCACTTCGACTTCACGTACCTTGTGGTGTCAGGCATCTTCGTCAAACACAACAACAAGCGCTTGCAGTTGTCGTACACCTTGGGTACGGTTCAAGGCTCCTGGCCTTGTTCTTGCCACCCGCATCCTGCCGACGGAGAAGTGGGATTACATGAGGTTGGTGTTTGATGATACCTTCCAACAGTGTACACAGCCTCCGGTCATGATTTGGATCGACGATTGGGAGAAGTGGCATCGCCTTCTCCTCGGATCGTGCGCAGCGGTCTTCGGGGCGGGCCATGGCACTCGTATTGGCCAAGATTGGCGGCATTTCAAGGAGATCTTGCTGGCCCACGTCGATCGACAAGATCCTGGTTTTTCACAATTCAAGCGTACACTGGAAGGACTCTTGAAGCGTATTCGCCTGCCGGACGACGATGAGGCAGCCATTGCCACTCCGGCTGGGTTGCGTGCGGTGTTACGTGACATCTTCAACGAGTACCAGGAGCCCAAAGATCCAGTTGGTGGGCGCCTCGTCCGCGGCGCCGCGTTTGCCAGGCGTGCAACATTCTCAAATTCTTCTGCAGTGGGCAATTACTTCCTCGATGGGACACCAATGGTCGTTGATCTGAACGATTTGGTGGGTCAAGCCGCACGCAAAGGCTTGTTGGCGGGCGAGCAAGTTAGTGGGGTGTGGACCACCTACTTGGAGAAGTCCGATCAGTTCTACGAGGCTATCCTACTTATCCGTGAAGTCCCCCAAGAGGTGTCACCTGGTACAAACACTGATGAATCACTTCATAGCCGCCTTCAAGCAAACCCGGTGTTGCGTGGCAAGAAAAACTACACCACCGCCGAGATGGAAATCGACCTCACCGTACGCCGCTGGAATGCCTCTCTTTTGCAAGCTAGCTTTGCTCCGGCACAAGACGTCCCTATTGCTGATGGGCAACCTGGCGCATTGCCGCAACGCAAGCGTAGGCGGCGTCTCAATCGACGTCCCAATCGAGACAACCGGAGATTTGTTCCGCAAACTGGCGACAAATGGTTTGGATGCTTTGCGCTCGGATTGGAAGCGCGTTCTGGTCTTTGATCAGCTTTCAGCAACCGGGGAACTCGTACTCTAGTTTGAAGGCACGTGCATTTTCGGTCCACTTCAGTCACAAGTCGCCGTTGACAGCCAATGAGAAGGAGAGGATTAAGGCGGCACTCTCCGACTTGGCCGACCAGGGTCCAGCAATCATGGGATGGTACCGCTACGTGGCTCATTAGATCGCAACCGTTCGTTTGGGTAATCAGCGGTGTTGTGGTCAAGTTGCAAGCCACATGCGGCTCCTCATCAAGGAGGCACACGCCGCTGCTGTGCTAAGGGGCAAGACCACGCACCCGCTCCCTCAAGCGATGGTCTTCACCCAGCCGGCTACGGAAGCAGATGATGCCGTCGACCCTGAGCGTTTAGAGGTGGTGATTCCGACGATGCCGTCTTCGACGATTTCTCCGATTGATGAGGGTTGTCAGTGGATTACGTGTTCCACTTGGCTCTACGCCCCCCGCTAGCGGTCTGTGGCCACTGCAGGCGTCTTGTTATTGATATGCAGGGGGGGGGGTTGTTAGTATATGGGGGTATTACTACAAGTGGGGGTGACAGATTAAACCGTACCTTCGGCCGGCCGAAGGTCCGGCCGGACTTCCGGCCATTTTCTCGGCCAAAACAAGGGGGGGTTGACGGATTAAACTGTACTTTCGGCCGGCCGAAAGTACGCCGAGCCGATAAGTACACCGAGCCAATAGGTACGCCGAACCCCAGGTGCGGTTTAATCCGGTGAGCTAGCAGCAGCAGCAAACACAACAACAACCAACCAACCTCGTCAGGGTGTGGTCCAAGCTGGTGAACCAGCAACGAAGGGTGATAAAAGGGAGAGGAAACAGAGACACGTGGAGGACGTGAATTGATGCTACGTCCCCCCAATGGTTGCTGCCCAATGCATGAAGGTTGGTCCACGATTGACAACGCTTGGGCGGCTATGTGGAGTTCTCCAAACTGGTCGACAAGTGCCTAAGATAGGTTGCGGATCTGCGTGGGAAGTCCTGTCGCCAACGTCGTGATCGTCGGACCCGAATCGGGCTGGGCTGCGAAATGTTAGCGGTGGAACGTATGACTAGGCTAGGAACGAGATCCTCACAATGGCTATCTGCTGGGGTGACATACCCGGCCACAAATTGCCCGGAAGGTGATCAATCTGGTGTCGGATCCCGGGCGCGGCAATGCAGATGTGGGTGTTCAAACAGTGCTGCTCTTGGCGAACAAGGAATGGTGCGCCAATGAGTTGTGATGTTTGTATGGTGAGAACAGTGCGGTAGCCGGAGGTTGGATCGGTATGTGGTGGCTGTACGTGGCTAGAGCGGTGCCAACGCTGGTGGTCAACTCGAAGCGTTCGTGTGGGTCAAGAGCAGTGTCGAGGATGTTCTAGCTGCCCCACTGCATGCGGCTGGGATCCGTCGGGGGATCCCTGTCACGTCTGTTTATGCCCGCTGCTTAGGAGGGCACGGGGTGGCCTCCGGGAGCTCGAGTCGCCGAGAGGGGGGGAGAGTGCCAGCTGGCAACAGAGGGGGTCTTGATGCCGCACCCCAACAGTTGATGCCGATGGGCTGATGCGAATACATGTCACAAAGTCCTGTTGCTCGCGCTGAGCCAGTTTTGTGGTGAAGCAGGTGCTTTTTACCGAATCATGGACTTCTGGTTGGGTGGTGGCAGCGCAAATGCAACGGTACGTCCCAGATGATGGATGCTGGCTCAAGCGAAGTTGATGTCTCCGGCTGCTTGCTCTGAGATGGCATGAAGTGTTGAGCATCTCCATGGCCAACGTTGCCTGCGGCTGACCAGTGAGTCTTTTATTCATGGATCCGAGGAGTTGAAGTGCCAAGGGAGTCTTTGGCTACCCATCATAGGAATAGGGAGTTGCTGAGCAGCGTTGTGGCTGCCTTTGGAATAAGAATGCCGAGCCCTGAGTGTAGGGCAGGAGGCGCATGTTCGCCTTTCCGCCACAGGCTGCCCGGCTAGGCAGAAGAGAATTGCAATGGCTGCATTTGTTTGCATGGCCTCCCCTCTGTGATTGAAGACACATTTGTGATGGGGATGTCTAGGACAGTTAAATCGCGTGCTTCTGCCTGGCGATCTGCCTGCATCTTGTTGATGAGTCCAAGGAACTGACGTGCCAAGCGTATCTTTGGCCGCCCATCAGTGGTGAGGGGAAGTGCCGAGCGTCGCTGTGGCTGCTTCTGGAGATGAGAAGGTCGAGCCATGATGGCCGAGCAAGGAGCACATGTTTGCCTGTATGCCACAGGCTGCCTTGCTCTATTGTGGGGAAGTGCCATGGGCCAATATTTCTTGTGTTTTGCTTTGTCTCTCCACTGTGAGAGGAGTGCGCATGGCAGAAAAATTGCAAACCCGGGGCGAGGAGTGCTAATGAGATGGCATATTGAGCTTCCGGCTGCCCTTCATAGGAGACGGGATGCCCTAAGTGTCTCAACAGCTTGCCTGCGCACAGAGCAGTGTGCCCCTCCTTGGCCGGTGAACGTTTTGTATGCAGCAGTGGTATTAACGCCCTGCTATCAATTGCTACGTCCGCACTAGATGTCCTTGGATGCTAGGAGGTGAGTGAAAGCAAGGTTCTGCACGCATGTTCTGCTCCGTTTGCTATGTAGAGTCCCCATGCCAAGCTCCAGGAGCCCATCACCTGCTAGGAATACCATCACGTTGAGTGATTTTGGGGGCCTGACGATGGGAACGTAGGTATCATGGAAAAGAAGCAATGGTGAATTCCATGAGGCACCGTACCGTGCAGGGCTCCGTGCCAAGATCCCAGTGCGGCAAAATGTTCAATTTCATGGTGGTGTGCACACCCAAGATGGATGGGGGTCTGAAGCTGCACACGGGGTTGTTAGGAAAGACACCAAGTGCCTACCGCATGTACACTCATATCATGACTGCCTGAGTCAGCTGACGGACCAACGCAAGGAGTCCATGGTGGATAAGCTCCAATGGTCGAGCGTGGAGGAGCTGGCAACGGGCGGGGGCTACCGACATCTAGACCAACATGCGGCTGCAGTCGCGGTACGATGCGCCTGCCTAGATGCTCCTCATGATGGGGCGCTGAATGACATTTCGACCACGGATGTGTGCCAGGCGGCCCACACTGCATCGTGGGCTGTATGGATGGAGAAGATGGCAGCAAATATCTTCAAAGATTGTAACACGGAACCGAGCAGGCCATCACAGACAGGGGATACTCAGCTGGCCCAGCCAAGCGCAATTGGGAGTGGGCCCAACAACGTGGTTGGCATAGTGGTTCTAGACGTGCAGAAGACCAGGGTGGCCGAGCCGGGATGGACAAGATCTATGTGCTGCTCGGATCAATTGCCCTACAAGAAGAGGACACAATGGCTGCAGAAGTGGTGGCCCATTGCATTCAGCATAATGTGAGTGAGGAGATATGGCCAATACAAACGGCGTTTCTGAAGTCACACGCCATCATTGATGTATACAAAAAGGCATCTGCTAGAGTAGCACGGGTCATACGGGAAGCTGTGATGCTCGCTATCACCACCCTACAGAAGGAGCCACGAGAAATTGCACTGAGGGCTCCCACAGACGATGCATCCGCGAAGCAACGACGACGTCTCGAATTGATGATGGTGCCTTGAGCGGGCACCAGGAGGGGGCCGCAAGGCGCGAGTCGGGCTCGCCGAGGAAAGCAACGAATGATCGGATGGACCAGGCCTCAGCGTCGCCCAACATTGAGGCAACCAATCAAATTTTGTGTTCCTTTGCACAGGTGATAAATAAGAACAGAGGCCGCATGCTCAGTGACTTAGATAGTGACGCATCTGATATAGACAACCGGGGTTTCACAGATATCTCACAAAAGTCAACACGGGTCGTGGTGATGTCCATCTCTAGCGTGATGGGCAGCTGCAAACCTCACAAGCTCATCACATACATCGACAAAAACCTCACGATGCACTGTGCGGAAGAGATCTGGGACCAAGTGGCGCACCTTTGCAATGGCACTGAGAAGGTGAAGGAAGTCCCGTTGGCCGCCGATGAGTTTAGCATTGAACACGCACTAGATGGGCACACATGGCGAAGAGTGGGAATCAAGGGGACCCTGTAGAGCATGATTTTGCGGGGATGTCCAGCGGCCCGAGTGCTGACTGTAGCTTGGACCCAGGCTCCCGTCAACCCCAGAGGCACAACAACGAGGCTCGGCCCAAACGGTAGATGTGACGTCCGCCACAAATAGAGGTATGCTCGGCCACTTTGTGTATGCCATGATGTTCTATAAGGACAACCAGCATTTTTTTTTGTGTTCAGGAACAAGTACGCTCACACCATCAACCACTTGACCCTACGGGCAGGGGTGGGCGGACTGTAGCCCCCCACCCTCCGCCAGGCAAGGGTTATATAACCTATCCGCCCATTTCCGGGCCGTATCTGTTTTTCGTTCTCGGCAAGCAGGGGTAATATAGCCAATCCGCCCACTTATGGACCAATCCTAATTTTTTTCTTATGGTGTGATGGCCTCCCACGTTTTGCCGTGGCGCCTTGAGTTGTCCCCTTGTTTGGGGACCCCGGAGAAGGCAGGGTGATGTAGCAATTCCGCCCACGTGTGGGCCCCCGAGAAGCCAGCGGTGAGGTACCCACTTTTGATTTTGTCCCCTTGTGTGGGGACCCCCGAGATTGAAGGGTTATGTAGCATTTCCAGCCACTTGTGGAAATCCGACAAGGCACGGGTGAGTTAACCACTGTTGATCTTGTACCCTTGTGTGCGGACCCCCGAGAATGCAGGGGTTGTGTAGCATTTTTGCCCACTTATGGGCCCCCGAGAAGGCACAGGTGAGGTCGCCGCTTTTGACATTGTCCCCTTGTTGGGGGACCCCCGAGGATGCAGGGGTTATGTAGCACTTCCGCCCATCTGTGGGCCCCCGAGTAGGCAAGGGTGAGGTAGCCACTTTTGATTTTGTCCCCTTGTTGGGGACTCCGAATAATGCAGGGGTCACGTAGCATTTATGCCCATTTGTGGGCCCTTGAGAATGCAAGGGTGAGTTAGCCACTTTTGATTTTGTCCCCTTTTTTGGGGACTCTCCAAATGCAGGGGTTATGTAGCTTTTCCGCCCACTTGTGGCCCCTCAAGAAGGCGGGGGTGAGGTGGCCACTTTTGAATTTATCCTCTTGTTGGGAAACCCCGGACATTGCAGGGGTTAGGTAGCAATTCCGCCCACTTGTGGGCTCCCAAGGAGGTAGGGCTGAGGGAGCACCTTTTGATTTTGTCCCCTTGTTTGGGAACCCCCTAGAATGCAGGGGTTATGTAGCACTTCCGCCCAATTGTGGGCCCACGAGCAGGCACGGGGGGGGTAGCCACTTTTGATTTTGTCCCCTTGTTGGGGAGTCCCGACAATGCAAGGGTCACAAAGCATTTTTGCCCACTTGTGGGCCCTTGAGAAGGTAGGGGTGAGTTACCCACTTTTGATTTTGTCCCCTTTTCCAGGGACCCTCCAAAATGCAAGGGTTATGTAGCTTTTCCGCCCGATTGCGGGCCCCCGAGAAGGCAGGGGTGAGGTCGCCACTTTTGATTTTGTCCCCTTGTTGGGGGACTCCCGAGAACGCACAAGTTAGGTAGTACCTCTGCCAACCCCTGTTTGTCTTGTCCCCTTTTCGTTTACGAACACGGGATCACTTCTACTGTTTGTGTACAGATTTGTTGAATGTTTATTGTGTTGTGTGAAGCAGCATGCAGGTCTTCCGCTCCCCGTTTAAGAGTGCGTCGTCTAAGGCCCCATATCAAGGACCTTCGGGCTCTGGGGCAGACGCGTCGGCGATAGACACCAGCCAGATGTCGCCTGAGGAACTGCGCGCGTTGCTGCAGTCTCAGCAAGAGGCGATCGGACATCTACAAGCTCGGTTGGAGAGCCTGGCCGTCGCGGAGAGAACTACGGAGCCGGACCTGACCACGGAGGCAGTGGAGCAGCTGCTAGGGGGCGACAAAGTGGCCAGCTGGATGCGCCAATCAGGCGAGGCGCTGCGGGACTACGTTAGAAGCGCGAGTGCTGCCCCGGTCAGGCCATCAGACGTGATGGGCAATGCGATGGAATGCCCGAGGGGCGACAGGCTGGCCTACAGGATTTGGGGTATAATCCTCGACTCCCAGCAGGCGTACGCCCAGAGGTTCACATGGGACTCCAATAGTCGAGCGGACCCGTCCAACCCATTGGATGTGATGAGCTGGCCAGATGCGGTCAAAAGCGGAGGACCGTCCTTTAAGTATAAAGGCATCGACTTCGCCACGAGACAAGGCGTCCTTCATTGGATGTCGAAGAAAGGAAGGTGGGTACCTGTGACGGCCCGTCCGTTTGGTGACTGCCAGAGATGCGCAAAAGAGGGCGTCCCATCGGAGCAGTTGAGGCACTGGCATTTCCAATGTCCCCACTGGTCCTGACGGGACTGCCGCCACTGCAGCAAGGCGGGGTGGGGTTGGCCCTGTTAGTGTGAGGATTCCCGGTCCACGCGTCCAACCCCCACCCAAGAGGCCTCACCTGCCGCCACAGCGACCTTCGGCGCGGCAGCGGCGGGGTGGGCAATGGCGATGGCGGCTGTTGGATCGTTTCGGGTGGCGGCCGTGGGCGTTCGTGGTTGGGCCCCCAAGACGCAATCGAGATACCGTTCCGCTCTGTCCGCGGTGGCGAAGTATGAGGGTACCAGAGCGTTGCGGACGCCGCTTACTGACACGCTGTCTGAATTCTTGGCGTCAAGGGTCTCCATGGGGCAGGCCAGATCCACCCTCAGGGGGTATGTATCCGCGGTTCGGGCGGCAGAAGATGTCACACTACTCCCGGGTTGTGTTCAGGCCATCCACTGGAGGATTGCAAAGTCTGGAAAACCGACACCGGGGCAACCATACCTGGGGCCGGAGGGTCTCTGTCTCCTGTGGGCCAGAGCAATTTCGCCGGTTGAGCAGGCAGTGGCAGAATTGGCGAGCCTCAGTTGGCTCCTCTTCTTGCGAGTCTCTGAAGCGGTGTCCATCACGCCAGCGGGGTTGGGGAGTGATACCGTGGTCCTGATCGTCACTACCAAAGTTGGTGGCCACAAAGAAGTGCGACGGCCGCTTTATGAGTGGGGGCGGTTGTCGGTCCGATTCCTCAAATGCTACGCCGAGGCCAGCTGCATCCCTGAAGGTCAACCGTTGGTTAGGGGAGGGGTTGAGGCAGTGGAGAGGATCTTCGCAGACCTCCTCCGTGATTCCCCATATAGTGGCCACCGGTGGCATTCCCTGCGGCGGGGGGGCGCTGCAGCCGCATTCCACCGCTCCCCCAATGTGGCTTACTTCGTCTGGTGGGGGCGGTGGAAGAGGCTGGCCACAACGTTGGAGTACGCTTTGGGCTACTCTGACCCTGCGGTGGTTGGGGCTTTGGTGCTTCCTTGGCCTATTGGTGGCCAGGCTTCTGATGAGCGTTTGGCTGTGCTGTTGCCCGCCCTGTGGGGTGACCCCATGTATGCAAGCCCTGAGCGGAAATCCACGAAGGCGACGATGGAGATCTCAGTCCCGGTGCCTGCGGGGCCTGTGGTATCTCTTCCTGATATGGATGTGGCGACGAATCGGAAGGAAGTGGACGACGTGGGGATTGATTCGGATTCTTCGTCTGTCCCCTCGCAGTCTTTGGGGGGATTGATTCGGATTCTTCGTCCGTCCCCTCGCAGTCTTCGGGCTCAGATGTCTCCACAGCAAGTGCCCGTAACATCACCACGGAACCCAGCCCGTCCGCTGGTCCAGGGGAACGCCCTCAACAATTCACGCCGGGATCCAGGCCTCAGGTCGCCGGGAGCGGTGGGAGGAAGCTGCGATCCAAAGGAGCCGGCAAGGCACCGAGAGGCGGCGCAGCAGAGGTCGACGGCGCTGAAAAACCGAGGCCCAAGCGGCGAGTCGTTGGTCTGGGCGGTCCCTTATTTGTCCAGCGGCATCATGCGACGAGCGCGTAGGTGGGCCTGGGTAGTGCAAAAGCCCGACGACCTGCCTCCAAGAGGCGGCATCCTCATGGGCCTCCAGTCGGGCCTGCCAGCAAAGTGGCTATGCGTTCCCCGCCGGAGTGTAAGGGCAAGGGCGGCGGAACAGAGGCCGGCAGGGGTGGGGGGGGGTCGCCTGGAAATTCGCCCCCCGCCGGGGTGACTCGCAAAACCCCATCTGCCTGTGACACGTCGGTTGGTGGCCCAGTGCTGAGTTCGGCGCAGGGATCGCTGCGGGTGATCACATTGGCGGATCGGGGGCCCCGCCCTCTAACCAGGGCAGACCTTTTGTATGTGCGTTCGGAACCAGTTCCGTTATTTGTCCACTTTTTGCAGGCGTTCTTTTCTTTCTTGCCGTGGCTTCACCGGGCATTGTCTTGTGGGGTTTTGTTGCTCATGCGGCGACTCCATTTGCTTGTGCTGCGTTTGTTCATTATGTGTGAGGATTTTCGTTTACGGTCCGCACCGGATATAACCTTTAGCCCTTTGTCGGAATTTACAGCTGAGTCCTGGCAGGCTCTTTTGCACCTTTCTACGTCCCCGGTGCCACAGGTGGGAAAAGTTGACCCACAATTGGGGGAGAGGGGTCTGGGAGCAGTGGGTCACTACACAATTTCCGACGATCTATGGTGTGAGTTGGCGTTCCCTGATTTCGAAGCATCTGTGTCGGATTTTCATTTGGAGAGAGAAAGTCGCTCATCTACTAGGGAGGCTTTGGTGCTGCCCATGGTTAAGTGGTTGCTGCGTGAGGGAGTTGTTTCCATCATGGATGAAAGTCGCCCCATGGGGGCGACTTGCTGGCCGTTTGTGATACCGAAATCCACGGAGAAGGTGTCCCTCATTTTTAATTTAGTTGAGTTTAATGAGAGCTTGCATAAGCCGTTGTCTTTCTCGCTGGATGGTTGGGAACAAATCTCCCAGAGGTTGGCGGAATGGCCGGCCGATAGGCCGTTGTTTTGTACACACTTGGATCTCAAAAATGCTTTTTGGAGTTTTAAGTTGCCTAGACGGCATGAGCGGGCCTTTCGGTTTCGGATGCGTTGGGAGGGGGTGGAGAGGGTGTTTTGTATGTCGCGGATGCCGTTTGGGTGGAAGCACTCCCCGCTGTTCTGTCAGACTGCGTTGGGGAGGATAGTGCGTCCCCTGGTCCCGGAGGGGTACATCCTGTTCCACTACCTGGATGATTTTTTGATCTTGGGGCCGGATCCAGTGCGGTTGCGTGTTGTCACTGCGCGCGTGGTCCGGGCTTTGGAGGAGGCAGGGTTTATTGTGTCGGGCAAGAGTACACTGGACCCGGTTACGGAAATATTTTTCCTAGGGAAGTACATTAATTTGGGAGTGCGCACGATCCGTTCACACCCACGGGCTTTCCTCCAGATGTTCAATATTTGGCTCAGGTTAGCCACGCGGTCGAGACCTTCTTCCCGGTTGCTCTCCAAAGCATTGGGCTTCATCCATTGGCACTTTAGGCCCCGTTTGGGGTGGGGTCCGCTGCTCGCTGGGAGCTATTGTTGTGACCGGTGGGGGGGGGTTTGAACGACCTACGCTAATGAAGGTTTTACATGGATTGTGTACTGCCATCGTACAGTGTATGGAAACTTGGGAGCCGCCAACGCCGGCACGACTTGCAGTATTTCGTGCGCTATCCGCCACGCCCGATTTGTGGGCTGTTCGCCATTGTGTGATGTTCGGGGACGCTGCTTTGGACGCCATTAGGTATAGGGGGGGGGGGCATTCATCCCGCGGTTGTCGGGTGTCCGTTCCCAAGTTATTACCCCTGCACGTCACACGCAGCAAAGCGCGGAGCTTTGGGTCTTGGTGTGGTTGCTGAGGTGGGCAGTTCGGCTGGGTTGGGGTTATTTGGTGTTGGTCACGGATTCGCAAGTGTCCGCTTGCTAGTTTTTGTCGCTGAGGGCCTCTACGTGGTTGTCAAGGCAGCAGAGGTTGCTGAGGGCATTGGTTTTGGGACTGCTGCAAACCGGGTTAGTTGTGGAGGTCAGGTTGGTGCCTGGCGCGTTGCAACCGGCTGACCCGCCGAGTGGGTTGGATTCTAATTACCAATCTAGTGTGCAGCGGGCGTGTAGCCGTGCATTTCAACTCTGGCGGGTGTTGTTGGCGCACCCCCAGGAGGTGTTGCAGGTGGGTGGGTTGGTCCTGTGAGGTGTACTTGCTTGGTTTCGTGAAATCGCATGTTTCGCACGTTCGCGATGTTCTGCACCTGTGCCATGCCTGGACGAGGTAAGCGCCACCGCCGCCGGCGCGGAGGATTTTGTCACCGCCGGTCTGCGGCGGCGCTGCAGCGCAGACAGGACCGTGCGCGACAACACCTCAGAGCTGTGCTGGAGAAGCGCCTGGCGTGGTGGCCGGTGAGGCGGATCTGGCTGGGTCTGGCTGCAAGGCTCCTCTTCTTGTGGCCTTGCACGAAGGATGATGCTCCGGGCGTTCTGAAGCTGGCAGCACAGGACCTAGCGAACCGTTTGCGCGGGATTACGGAGCAGGAGACGACTCCGTCTGGTGATGTGAATGTTAAAGGCGCGGGCGGGGATCATTTGTGCCGCCATCGTTGGATCGTGAGGGTTGGGGGTAGTAGGTTGTTCCTGAGTCTCTCATCGAACACGAAGACTGGGGGGCCAGCTATGGGTATAGTAACCCAATGGGCTATCAGACTTCAGACTTCAAACTTTTATGGGCCATCACCCCCAACCCCCAACCCCCCAAGCCCCCCATGATAGGCCTTTGCCCCCCCCCCCCCAATATCACACTTGTGCTTTGACCCCCATATCAGACTTGGCCCCCCCCCTTTTCTCTTGCCCAATTCTGCACCTTGCTTCCTTTGCAGACCATGACCGTAGGCATGAACTAGGTATGTGAATAACAACAGGGTCAGTTTTGCTGGTGGGCTACCCCAACGCTCAACCCGAAACCCCCCATCAGGCTTTTCTCCCCCCCCCCACCCTGTCCGCAAAAAAAAAACGCAAAAAAAATTAATTATTGGCTTCAGGCCTCTACGCAAAAATGGGTTCCGCAAAAAAAATCGCAAAAATAAAATAATTTTTGCCCCTGCCCCCCTTTTTGCAAGAATGCCAGAATCGCGGGAGAGTTTGCCCCACTGCTTGTTGTCCCCCTCTTCCGTGTCTCATGCCCCGTTGTGCAGCTTGCTTTGCTTTCAGAGAATGATGTATCCAGGATTGTGACAAGTGTTAAAATACCGTGCGAGGAACAGTAGTGGAATTTGGCTGCTGATGTGCCCCAAAGCAGATAAAGGGGCTAGTTTGGGCCGTGGATATTTGAATGTGGTTGCTGATGTGCCCCAATGCAGATAAAGGGGCTAGTTCGGGATGTGCATATTTGAATGTGGCTGTTGATGTGCCCCAAAGCAGATAAAGGGGCTAGTGCAGGATATCGCGTTGCCAGTTTTTTTGTGATTGCAATTTGTTTGTTGGTTGTTGGTACAAAGGAGTTTTAGTACATTTCGGGGGGTTTTTTAGTACATTTCGGGGGGTTTTTTAGTACAGTTAGGAGGGTTTTTTTAGTACATTTGGGGGGGTTTTTTAGTGCATTTCGGGGGATCCTTTAGTACATGTCCAGGGGTTTTGTAGTACGTTTTGGGGGGCTTTTTAGTACATTCCGGGGTATTTTCGGGGCAATGTGAGCCCTGAATCTCAGTCCAGGGACTTAGGCCACGCAAACTGCCCGCCCCCGTGGCACACTTTTGCCCGGTTCTATACCCAAAAAGAGCAGTGTAAAAAACTCCCCTTTTTTGAACGTGTATTTTCGCGGCCGATGAAGTTAGGGGTTCAAAACACCCTTTCTACACTACTACTTCATGATGATTGAAAATGCTGATCTCAAAAGTATGTTTCCCATGATTGCAGCTGGGGCCAGCACCTTCCTTGACGAAAAGTACTTGTGGGATGTCCCGCAATTACATTTGTTTGTGATATTCAATCGTGCACATGTTGGTTACTATAGTCACCGCGTATTGGACATGTCTTGTTACTTTGTATCTTTGGTATCAAGTTTATCATTGAAGCAGCTGGGGCCAGCACCTTTGCAAGCAATTTCACCTTTCCTTGGTTCTCTTTGGCAGAAAGGTGCGGGTGCCAGCACCTGCTGACTCAAATGGTCTTCTCGAATCCCTTTTTGGCTCAAAGTAGCTGGTGCCAGCACCTTTCAATGCAATCGAGTCTCTGAGATGATGTTCCGGACTATGAGTGCTGGCACCAGCACCAACTCCAGTGAGCAACCTGGTTAGTACCATTCCCATATCCATTCCACCGATGTTTATCTTCATAAGGTACGTGCATCTCATTGAAGGATAGGGAGTGTGCTGTGTTTTGCCACCATGTGCATCGTGTCTTTTACTTGCATCACCAGACTTTTGTAATGAAATTTTCCTACTCCGTTGTTCGGCATCTACTACGTACTGGACATTATTCAAATGGGTCTTCTTTATTACGTGATGCCCATGCTGGCGAGCCGGGGGTTCTGATGTTAGTGCACCTATTGGCACAGGTCCGCTGCAACCGTCGTACTCGTAAGACTGTACCTCAAATTGTTGTTGCAAGTAAGCAAAATAGGAAGCCTCGTTGGTTGTCCGTTTTCACGAAACAGTTATATATGCTATGGTCTGTCCTGCACAAGGCTGCACGTCCAACTAGTAAGGTATCACGGAAAGACACACTTACAGGTCAACCTTTGACGCAGGGTGTTCGCCGTGTTTTAGCAAACTGTGGTGTTGTTACCAATCGCCCTGTACCACTAACTGCCAAGGCTACCTCGGCTGCACAACAACTGTGGTCGTCCATGTCAAACCACCAAATGGCTATGTGGTTTGATAATTGGTGGTGGAAGAGGTCTACTACTGACCCAGAGCATCCCAATCCCAGCATGAACCTGACAGTGTTTGCAATGTTGCACACTACAGACCTATGTCCCTTCCCTGGGCATCCGTCTTTGGTAACCGTGTTGGGACAGCTGGACTCAGCTGTGCATTCCACTGCTACTGCACTTCGCTCCTTGAACGATGTTACACGGGTTTCGCTTGATGCGGAGCCTGAGTTTATTCGTGTTCCCCTCGATACTAAACGGGACAACGTTAGGTCACTACAATTCCGGCCACTGTTGTTGACCGATTTGACTACCGGTGGGATCCTTGATTTGCTACACATTCTACAAGAGATCCAGGACATACAGCGGCACACCCGGCGCCCCATGCCCCTAATAATTGATATGAAAATACATTTTTATTTACTGCGTTTTTTGTACGGGGAGTCATATGTGCAGTACAATTTCCATGAGCATCTGTCCATGTTGCCTTGTATGTACGGTGCGTGGCACCCTTACAAACACACTGCCCTTGAGGTATACAAGGCCTTCTTTCCTATCTTTGCTGCCTTGGAAAACTGTAATTTGCAAGTGGGTGCCATGGTGTACCACCACCGTAAGCTGCTCCACATTGAGAAAGTGGTAGCAGCACTACTACTTGTAGGTAACTCTGTACGTGTACGTATTCAACGTAAATTGGAATGGTTGCAGCTGGCACCAGCATCTCTCTCATCAGTTCAAGTGGATACAGCTACCCGTTGGTTGCAAGGACTGCAGTCCTTGCTGTTTAGTTATGTCCCTGCGCTTTTTGCGTTAGGCGTACAGGTACGCAACTGCAACTGGTCAGGGCGACAGCCAGGCACTGGTCAGGCAGCCCACACAGTTTTGCGATGGAGCCTGTTGCTACATCTGTTTCTTACTGGCGATTGGGACGCCAAAACAGAATACGTTCGCAGTTTGAGTGTCACACTTGCAGTGTGGCAGGAGTGGATGAGTAATACCCTAGGTTGTCTCTTTGCTGAAGAGATTGGTGAGGCCCTGTTGTCCCGGCTCTCCGCCCGGGTCAAGCTCCATCCAACTGCATTATCGCAACCCGCTCTAATGGACTTGTTCCTCAGCATGCCACACCCGCGCATGGGCACCAAAACCCTTCGCGGCAAGCTACGCACTGGTCTGTGCGATCTTTTTCGAGCACGCCTCCGTCGCTTTATCGCCTGGTGTACCAGTCCCCAGCTTTTGTTTGCCCCATTTACTACAGCTAAAACCACTGCTTTTGTTGGCCTTCTACCTGAAGGACACACGTTTCCCAAGCCCATCCCTGATTCTGTTAATGAGGCTGCTCTGCAAAAGGTTTTTCGCAGGAGTGTGCTGTTATTATTATCCAACCGGTCCCCTCCGGAAGGTGTTACTGAGTACTTGGATCAATGCAATTTTAGGAGAGACCCTGCAGAGGTTGCACAGCTCACTAGCCTAATGGAACGGTTCCGCACACGGAACAGGGGCGGGAAAGGGGGGGGGAAGGGCAAGGGTAAGGGTGCCCCTGATGCTGATGATGCTGATGCACCAGATCGGTTTGTGGGGGTAGAGGATGACCACATATCCGTGTCCAGTGCTGATTCCCTTGGCTCCCTGGGGCATCTGGTAGTTGATGTGGATACCATGAGTGATGCCCCCCCCCCCTTGGTTTTGCTTCAAGAGGAAGACGAATTCAGTTTGCCTCCCAGTGACGAGGAGGAGGGGGCAGTGTTCCAAGAATACCCCCCCCCCCCTGCCTAACTATAGGGTAGGGTTACGCTTGTCTGCATGAGTAGCTGGTGCCAGCATTCCCTCCTATTGTTCCTGCTTTCCTCGCTGCACATTGCACACGCACCGTTGTCTGTTGTCTGTCGCACTGTTTTCTGTTTGGTCTGTTTGGTCTGGATGCAATGGAATCGAAGTCTGGCACGTGTATTGACCAGTCACGGAAACATGATCATTTGAGACGGCCATCTCCTTCCAGGGCTTTGGAACAAGTGCGCAATTTACCAGTGCCATGTCAGTAGTAGCGAAGCGGATGCCGCTGTCGGGGATTAATTGACTGCGATGTGCGCTGCCCTTCGTATGGACAGAGCCACTGACACACCGCTCAATTTGCTCCATTTTCTGCTGAAACTGCTGTTCCATTTCCGATTTCTGTCGATTTGCCACACCATTTCCCTTCAAATGAGACTCTTCGTCATAATGTCAGATGCAACCCCTGCTGAGGGTGCTGGTGCAATGTCACCTCTACCAATGACACCGTCAACGAACGGGGGATTCCTAAGCCAGTCTCAGGATGTGACAGCATCACAGCCAGTTCCAGCGCCATGTGGTAAAGGAGGCAAGAAAGACAGTGCACTGAGGATCAAGCTCGCGGACCACTGTGAAAAAAAGGAGGTGGAAATACCCTTGGAGAAACTGCGATGGGACGAGAAGATGCAGTTTGGGCAGATACGAAAGTGGTCTGAGGATGAGGTACTGAACAAGGTCAAGGACCTGAAGGAGCGACCGCCGACTACCCTTATCCGGATTGTAATATGGGGTGATGGAAGTATGCTGCCTTCTGTGCGCACAGTTTGCTGTTTCGTTACCAATAACATTCGTCGGTGCTGGTGCCAGCATCGCTTGTCCAAAATTGTCTGTTGACTTTGATCATTTGTGACCGGGTGCAATATCAGGTGGGATCTACTGGATACTGTCTGGCCAGCACATAGTGGAGGCTGCTCGGCGCGTGAAACTGGAGCTGGAGAAGCGAAACTTGCCCCCTCCCCGTTGGTGTTCCCATTTCTTGGCGACTGTTGTGCGGCCTGAGACCCCGTTGACCATTCGTGAGTACCTGGCAGGAATCAGTCAAGCCAACCAGACAGCACGAGCACCAACTTTGTGTGAGAGAGTTCAGCGACTGGTGGTGGAATACGAAAGGGATACCGAGGGGAACTTGACTGCCAGAGAGCACCTGACGAATTTGTGGGTGAAAGGTGGATTCAGCGCTCAAGATGGCACACTGGTGTGTGCCTGCCCGTCAGCACGTCCGTTTGTTTGTGGTTTCATCGCCCTGTCAACGTACTCCGCCATCTGTTGCCCGGTGTGAATCCTGTGGTACCCCTTGTAGGCCAATATGATAAAGCAGTGGTCTCCTGTGGCTCTGTTGGTGAGTACTTGTGGACGTGAAGCAGCGTTTGCAGTGCAGATGCTGGAGGCCCGCGGTCATACCATGACTGTGAATCAAATGCGTTGCTTCGAAGGACAGGTGCCCCCCGATATCCGGACAATCTGCAAGTTTATGGCTGACACGGCCAATGGTGGAGCACAGCTCAAGAAGATGGGAAAGCGATTGAAACTGGATCGGTTATGGAGTTGGCATCTGTGTCATCCTGAGAACAATCTCATCCATGAATCTCGCCGTATGTTTGCCCTCCCATAAGGATGCATCTGCGGTGGCTGTTCGATTGCAATTTGTTGTGAGAGGTGCTGGGGCCAGCACCCATCGTTCGGAAATGCCGCTTTGGTGCCTGCAAACACTGGGGTCTCAAAGTTTGTACTATGATTGCTAAGGTGGACTGGGTGAACGAGAAAAGTGTGAATCCCTCCTGGCAAGCCGAAGTGACTTGTATTTCAAGACATACACGTGGCGTTGGACAGAAGAGGACCCTTTTCCACCGTGGAAATACGTTGTTAGTGCGCCGATTTGGAAGGATGTCAGCTATGTTGGTCTGCGAGAATCTTTGTCGAAAGCACTGGTGTTACCAACCGTCCAGGCGAATCAGGACAATTTCTTCACCGTCGACCTGCACATGGGTGCCACTGAGGAGAATTCGCAGGTCTGTGTGCTACCCCGGTTGCAAAGCGATTCACTGACGTCACTGCATGGCCTTCACTCGGAACTTCACTTGGAACATGAATGTGTTGCAGTTGGAAGGGGACTCGGACGGGAAACTACTGGTGCTGCCAGCTGCAATTGGCTCGGCCATCCCAGCAGCAGTGGCTGGTATCTCTTTTACAATGGTGTACATTGAGCCCCCCCGTGGCTTTACCCTGGGCATCCATGCATTGGTCAGTACAGTGCTGCAGCGTGGCGTTCTTGTTGTTGTTGCCGGTGAGCCTGGTGATTGTCGTGGCATTGTGGACAGTCTTCGTGAACAGCACCAAGATACGGGGTTCTGTGCTATTAAGCTGTCAGTGTACCACCTCAACAAGAAGTCACCACAATTTACTATGGGGTGTACTGAAGTGAATCTTCTCTCGAAACATCCGCTGCCACAAAAGGTATCTAGACCACACTGCGACCCTGGTTGTTCGGACACGCGCTCAAAAATCACAACAAAATGGTCGTTTCACCTCGTTGCAGCTGGGGCCAGCTCCTTTCGTTGAAGAATTGCTTTTTTCCCCCTTTAAGGTGCCTCGATACATTACTGTGACGGATTTCCCAAGTGGTGGGTACCTGCCCGTGGAGATTGTTGGTTACTTGCTGACACTGGCTGGTGAAATGGTGGTGTACCCAGAAATATGGCTGCTGCTATTGTCCTCCTCCCACGCATTGCCCGGGGCCCTCACAGTTCGATTTCATATGCCTGTCAATGTGGTGGTTGGTATCCTTGGGGATACGGCAATTCAGGACTTTGTCACACATGCTGTTGCTGGATGCAAGGAAGCTGATGGCCTGCCGAATATTGACTGGACTGGGGTGACAAATCAGATGCTCCATGGGGTACCCATTGATTGCAGGGGAAAATTCCGCAAGCTTGAGGACGTAGAACAGGGGGACGAGGATGAGGATGGAGAGGAAGTGGCCGAGCATGAAGCAGAGCCGTTGGCCCAAAAGCCGAAGCCCAAAAAAACCAGTGCCAAGCGGAAGCAGGATGCGGAGAGCAGTAGTTCGAAACGTGCAACGCCAGGGAAGGCTACGAGCAATGGGGCACAGCAGTCTGCGACTGGCGGGGAGAATTCCAACAGTGAAGGCGCCGCTGGTGATCCTGCTGACACTGTGAAACCCAAACGACTTGGATTTACCAATTGGACTGCCCGGATCAACAGGGCTGCTGCAGCAAAGAAGTAATCATGTTTCTTGATCCCATAAAGACTGGTCCAGTGCTTTGCACTACAGCGCTGTCAGTGTTCGTCTTGCACAGTCATGCACTTGTCCGTTGGTTTTGTTGTTACACAGCACTCACAATACCTCTGCTTGGTTTGCACCTACTATTTCTTTGTTTTCCTCAGGAAGTGCTGGCACCAGCTACTCTTTGCCCAATTGCTTGTCTTCATTGCCATTTTTTCAGGTGTTGGTGCTGGCCCCAGCTGCTCAGCTGGATTTTCATGTAAACAGCCCTGTCTTTCAGGTACAACAATTTACAGGTGAATTTCGCATATACTTCGCAGCGGTGACTCCTATGTATGGTTGTGTATGTGCATATGATACTACTGGTGTATTACAAAGCATACGATTCGAAGTTCCCAATGTGGAAATAGAGACACTGTGTCAGCGTGCTTGTTCGTGTCCACAGTTGAGGGGGGGTCCAGAACAGCGTGATTTTACAGCTTCCTGTTTACATGGTGCAATCAGCCCTACATGTGCTTTTCCTCTGATATCACACCTTCAATCGAGGAAATGGGTACTGGGTTCAATACATGAAAATGAAAGAAACGTGTTTGAGACCCCCCAAAAAGGCCCTGTTTTTGTGCCTACAATAAGACACCATCAAAATGAGCCCACAGACCCCCCCATCTGGTGCTGGCACCAGCACCAGACGAAGATGCTGGTCTGCCACCTATGCTTCCGTGAGGGCGGGCAGTTTGCGTGGCCTAAGAGGGAGACAGGCGATGCAGGGTCATGGAAGCACATGTGATTGTACATTCAGTGTTTTGCTTCACATTGCTCTGTGTATGTGTTTTGCATTCTTTGTGTGTCTGCCTGGAGGGGCATTCTGCTTTGCTTCACACCCCCCGATTTCAGTGGGGTCCCCCATTTAGTGTGGGGGACCCAATTTTTCCATTGTCTACCGTCTACGGTCTACCCCCCTCTCCCCGCTCTCGACTCTTCCCCTCTTTTTTGCAATGGAACGGGGGCCCGCAGCAGTGTCTCTTCCGCCAAAAACAATTTTTTTTGCAGGTGCGCCTGCTATTTTCCACATGGCATTTTTTTTCTGTCAGTTAAACGACACTGTCTGCAGGGTTGGTGCCTGGGTGGGGTGCAAGGGGTTCTTCGCCGGGTGTGGGGGGCCCGAGAGGACGCCCAAGCACCAGAGAGTCAAGGAGAGCGAGGCTGAGGGGGGGGTTGTGAAAAGGGGCTCCAACGGCCACAAGCTTACTTCCTCAATACAAATGTCTACACTTGTTGGTTTAACAAAATTTTTCAACATACTTCAGCATAATCACTTATCCAGGGTGCCCTGAATTTTTCTGGGGTCCTACAAGGACAATCACAGTTATGTTTTTTTTTTCCACTACGGGAGCCACTTTCTTTTTGCCTGTGCTTGTGCCTGTGCTTAGCTGCTCGGGTTCCCCTGCGAGGGGGGACCCTGTCAGTTAGTTAAAGGTCAACATTTTTTTCTTTTAAGGAACTTTGGTTACAGGGTTACCCTGAACTATTTTTGCATCTTACCCCATTCTGCCCTTTGCTTCGCTTTTAGAGAACGTCGGTGACGAGAACGTCGGTTGATTGCTGGCGGGTGCATGATGTTGTTTTTAATGCGTGTGTATGTGTGTATGTGTGGGCATGCGTGGGTGTTTGTATGTTAACTCTGGGTCCCCCTGCAAGGGGGGACTCATCGGCTGGGCAGCCATACCCCTTAAACCCCTCCCCTCTGCTCTCGACCCCTTCCCCGACCCTCTGTTAAACAACCAGCACAAACAAAAGTCAGTTAAACACAAGGGGGCCACTGACAGCACCGCTTTCGGAAATTTTTTTTTCATTTTTGGAGAACACTTTCTTGCCTGTTAAACGGTGCTGTCTGATGGCGGGGTGCCTGGGCGGGCAGGCTTGCCTTCACTGCCCTACAGGGGGGGGGAGGAGAGGACGCCCGGGCACCCAAGGGGTCGGAGAGAGCAGGGTAGGATGTAAAAATAAAAACCTGTAAGTTCCTCTCCACCCTCCCCGCCTGGGCGGTCCACATGGACCAACCCCTCCTGGCTTCGGCTTCCACACATTTTTAAGGACTTTAACAGGTTAGGGATGTTGCAGACAATACAATTTTCTGTGATTTGCCCTGGTGCTTTAGTTAGGAATAGCCCCTGCACTGTACCGCACCACACTGCACTACACTCACTGCACTGAAACGGAGACCCCCTGAATTCCCTGTTTGTGGTTGCGATTGTGCATTTGTTCCTTGTCAGCATGCCTCAGTGTGCCACCCATGACATCTCTTGTGGCCAGACCTTGGCACTGCTACATCCTCCAATGCAGATTTGCTTTGCGCTGAACGTCCTGACACTGTTGACAGTTGCAACAGTGCTTCTGACGATTCTTCGGACACTTCTTCTGATGATTCTTCGGACAGTTCCTCTGACAGTTCTTCTATCAGTTCCTCCAACAGTTCTTCCGACGATTCATCTAACTAGTCTTCTGACAGTGACCCTAACTATGGTTCTGTGTGCAGTTGCACTACTGAATCGGACAAAGGGTGTGTGGGTCTGACCTAACGTCTCAAGGATTTGCCCATTTGCCTAGGCCCATTGCATCTCATTGCGGTGTTCTTCCCCTCCCTGCGGACCCTATCCCTCAATCTTTGTGAAAATCCTGTGGGAGAGAGTGTGGCACATGCGCTTGCAGCGCTGAAAGATGCCGCCTCACTGCATACCCTCTACCTCGATCTTTGTGCAAATATCGTGGGAGGCAGTGGGGCACAGGCGCTTGCAGCGCTAGAGGATGCCGCCTCACTGCATACCCTGTCCCTCGACCTTTGTGGAAATTCTGTTGGAGACAGCGGGGCACGAGCGCTTGCAGCGCTGAAGGATGCCCCCTCACTGCATATGCTGTCCCTCGATCTTGGGCAGAATTCTCTGGGAGAGAGAGGGGTACAGGCGCTTGCAGCGCTGAAGGATGCCCCCTAACTGCATACCCTGTCCCTCGATCTTGGTGATAATTTTGTCGGAGACAGTGGGGCACAGGTGCTTGCAGCGCTGAAGGATGCCGCCTCACTGCATACCCTGTCCCTCAATCTGAGGTGGAATTCCGTGGGAGGCAGTGGGGCACAGGCGCTTGCAGCGCTGAAGGATGCCCCCTCACTGCATACCTTGTCCCTCAATCTTAGGCAGAATTCCGTGGGAGAGAGTGGGGCACAGGCGTTTGTAGCGCCGAAGGATGCCCCCTCACTGAATATGCTGTCCCTCAATCTTAGTGGGAATTCCATGGGAGGCAGTGGGGCACAGGCGCTTGCAGAGCTGAAGGATGCCCCCTCACTGCATACCTTGTCCCTCAATCTTGGGCAGAATTGCGTGGGAGAGAGTGGGGCACAGGCGCTTGCAGCGCTGAAGGATGCCTCCTCACTGAATACCCTGTCCCTCGTTCTTAGTGGGAATTCCATGGGAGGCAGTGGGGCACAGGCGCTTGCAGCGCTGAAGGATGCCCCCTAACTGAAGACCCTGAGTGTCCGCGCGCGCCGCCGTGAATTATTTTACCCCTCCGTGAATTGTTTACCCCCCTCCGTGAATTTTTTTACCCCTCCGTGAATTATTTACCCCCCCTCCCTGAATTATTTGACCCCTCCGTGAATTGTTTACCCCCCTCCGTAAATTTTTTACCCCTCCGTGAATTATTTACCCCCCTCCGTGAATTATTTGACCCCTCCGTGAATTATTTACCCCCCTCCGTGAATTATTTTACCCCTCCGCGAATTGTTTACCCCCCTCCGTGAATTATTTTACACCACCGTGAATTATTTACCCCCCCTCCGTGAATTATTTTACCCCTCCGTGAATTATTTACCCCCCCTCCGTGAATTATTTCACCCCTCTGTGAATTATTTCACCCCTCCGTGAATCGTTTACCCCCCTCCGTGAATTATTTTACCCCTCCGTGAATTGTTTACCCCCCTCCGTGAATTATTTTACCCCTCCGTGAATTATTTATCCCCCCTCCGTGAATTATTTCACCCCTCTGTGAATCATTTCACCCCTCCGTGAATTGTTTACCCCCCTCCGTGAATTATTTGGGCCCTCTGTGAATTATTTACCCCCCTCCGTGAATTATTTTACCCCTCTGTGAATTGTTTACCCCCCTCCGTGAATTATTTTACCCCTCCGTGAATTATTTACCCCCCTCCGTGAATTGTTTACCCCCCTCCGTGAATTATTTTACCCCTCCGTGGAATGTTTACCCCCCTCCGTGAATTATTTTACCCCTCCGTGAATTATTTACCCCCCTCCGTGAATTATTTTACCCCTCCGTGGATTGTTTACCCCCCTCCGTGAATTATTTTACCCCTCCGTGAATTATTTACCCCCCTCCGTGAATTATTTTACCCCTCTGTGAATTGTTTACCCCCCTCCGTGAATTATTTTACCCCTCTGTGAATTGTTTACCCCCCTCCGTGAATTATTTTACCCCTCCGTGAATTATTTACCCCCCTCCGTGAATTATTTTACCCCTCCGTGAATTATTTACCCCCCTCCGTGAATTATTTTACCCCTCCGTGAATTATTTACCCCCCTCCGTGAATTATTTTACCCCCCTGTGAATTGTTTACCCCCCTCCGTGAATTATTTTACCCCTCCGTGAATTATTTACCCCCCTCCGTGAATTGTTTACCCCCCTCCGTGAATTTTTTTACCCCTCCGTGGATTATTTACCCCCCTCAGTGAATTATTTGACCCCTCCGTGAATTATTTACCCCCCTCCGTGAATTATTTTACCCCTCCGTGAATTATTTACCCCCCTCCGTGAATTATTTTACCCCTCCGTGAATTATTTACCGCCCTCCGTGAATTATTTTACCCCTCCGTGAATTGTTTACCCCCCTCCGTGAATTATTTGACCCCTCCATGTATTATTTGACCCCTCCGTGTATTGTTTACCCCCCTCCGTGAATTATTTGACCCCTCTGTTAATTATTTACCCCTCTCCGTGAATTGTTTACCCCCCTCCGTGAATTATTTTACCCCCCCGTGAATTGTTTACCCCCCTCTGTGAATTGTTTACCCCCCTCCGTGAATTATTTATCCCCCCTCCGTGAATTATTTCACCCCTCTGTGAATCATTTCACCCCTCCGTGAATTGTTTACCCCCCTCCGTGAATTATTTGGGCCCTCTGTGAATTATTTACTCCCCTCCGTGAATTATTTTACCCCTCTGTGAATTGTTTACCCCCCTCCGTGAATTATTTTACCCCTCCGTGAATTATTTACCACCCTCCGTGAATTGTTTACCCCCCTCCGTGAATTATTTTACCCCTCCGTGGATTATTTACCCCCCTCCGTGAATTATTTTACCCCTCCGTGAATTATTTACCCCCCTCTGTGAATTATTTTATTCTCTGTGAATTGTTTACCCCCCTCCGTGAATTATTTTACCCCTCTGTGAATTGTTTACCCCCCTCCGTGAATTTTTTTATCCCTCCGTGAATTATTTACCCCCTTCCGTGAATTATTTGACCCCTCCGTGAATTGTTTACCCCCCCCGGTAAATTATTTTACCCCTTTGTGAATTGTTTACCCCCCTCCGTGAATTCTTTACCCCCCTCCGTGAATTGTTTACCCCCCTCCGTGAATTATTTTACCCCTCCGTGAATTATCTACCCCCCTCTGTGAATTGTTTACCCCCCTCCGTGAATTGTTTACCCCCCTCCGTGAATTATTTTACCCCTCCGTGGATTATTTACCCCCCTCAGTGAATTATTTTACCCCTCCGTGAATTATTTACCCCCCTCCGTGAATTATTTTACCCCTCCGTGAATTATTTACCCCCCTCCGTGAATTATTTTACCCCTCCGTGAATTGTTTTCCCCCCTCCGTGAATTATTTGACCCCTCCGTGTATTATTTGACCCCTCCGTGTATTGTTTACCCCCCTCCGTGAATTATTTGACCCCTCTGTGAATTATTTACCCCCCTCCGTGAATTATTTCACCCCTCTGTGAATTATTTACCCCCCTCCGTGAATTATTTTACCCCTCCGGGAATTATTTACCCCCCTCCGTGAATTATTTGACCCCTCCGTGAATTGTTTACCCCCCTCCGTGAATTTTTTGACCCCTTCGTGAATTTTTTACCCCCCTCCGTGAATTATTTGACCCCTCTCTGAATTCTTTACCCCCCTCCGTGAATTATTTGACCCCTCCGTGAATTGTTTACCCCCCTCCGTGAATTATTTGACCCCTCTGTGAATTATTTACCCCCCTCCGTGAATTATTTCACCCCTCCGTGAATTATTTACCCCCCTCCGTGAATTATTTTACCCCTCCGTGAATTATTTACCCCCCTCCGTGAATTATTTTACCCTTCCGTGAATTATTTACCCCCCTCCGTGAATTATTTGACCCCTCCGTGAATTATTTACCCCCCTCCGTGAATTCTTTGACTCAGTGAATTATTTACCCCCCTCCGTGAATTCTTTGACTCAGTGAATTATTTACCCCCCTCCGTGAATTTTATTACCCCTCTGTGAATTGTTTACCCCCCTCCGTGAATTATTTTACCCCTCCGTGAATTATTTACCCCCCTCCGTGAATTATTTTACCCCTCCGTGAATTATTTACCCCCCCTCCGTGAATTATTTCACCCCTCTGTGAATTATTTCACCCCTCCGTGAATTGTTTACCCCCCTCCGTGAATTATTTTACCCCTCTGTGAATTGTTTACCCCCCTCCGTGAATTATTTTACCCCTCCGTGAATTATTTATCCACCCTCCGTGAATTATTTCACCCCTCTGTGAATCATTTCACCCCTCCGTGAATTGTTTACCCCCCTCCGTGAATTATTTGGGCCCTCTGTGAATTATTTACCCCCCTCCGTGAATTATTTTACCCCTCTGTGAATTGTTTACCCCCCTCCGTGAATTATTTTACCCCTCCGTGAATTATTTACCCCCCTCCGTGAATTGTTTACCCCCCTCCGTGAATTATTTTACCCCTCCGTGGATTGTTTACCCCCCTCCGTGAATTATTTTACCCCTCCGTGAATTATTTACCCCCCTCCGTGAATTATTTTACCCCTCTGTGATTTGTTTACCCCCCTCCGTGAATTATTTTACCCCTCTGTGAATTGTTTACCCCCCTCCGTGAATTATTTTACCCCTCCGTGAATTATTTACCCCCTTCCGTGAATTATTTGACCCCTCCGTGAATTGTTTACCCCCCTCCGCGAATTATTTTACCCCTCTGTGAATTGTTTACCCCCCTCCGTGAATTATTTTACCCCTCCGTGAATTATTTACCCCCCTCCGTGAATTGTTTACCCCCCTCCGTGAATTATTTTACCCCTCCATGGATTATTTACCCCCCTCAGTGAATTATTTTACCCCTCCGTGAATTCTTTACCCCCCTCCGTGAATTATTTTACCCCTCCGTGAATTATTTACCGCCCTCCGTGAATTATTTTACCCCTCCGTGAATTATTTACCCCCCTCCGTGAATTATTTTACCCCTCCGTGAATTATTTACCGCCCTCCGTGAATTATTTTACCCCTCCGTGAATTGTTTACCCCCCTCCGTGAATTATTTGACCCCTCCGTGTATTATTTGACCCCTCCGTGTATTGTTTACCCCCCTCCGTGAATTCTTTGACCCCTCTGTGAATTATTTACCCCCCTCCGTGAATTGTTTACCCCCCTCCGTGAATTATTTTACCCCCCCGTGAATTGTTTACCCCCCTCCGTGAATTATTTTACCCCTCCGTGAATTATTTATCCCCCCTCCGTGAATTATTTCACCCCTCTGTGAATCATTTCACCCCTCCGTGAATTTTTTACCCCCCTCCGTGAATTATTTTACCCCACCGTGAATTATTTACCCCCTTCCGTGAATTATTTGACCCCTCCGTGAATTGTTTACCCCCCTCCGTGAATTATTTTACCCCTCTGTGAATTGTTTACCCCCCTCCGTGAATTATTTTACCCCTCCGTGAATTATTTACCCCCCTCCGTGAATTGTTTACCCCCCTCCGTGAATTGTTTACCCCCCTCCGTGAATTATTTTACCCCTGCGTGGATTATTTACCCCCCTCAGTGAATTATTTTACCCCTCCGTGAATTATTTACCCCCCTCCGTGAATTATTTTACCCCTCCGTGAATTATTTACCCCCCTCCGTGAATTATTTTACCCCTCCGTGAATTGTTTACCCCCCTCCGTGAATTATTTGACCCCTCCGTGTATTATTTGACCCCTCCGTGTATTGTTTACCCCCCTCCGTGAATTTTTTGACCCCTCTGTGAACTATTTACCCCCCTCCGTGAATTATTTCACCCCTCTGTGAATTATTTACCCCCCTCCGTGAATTATTTTACCCCTCCGGGAATTATTTACCCCCCTCCGTGAATTATTTGACCCCTCCGTGAATTGTTTACCCCCCTCCGTGAATTTTTTGACCCCTCCGTGAATTATTTACCCCCCTCCGTGAATTATTTGACCCCTCTCTGAATTCTTTACCCCCCTCCGTGAATTATTTTACCCCTCCGTGAATTATTTACCCCCCTCCGTGAATTATTTTACCCTTCCGTGAATTATTTACCCCCCTCCGTGAATTATTTGACCCCTCCGTGAATTATTTACCCCCCTCCGTGAATTCTTTGACTCAGTGAATTATTTACCCCCCTCCGTGAATTCTTTGACTCAGTGAATTATTTACCCCCCTCCGTGAATTTTATTACCCCTCCGTGAATTATTTACCCCCCTCCGTGAATTATTTTACCCCTCCGTGAATTGTTTACCCCCCTCCGCGAATTATTTTACCCCTCCGTGAATTATTTACCCCCCTCCGTGAATTTTTTTACCCCTCCGTGAATTATTTACCCCCCTCCGTGAATTATTTTACCCCTCCGTGAATTATTTACCCCCCTCCGTGAATTATTTTACCCCTCCGTGAATTATTTACCCCCCTCCGTGAATTATTTCACCCCTCCGTGAATTATTTACCCCCCTCCGTGAATTATTTCATCCCTCCGTGAATCGTTTACCCCCCTCCGTGAATTATTTTACCCCTCCGTGAATTCTTTACCCCCCTCCGTGAATTATTTTACCCCTCCGTGAATTATTTACCCCCCTCCGTGAATTTTTTACCCCCCTCCGTGAATTATTTGACCCCTCCGTGAATTATTTACCCCCCTCCGTGAATTATTTGACCCCTCCGTGAATTATTTACCCCCCTCCATGAATTATTTGACCCGCCCGTGCATTATTTACCCCCCTCCGTGAATTATTTGACCCCTCCGTGAATTGTTTACCCCCCTCCGCGAATTATTTTACCCCTCCGTGAATTATTTACCCCCCTCCGTGAATTATTTTACCCCTCCGTGAATTATTTACCCCCCTCCGTGAATTGTTTTACCCCTCCGTGAATTATTTACCCCCCTCCGTGAATTATTTTACCCCTCTGTGAATTGTTTACCCCCCTCCGTGAATTATTTTACCCCTCCGCGAATTATTTACCCCCCTCCGTGAATTCTTTGACCCCTCCGTGAATTATTTACCCCCCTCAGTGAATTATTTGACCCCTCTGTGAGTTATTTACCCCCCTCCGTGAATTATTTTACCCCACCCTGAATTTTTTACCCCCCTCTGTGAATTATTTTACCCCTCCGTGAATTATTTACCCCCCTCCGTGAATTATTTTACCCCCCGTGAATTATTTACCCCCCTCCGTGAATTTTTTACCCCCCTCCGTGAATTATTTACCCCCCTCCATGAATTATTTGACCCCCCCGTGAATTATTTACCCCCCTCCGTGAATTCTATGACACCTCCGTGAATTATTTACCCCCCTCTCTGAATTATTTTACCCCTCTGTGAATTGTTTACCCCACTCCGCGAATTATTTTACCCCTCCGTGAATCATTTACCCCCCTCCGTGAATTATTTTACCCCTCCGTGAATTATTTACCCCCCTCCGTGAATTATTTTACCCCTGTGTGAATTATTTACCCCCCTCCGTGAATTATTTTACCCCTCTGTGAATTGTTTACCCCCCTCCGTGAATTATTTTACCCCTCTGTGAATTGTTTACCCCCCTCCGTGAATTATTTTACCCCTCCGAGAATTATTTACCCCCTTCCGTGAATTATTTGACCCCTCCGTGAATTGTTTACCCCCCTCCGTGAATTATTTTACCCCTCTGTGAATTGTTTACCCCCCTCCGTGAATTATTTTACCCCTCCGTGAATTATTTACCCCCCTCCGTGAATTGTTTACCCCCCTCCGTGAATTGTTTACCCCCCTTCGTGAATTATTTTACCCCTCCGTGGATTATTTACCCCCCTCAGTGAATTATTTTACCCCTCCGTGAATTATTTACCCCCCTCCGTGAATTATTTTACCCCTCCGTGAATCATTTACCCCCCTCCGTGAATTATTTTACCCCTCCGTGAATTATTTACCCCCCTCCGTGAATTATTTTACCCCTCCGTGAATTGTTTACCCCCCTCCGTGAATTATTTGACCCCTCCGTGTATTATTTGACCCCTCCGTGTATTGTTTACCCCCCTCCGTGAATTATTTCACACCTCTGTGAATTATTTACCCCCCTCCGTGAATTGTTTACCCCCCTCCGTGAATTATTTTACCCCCCCGTGAATTGTTTACCCCCCTCCGTGAATTATTTTACCCCTCCGTGAATTATTTATCCCCCCTCCGTGAATTATTTCACCCCTCTGCGTATCATTTCACCCCTCCGTGAATTGTTTACCCCCCTCCGTGAATTATTTGGGCCCTCTGTGAATTATTTACTCCCCTCCGTGAATTATTTTACCCCTCTGTGAATTGTTTACCCCCCTCCGTGAATTATTTTACCCCTCCGTGAATTATTTACCCCCCTCCGTGAATTGTTTACCCCCCTCCGTGAATTATTTTACCCCTCCGTGGATTATTTACCCCCCTCCGTGAATTATTTTACCCCTCCCTGAATTATTTACCCCCCTCCGTGAATTATTTTACCCCTCTGTGAATTGTTTACCCCCCTCCGTGAATTATTTTACGCCTCTGTGAATTGTTTACCCCCCTCCGTGAATTTTTTTACCCCTCCGTGAATTATTTACCCCCTTCCGTGAATTATTTGGCCCCTCCGTGAATTGTTTACCCCCCTCCGTGAATTATTTTACCCCTCTGTGAATTGTTTACCCCCCTCCGTGAATTATTTTACCCCTCCGTGAATTATTTACCCCCCTCCGTGAATTGTTTACCCCCCTCCGTGAATTGTTTACCCCCCTCCGTGAATTATTTTACCCCTCCGTGGATTATTTACCCCCCTCAGTGAATTATTTTACCCCTCGGTGAATTATTTACCCCCCTCCGTGAATTATTTTACCCCTCCGTGAATTATTTACCCCCCTCCGTGAATTGTTTACCCCCCTCCGTGAATTATTTTACCCCTCCGTGGATTATTTACCCCCCTCCGTGAATTATTTTACCCCTCTGTGAATTGTTTACCCCCCTCCGTGAATTATTTTACCCCTCCGTGGATTATTTACCCCCCTCCGTGAATTATTTTACCCCTCCGTGAATTATTTACCCCCCTCCGTGAATTATTTTACCCCTCTGTGAATTGTTTACCCCCCTCCGTGAATTATTTTACCCCTCCGTGAATTATTTACCCCCCTCCGTGAATTGTTTACCCCCCTCCGTGAATTGTTTACCCCCCTCCGTGAATTATTTTACCCCTCCGTGGATTATTTACCCCCCTCCGTGAATTATTTTACCCCTCTGTGAATTGTTTACCCCCCTCCGTGAATTATTTTACCCCTCCGTGAATTATTTACCCCCCTCCGTGAATTGTTTACCCCCCTCCGTGAATTATTTTACCCCTCCGTGGATTATTTACCCCCCTCCGTGAATTATTTTACCCCTCCGTGAATTATTTACCCCCCTCCGTGAATTATTTTACCCCTCTGTGAATTGTTTACCCCCCTCCGTGAATTATTTTACCCCTCTGTGAATTGTTTACCCCCCTCCGTGAATTTTTTTACCCCTCCGTGAATTATTTACCCCCTTCCGTGAATTATTTGGCCCCTCCGTGAATTGTTTACCCCCCTCCGTGAATTATTTTACCCCTCTGTGAATTGTTTACCCCCCTCCGTGAATTATTTTACCCCTCCGTGAATTATTTACCCCCCTCCGTGAATTGTTTACCCCCCTCCGTGAATTGTTTACCCCCCTCCGTGAATTATTTTACCCCTCCGTGGATTATTTACCCCCCTCAGTGAATTATTTTACCCCTCGGTGAATTATTTACCCCCCTCCGTGAATTATTTTACCCCTCCGTGAATTATTTACCCCCCTCCGTGAATTATTTTACCCCTCCGTGAATTGTTTACCCCCCTCCGTGAATTATTTGACCCCTCCGTGTATTATTTGACCCCTCCGTGTATTGTTTACCCCCCTCCGTGAATTATTTGACCCCTCTGTGAATTATTTACCCCCCTCCGTGAATTATTTCACACCTCTGTGAATTATTTACCCCCCTCCGTGAATTATTTTACCCCTCCGTGAATTATTTACCCCCCTCCGTGAATTATTTGACCCCTCCGTGAATTGTTTACCCCCCTCCGTGAATTTTTTGACCCCTCCGTGAATTATTTATGCCCCTCCGTGAATTATTGGACCCCTCTCTGAATTCTTTACCCCCCTCCGTGAATTATTTTACCCCTCCGTGAATTATTTACCCCCCTCCGTGAATTATTTTACCCTTCCGTGAATTATTTACCCCCCTCCGTGAATTATTTGACCCCTCCGTGAATTATTTACCCCCCTCCGTGAATTCTTTGACTCAATGAATTATTTACCCCCCTCCGTGAATTCTTTGACTCAGTGAATTATTTACCCCCCTCCGTGAATTTTATTACCCCTCCGTGAATTATTTACCCCCCTCCGTGAATTATTTTACCCCTCCGTGAATTGTTTACCCCCCTCCGCGAATTATTTTACCCCTCCGTGAATTATTTACCCCCCTCCGTGAATTATTTTACCCCTCCGTGAATTATTTACCCCCCTCCGTGAATCATTTTACCCCTCCGTGAATTATTTACCCCCCTCCGTGAATTATTTCACCCCTCCGTGAATTATTTACCCCCCTCCGTGAATTATTTCACCCCTCCGTGAATCGTTTACCCCCCTCTGTGAATTATTTTACCCCTCTGTGAATTCTTTACCCCCCTCCGTGAATTATTTTACCCCTCCGTGAATTATTTACCCCCCTCCGTGAATTTTTTACCCCCCTCCGTGAATTATTTGACCCCTCCGTGAATTATTTACCCCCCTCCGTGAATTATTTGACCCCTCCGTGAATTATTTACCCCCCTCCATGAATTATTTGACCCGCCCGTGAATTATTTACCCCCCTCCGTGAATTATTTGACCCCTCCGTGAATTGTTTACCCCCCTCCGCGAATTATTTTACCCCTCCGTGAATTATTTACCCCCCTCCGTGAATTATTTTACCCCTCCGTGAATTATTTACCCCCCTCCGTGAATTGTTTTACCCCTCCGTGAATTATTTACCCCCCTCCGTGAATTATTTGACCCCTCTGTGAATTGTTTACCCCCCTCCGTGAATTATTTTACCCCTCCGTGAATTATTTACCCCCCTCCGTGAATTCTTTGACCCCTCCGTGAATTATTTACCCCACTCAGTGAATTATTTCACCCCTCTGTGAGTTATTTACCCCCCTCCGTGAATTTTTTACCCCCCTCCGTGAATTATTTTACCCCTCCGTGAATTATTTACCCCCCTCCGTGAATTATTTTACCCCCCGTGAATTATTTACCCCCCTCCGTGAATTTTTTACCCCCCTCCGTGAATTATTTACCCCCCTCCATGAATTATTTGACCCCCCCGTGAATTATTTACCCCCCTCCGTGAATTATATGACCCCTCCGTGAATTATTTACCCCCCTCTCTGAATTATTTTACCCCTCTGTGAATTGTTTACCCCCCTCCGCGAATTATTTTACCCCTCCGTGAATCATTTACCCCCCTCCGTGAATTATTTTACCCCTCCGTGAATTATTTACCCCCCTCCGTGAATTATTTTACCCCTGTGTGAATTATTTACCCCCCTCCGTGAATTATTTTACCCCTCTGTGAATTGTTTACCCCCCTCCGTGAATTATTTTACCCCTCTGTGAATTGTTTACCCCCCTCCGTGAATTATTTTACCCCTCCGTGAATTATTTACCCCCTTCCGTGAATTATTTGACCCCTCCGTGAATTATTTACCCCCCTCCGTGAATTATTTTACCCCTCCGTGAATTGTTTACCCCCCTCCGTGAATTATTTTACCCCTCCGTGAATTATTTACCCCCCTCCGTGAATTGTTTACCCCCCTCCGTGAATTGTTTACCCCCCTCCGTGAATTATTTTACCCCTCCGTGGATTATTTACCCCCCTCAGTGAATTATTTTACCCCTCCGTGAATTATTTACCCCCCTCCGTGAATTATTTTACCCCTCCGTGAATTATTTACCCCCCTCCGTGAATTATTTTACCCCTCCGTGAATTGTTTACCCCCCTCCGTGAATTATTTGACCCCTCCGTGTATTATTTGACCCCTCCGTGTATTGTTTACCCCCCTCCGTGAATTATTTGACCCCTCTGTGAATTATTTACCCCCCTCCGTGAATTATTTCACCCCTCTGTGAATTATTTAACCCCCGCCGTGAATTATTTTACCCCTCCGTGAATTATTTACCCCCCTCCGTGAATTATTTTACCCCTCCGTGAATTGTTTACCCCCCTCCGTGAATTTTTTGACCCCTCCGTGGATTATTTACCCCCCTCCGTGAATTATTTTACCCCTCCGTGAATTATTTACCCCCCTCCGTGAATTATTTTACCCCTCCGTGAATTATTTTACCCCTCCGTGAATTGTTTACCCCCCTCCGCGAATTATTTTACCCCTCCGTGAATTGTTTACCCCCCTCGGTGAATTGTTTACCCCCCTCCGTGAATTATTTTACCCCTCCGTGGATTATTTACCCCCCTTAGTGAATTATTTTACACCTCCGTGAAATATTTACCCCCCTCCGTGAATTATTTTACCCCTCCGTGAATTTTTTACCCCCCTCCGTGAATTATTTTACCCCTCCGTGAATTGTTTACCCCCCTCCGTGAATTATTTGACCCCTCCGTGTATTATTTGACCCCTCCGTGTATTGTTTACCCCCCTCCGTGAATTATTTGACCCCTCTGCGAATTATTTACCCCCCTCCGTAAATTTTTCCACCCCTCTGTGAATTATTTACCCCCCTCCGTGAATTATTTTACCCCTCCGTGAATTATTTACCCCCCTCCGTGAATTATTTGACCCCTCCGTGAATTGTTTACCCCCCTCCGTGAATTATTTGACCCCTCCGAGAATTTTTTCCCCACTCCGTGAATTATTTGACCCCTCTCTGAATTGTTTACCCCCCTCCGTGAATTATTTTACCCCTCCGTGAATTATTTACCCCCCTCCGTGAATTATTTTACCCTTCCGTGAATTATTTACCCCCCTCCGTGAATTATTTGACCCCTCGGTGAATTATTCACCCCCCTCCGTGAATTATTTGACTCAGTGAATTATTTACCCCCCTCCGTGAATTATTTGACCCCTCCGTGAATTATTTACCCCCCTCCGTGAATTATTTTACCCCTCCGTGAATTGTTTACCCCCCTCCGCGAATTATTTTACCCCTCCGTGAATTATTTACCCCCCTCCGTGAATTATTTTACCCCCCGTGAATTATTTACCCCCCTCCGTGAATTATTTTACCCCTCTGTGAATTATTTACCCCCCTCCGTGAATTATTTTACCCCTCCGTGAATTATTTACCCCCTCCGTGAATTATTTTACCCCTCTGTGAATTATTTACCCCCCTCCGTGAATTATTTTACCCCTCCGTGAATTATTTACCCCCCTCCGTGAATTATTTTACCCCTCCGTGAATTATTTACCCCCCTCCGTGAATTCTTTGACCCCTCCGTGAATTATTTACCCCCCTCTGTGAATCATTTGACCCCTCTGTGAGTTATTTACCCCCCTCCATGAATTATTTTACCCCACCGTGAATATTTTACCCCCCTCCGTGAATTATTTTACCCCACCGTGAATTATTTACCCCCCTCCATGAATTATTTGACCCCTCCGTGAATTATTTGACCCCTCTGTGAATTATTTTACCCCTCCGTGAATTATTTCACCCCTCCGTGAATTATTTTACCCCTCCATGAATCGTTTACCCCCCTCCATGAATTATTTTACCCCTCCGTGAATTGTTTACCCCCCTCCCTGAATTGTTTTACCCCTCCGTGAATTATTTACCCCCCTCCGTGAATTATTTTACCCCTCTGTGAGTTATTTACCCCCCTCCGTGAATTATTTTACCCCTCCGTGAATTATTTACCCCCCTCCGTGAATTCTTTGACCCCTCCGTGAATTATTTACCCCCCTCTGTGAATCATTTGACCCCTCTGTGAGTTATTTACCCCCCTCCATGAATTATTTTACCCCACCGTGAATATTTTACCCCCCTCCGTGAATTATTTTACCCCTCCGTGAATTATTTACCCCCCTCCATGAATTATTTGACCCCTCCGTGAATTATTTACCCCCCTCCGTGAATTATTTTACCCCTCTGTGAATTATTTACCCCCCTCCGTGAATTATTTTACCCCTCCGTGAATTATTTACCCCCCTCCGTGAATTATTTCACCCCTCCGTGAATCGTTTACCCCCCTCCATGAATCATTTCACCCCTCCGTGAATTGTTTACCCCCCTCCGTGAATTATTTTACCCCTCCGTGAATTGTTTACCCCCCTCCGTGAATTGTTTTACCCCTCTGTGAATTATTTACCCCCCTCCGTGAATTATTTTACCCCTCTGTGAGTTATTTACCCCCCTCCGTGAATTATTTGACCCCTCCGTGAATTATTTACCCCCCTCCGTGAATTATTTACCCCCCTCCGTGAATTATTTTACCCCTCTGGGAATTATTTACCCCCCTCCGTGAATTATTTTACCCCTCCGTGAATTATTTACCCCCCTCCGTGAATTATTTCACCCCTCCGTGAATCGTTTACCCCCCTCCGTGAATTATTTCACCCCTCCGTGAATCGTTTACCCCCCTCCGTGAATTATTTTACCCCTCCGTGAATTGTTTACCCCCCTCCGTGAATTGTTTTACCCCTCCGTGAATTATTTACCCCCCTCCGTGAATTATTTTACCCCTCTGTGAGTTATTTACCCCCCTCCGTGAATTATTTGACCCCTCCGTGAATTATTTACCCCCCTCCGTGAATTCTTTGACCCCTCCGTGAGTTATTTACCCCCCTCCGTGAATTATTTTACCCCACCGTGAATATTTTACCCCCCTCCGTGAATTATTTTACCCCTCCGTGAATTATTTACCTTCCTCCGTGAATTATTTTACCCCTCCGTGACTTATTTACCCCCCTCCGTGAATTTTTTACCCCCCTCCGTGAATTATTTGACCCCTCCGTGAATTATTTACCCCCCTCCGTGAATTATTTGACCCCTCCGTGAATTATTTACCCCCCTCCATGAATTATTTGACCCCCCCCCGTGAATTATTTACCCCCCTCCGTGAATTAATTGACCCCTCGGTGAATTATTTAGCCCCTCCGTGAATTATTTTACCCCTCTGTGAATTGTTTACCCCCCTCCGCGAATTATTTTACCCCTCCGTGAATTATTTACCCCCCTCCGTGAATTATTTTACCCCTCCGTGAATTATTTACCCCCCTCCGTGAATTATTTTACCCCTGTGTGAATTATTTACGCCCCTCCGTGAATTATTTTACCCCTCCGTGAATTATTTACCCCCCTCCGTGAATTATTTTACCCCTCCGTGAATTATTTACCCCCCTCCGTGAATTATTTACCCCCTCCGTGAATCATTTACCCCCCTCCGTGAATTATTTTACCCCTCTGTGAATTGTTTACCCCCCTCCGCGAATTATTTTACCCCTCCGTGAATTATTTACCCCCCTCCGTGAATTATTTTACCCCTCCGTGAATTATTTACCCCCCTCCGTGAACTATTTTACCCCTCCGTGGATTATTTTACCCCTCCGTGGATTATTTACCCCCCTCTGTGAATTATTTGACCCCTCTGTGAGTTATTTACCCCCCTTCGTGAATCATTTTACCCCACCGTGAATTTTTTACCCCCCTCCGTGAATTATTTTACCCTTCTGTGAATTATTTACCGCCCTCCGTGAATTATTTGACCCCTCCGTGAATTATTTACCCCCCTCCGTGAATTATTTGACTCCGTGAATTATTTACCCCCCTCCGTGAATTATTTGACCCTTCCGTGAATTATTTACCCCCCTCCGTGAATATTTTACCCCTCCGTGAATTGTTTACCCCCCTCCGCGAATTATTTTACCCCTCCGTGAATTATTTACCCCCCTCCGTGAATTATTTTACCCCTCCGTGAATTATTTACCCCCCTCCGTGAATTATTTTACCCCTCTGTGAATTGTTTACCCCCCTCCGTGAATTATTTACCCCCCTCCGTGAATTATTTTACCCCTCCGTGAATTATTTACCCCCCTCCGTGAATTTTTTACCCCCCTCCGTGAATTATTTACCCCCCTCCGTGAATTATTTTACCCCTCCGTGAGTCGTTTACCCCCCTCCGTGAATTATTTTACCCCTCCGTGAATTGTTTACCCCCCTTCGTGAATTATTTTACCCCTCCGTGAATTATTTACCCCCCTCTGCGAATTATTTTACCCCTCTGTGAATTGTTTACCCCCCTCCGTGAATTATTTTACCCCTCCATGAAGTATTTACCCCCCTCCGTGAATTATTTGACCCCTCCGTGAATTATTTACCCCCCTCTGTGAATTATTTGACCCCTCTGTGAGTTATTTACCCCCCTCCGTGAATTATTTTACCCCTCCGTGAATTGTTTACCCCCCTCCGTGAATTATTTTACCCCTTCGTGAATTATTTACCCCCCTCCGTGAATTATTTTACCCCTCCGTGAATTATTTACCCCCCTCCGTGAATTTTTTACCCCCCTCCGTGAATTCTTTGACCCCTCCGTGAATTATTTACCCCCCTCCGTGAATTATTTGACCCCTCCGTGAATTATTTACCCCCCTCCATGAATTATTTGACCCCCCCGTGAATTATTTACCCCCCTCCGTGAATTATTTGACCCCTCCGTGAATTATTTACCCCCTTCCGTGAATTATTTACCCCCCTCCGTGAATTGTTTACCCCCCTCCGTGAATTATTTTACCCCTCCGTGAATCATTTACCCCCCTCCGTGAATTATTTTACCCCTCCGTGAATTATTTACCCCCCTCCGTGAATTATTTCACCCCTCCGTGAATTATTTACCCCCCTCCGTGAATCATTTCACCCCTCCGTGAATCGTTTACCCCCCTCCGTGAATTATTTTACCCCTGTGTGAATTGTTTACCCCTCCGTGAATTATTTCACCCCTCCGTGAATTATTTACCCCCCTCCGTGAATTATTTCACCCCTCCGTGAATTGTTTACCCCCCTTCGTGAATTATTTTACCCCTCCGTGAATTATTTACCCCCCTCCGTGAATTATTTTACCCCTCTGTGAATTGTTTACCCCCCTCCGTGAATTATTTTACCCCTCCGTGAATTATTTACCCCCCTCCGTGAATTATTTGACCCCTCCGTGAATTGTTTACCCCCCTCCGTGAATTATTTTACCCCTTCGTGAATTGTTTACCCCCCTCCGTGAATTATTTGACCCCTCCGTGAATTATTTACCCCCCTCTGTGAATTATTTGACCCCTCTGTGAGTTATTTACCCCCCTCCGTGAATTACTTTACCCCACCGTGAATTTTTTACCCCCCTCCGTGAATTATTTTACCCCTCCGTGAATTATTTACCCCCCTCCGTGAATTATTTTACCCCTCCGTGAATTATTTACCCCCCTCCGTGAATTATTTTACCCCTCTGTGAATTTTTTACCCCCCTCCGCGAATTATTTGACCCCTCCGTGAATTATTTACCCCCCTCCGTGAATTATTTGACCCCTCCGTGAATTATTTACCCCCCTCCGTGAATTATTTTACCCCTCTGTGAATTATTTACCCCCCTCCGTGAATTATTTTACCCCTCCGGGAATTATTTACCCCCCTCCGTGAATTATTTCACCCCTCCGTGAATTATTTACCCCCCTCCGTGAATTATTTCACCCCTCCGTGAATCGTTTACCCCCCTCCGTGAATCATTTTACCCCTCTGTGAATTGTTTACCCCCTTTGGTGAATTATTTTACCCCTCCGTGAATTATTTACCCCCCTCCATGAATTATTTTACCCCTCTGTGAAATGTTTACCCCCCCCCGTGAATTATTTTACCCCTCCGTGAATTATTTACCCCCCTCCGAGAATGATTTGACCCCTCCGTGAATTATTTACCCCCCTCCGTGAATTATTTTACCCCTCTGTGAATTATTTACCCCCCTCCGTGAATTATTTCACCCCTCCGTGAATTATTCTACCCCTCCGTTAATTATTTACCCCCCTCCGTGAATTATTTGGGCCCTCTGTGAATTATTTACCCCCCTCCGTGAATTATTTGACCCCCTGTGAATTATTTACCCCCCTCCGTGAATTATTTCACCCCTCCGTGAATTGTTTACCCCCCTCCGTGAATTATTTGACCCCTCTGTGAATCGTTTACCCCCCTCCGTGAATTGTTTTACCCCTCCGTGAATTATTTACCCCCCTCCGTGAATTATTTCACCCCTTCGTGAATCGTTTACCCCCCTCCCTGAATTATTTGACCCCTCTGTGAATCGTTTACCCCCCTCCGTGAATTATTTTACCCCTCCGTGAATTATTTGACCCCCCTCCGTGAATTATTTGACCCCTCCGTGAATTATTTACCCCCCTCCGTGAATTATTTTACCCCTCCGTGAATTATTTACCCCCCTCTGTGAATTATTTGACCCCTCCGTGAATTATTTACCCCCCTCCGTGAATTATTTTACCCCTCCGTGAATCATTTACCCCCCTCCGTGAATTATTTTACCCCTCCGTGAATTATTTACCCCTCTCCGTGAATTATTTTACCCCTTTGTGAATCGTTTACCCCCCTCCGTGAATTATTTGACCCCTCCGTGAATTGTTTGCCCCCCTCCGTGAATTATTTTACCCCTCCGTGAATTATTTACCCCCCTCCGTGAGTTATTTTAACCCTCCGTGAATTATTTACCCCCCTCCGTGAATTATTTTACCCCTCCGTGAATTGTTTACCCCCCTCCGTGAATTATTTTACCCCTCCGTGAATTATTTACCCCCCTCCGTGAATTATTTTACCCCTCCGTGAATTGTTTCACCCCTCCGTGAATTATTTTAGCCCTCCGTGAATTGTTTGCCCCCCTCCGTGAATTATTTGACCCCTCCGTGAATTGTTTACCCCCCTCCGTGAATTATTTGACCCCTCCGTGAATTATTTACCCCCCTCCGTGAATTATTTTACCCCTCTGTGAATTGTTTACCCCCCTCCGTGAATTTTATTACCCCTCCGTGAATTATTTACCCCCCTCCGTGAATTATTTTACCCCTCCGTGAATTATTTACCCCCCTCCGTGAATTATTTCACCCCTCCGTGAATTATTTACCCCCCTCCGTGAATTATTTTACCCCTCCGTGAATTATTTACCCCCCTCCGTGAATTATTTTACCCCTCCGTGAATTTTTTACCCCCCTCCGTGAATTATTTGACCCCTCCGTGAATTATTTACCCCCCTCCGTGAATTATTTGACCCCTCCGTGAATTATTTACCCCCCTCCGTGAATTATTTGACCCCCCCGTGAATTATTTACCCCCCTCCGTGAATTATTTGACCCCTCCGTGAATTATTTACCCCCCTCCGCGAATTATTTTACCCCTCCGTGAATTGTTTACCCCCCTCCGCGAATTATTTTACCCCTCCGTGAATTATTTACCCCCCTCCGTGAATTATTTTACCCCTCCGTGAATTATTTACCCCCCTCCGTGAATTATTTTACCCCTCTGTGAATTATTTACCCCCCTCCGTGAATTATTTTACCCCTCCGTGAATTTTTTACCCCCCTCCGTGAATTATTTCACCCCTCCGTGAATTATTTACCCCCCTCCGTGAATTATTTCACCCCTCCGTGAATCGTTTGACCCCCTCCGTGAATCATTTTACCCCTCTGTGAATTGTTTACCCCCCTTGGTGAATTATTTTACCCCTCCGTGAATTATTTACCCCCCTCCGTGAATTATTTTACCCCTCTGTGAAATGTTTACCCCCCTCCGTGAATTATTTTACCCCTCCGTGAATTATTTACCCCCCTCCGAGAATGATTTGACCCCTCTGTGAGTTATTTACCCCCCTCCGTGAATTATTTACCCCCCTCCGTGAATTATTTTACCCCTCCGTGAATTGTTTACCCCCCTCCGTGAATTATTTTACCCCTCTGTGAATCGTTTACCCCCCTCCGCGAATTATTTTACTCCTCCGTGAATTATTTACCCCCCTCCGTGAATTATTTCACCCCTTCGTGAATCGTTTACCCCCCTCCGTGAATTATTTGACCCCTCTGTGAATCGTTTACCCCCCTCCTGAATTATTTTACCCCTCCGTGAATTGTTCACCCCCCTCCATGAAATTTTTTACCCCTCTGTGAATTATTTACCCCCCTCCGTGAATTATTTTACCCCTCCGTGAATTATTTACCCCCCTCTGTGAATTATTTGACCCCTCCGTGAATTATTTACCCCCCTCCGTGAATTATTTTACCCCTCCGTGAATCATTTACCCCCCTCCGTGAATTATTTTACCCCTCCGTGAATTATTTACCCTTCTCCGTGAATTATTTTAACCCTCCGTGAATTATTTACCCCCCTCCGTGAATTATTTTACCCCTACGTGAATTGTTTACCCCCCTCCGTGAATTATTTTACCCCTCCGTGAATCGTTTACCCCCCTCGGTGAATTATTTTACCCCTCCGTGAATTGTTTCACCCCTCCGTGAATTATTTTAGCCCTCCGTGAATTGTTTGCCCCCCTCCGTGAATTATTTGACCCCTCCGTGAATTGTTTACCCCCCTCCGTGAATTATTTGACCCCTCCGTGATTTATTTACCCCCCTCCGTGAATTATTTTACCCCTGTGTGAAATATTTACCCCCCTCCGTGAATTCTTTGACCCCTCCGTGAATTATTTACCCCCCTCCGTGAATTATTTTACCCCTCCGTGAATTGTTTACCCCCCTCCGTGAATTATTTGACCCCTCCGTGAATTATTTACCCCCCTCCGTGAATTATTTTACCCCTCTGTGAATTGTTTACCCCCCTCCGTGAATTTTATTACCCCTCCGTGAATTATTTACCCCCCTCCGTGAATTATTTTACCCCTCCGTGAATTTTTTACCCCCCTCCGTGAATTATTTGACCCCTCCGTGAATTATTTACCCCCCTCCGTGAATTATTTGACCCCTCCGTGAATTATTTACCCCCCTCCATGAATTATTTGACCCCCCCGTGAATTATTTACCCCCCTCCGTGAATTATTTGACCCCTCCGTGAATTATTTACCCCCCTCCGCGAATTATTTTACCCCTCCGTGAATTGTTTACCCCCCTCCGTGAATTATTTTACCCCTCTGTGAATCGTTTACCCCCCTCCGCGAATTATTTTACTCCTCCGTGAATTATTTACCCCCCTCCGTGAATTATTTCACCCCTTCGTGAATCGTTTACCCCCCTCCGTGAATTATTTGACCCCTCTGTGAATCGTTTACCCCCCTCCTGAATTATTTTACCCCTCCGTGAATTGTTCACCCCCCTCCATGAAATTTTTTACCCCTCTGTGAATTATTTACCCCCCTCCGTGAATTATTTTACCCCTCCGTGAATTATTTACCCCCCTCTGTGAATTATTTGACCCCTCCGTGAATTATTTACCCCCCTCCGTGAATTATTTTACCCCTCCGTGAATCATTTACCCCCCTCCGTGAATTATTTTACCCCTCCGTGAATTATTTACCCTTCTCCGTGAATTATTTTAACCCTCCGTGAATTATTTACCCCCCTCCGTGAATTATTTTACCCCTACGTGAATTGTTTACCCCCCTCCGTGAATGATTTTACCCCTCCGTGAATCGTTTACCCCCCTCGGTGAATTATTTTACCCCTCCGTGAATTGTTTCACCCCTCCGTGAATTATTTTAGCCCTCCGTGAATTGTTTGCCCCCCTCCGTGAATTATTTGACCCCTCCGTGAATTGTTTACCCCCCTCCGTGAATTATTTGACCCCTCCGTGAATTATTTACCCCCCTCCGTGAATTATTTTACCCCTGTGTGAAATATTTACCCCCCTCCGTGAATTCTTTGACCCCTCCGTGAATTATTTACCCCCCTCCGTGAATTATTTTACCCCTCCGTGAATTGTTTACCCCCCTCCGTGAATTATTTGACCCCTCCGTGAATTATTTACCCCCCTCCGTGAATTATTTTACCCCTCTGTGAATTGTTTACCCCCCTCCGTGAATTTTATTACCCCTCCGTGAATTATTTACCCCCCTCCGTGAATTATTTTACCCCTCCGTGAATTTTTTACCCCCCTCCGTGAATTATTTGACCCCTCCGTGAATTATTTACCCCCCTCCGTGAATTATTCGACCCCTCCGTGAATTATTTACCCCCCTCCATGAATTATTTGACCCCCCCGTGAATTATTTACCCCCCTCCGTGAATTATTTGACCCCTCCGTGAATTATTTACCCCCCTCCGCGAATTATTTTACCCCTCCGTGAATTGTTTACCCCCCTCCGCGAATTATTTTACCCCTCCGTGAATTATTTACCCCCCTCCGTGAATTATTTTACCCCTCCGTGAATTATTTACCCCCCTCCGTGAATTATTTTACCCCTCTGTGAATTATTTACCCCCCTCCGTGAATTATTTTACCCCTCCGTGAATTTTTTACCCCCCTCCGTGAATTATTTCACCCCTCCGTGAATTATTTACCCCCCTCCGTGAATTATTTCACCCCTCCGTGAATCGTTTGACCCCCTCCGTGAATCATTTTACCCCTCTGTGAATTGTTTACCCCCCTTGGTGAATTATTTTACCCCTCCGTGAATTATTTACCCCCCTCCGTGAATTATTTTACCCCTCTGTGAAATGTTTACCCCCCTCCGTGAATTATTTTACCCCTCCGTGAATTATTTACCCCCCTCCGAGAATGATTTGACCCCTCTGTGAGTTATTTACCCCCCTCCGTGAATTATTTACCCCCCTCCGTGAATTATTTTACCCCTCCGTGAATTGTTTACCCCCCTCCGTGAATTATTTTACCCCTCTGTGAATCGTTTACCCCCCTCCGCGAATTATTTTACTCCTCCGTGAATTATTTACCCCCCTCCGTGAATTATTTCACCCCTTCGTGAATCGTTTACCCCCCTCCGTGAATTATTTGACCCCTCTGTGAATCGTTTACCCCCCTCCTGAATTATTTTACCCCTCCGTGAATTGTTCACCCCCCTCCATGAAAATTTTTACCCCTCTGTGAATTATTTACCCCCCTCCGTGAATTATTTTACCCCTCCGTGAATTATTTACCCCCCTCTGTGAATTATTTGACCCCTCCGTGAATTATTTACCCCCCTCCGTGAATTATTTTACCCCTCCGTGAATCATTTACCCCCCTCCGTGAATTATTTTACCCCTCCGTGAATTATTTACCCTTCTCCGTGAATTATTTTAACCCTCCGTGAATTATTTACCCCCCTCCGTGAATTATTTTACCCCTACGTGAATTGTTTACCCCCCTCCGTGAATTATTTTACCCCTCCGTGAATCGTTTACCCCCCTCGGTGAATTATTTTACCCCTCCGTGAATTGTTTCACCCCTCCGTGAATTATTTTAGCCCTCCGTGAATTGTTTGCCCCCCTCCGTGAATTATTTGACCCCTCCGTGAATTGTTTACCCCCCTCCGTGAATTATTTGACCCCTCCGTGAATTATTTACCCCCCTCCGTGAATTATTTTACCCCTGTGTGAAATATTTACCCCCCTCCGTGAATTCTTTGACCCCTCCGTGAATTATTTACCCCCCTCCGTGAATTATTTTACCCCTCCGTGAATTGTTTACCCCCCTCCGTGAATTATTTGACCCCTCCGTGAATTATTTACCCCCCTCCGTGAATTATTTTACCCCTCTGTGAATTGTTTACCCCCCTCCGTGAATTTTATTACCCCTCCGTGAATTATTTACCCCCCTCCGTGAATTATTTTACCCCTCCGTGAATTATTTACCCCCCTCCGTGAATTATTTCACCCCTCCGTGAATTATTTACCCCCCTCCGTGAATTGTTTCACCCCTCCGTCAATTGTTTACCCCCCTTCGTGAATTATTTGACCCCTACGTGAATTATTTACCCCCCTCCGTGAATTATTTCACCCCTCCGTGAATTGTTTACCCCCCTCCGTGAATTATTTTACCCCTCCGTGAATTGTTTACCCCCCTCCGTGAATTATTTGACCCCTCCGTGAATTATTTACCCCCCTCTGTGAATTATCCGACCCCTCTGTGAGTTATTTACCCCCCTCCGTGAATTATTTTACCCCACCGTGAATTTTTTACCCCCCTCCGTGAATTATTTTACCCCTCCGTGAATTATTTACCCCCCCCCCGTGAATTATTTTACCCCTCCGTTAATTTTTTACCCCCCTCCGTGAATTATTTGACCCCTCCGTGAATTATTTACCCCCCTCCGTGAATCATTTACCCCCCTCCGTGAATTATTTGACCCCCCCCGTGAATTATTTACCCCCCTCCGTGAATTATTTGACCCCTCCGTGAATTATTTACCCCCCTCCGCGAATTATTTTGGCCCTTTGTGAATTGTTTACCCCCCTACGCGAATTATTTTACCCCTCCGTGAATTATTTACCCCCCTCCGTGAATTATTTTACCCCTCCGTGAATTATTTACCCCCCTCGGTGAATTATTTTACCCCTCTGTGAATTATTTACCCCCCTCCGTGAATTATTTTACCCCTCCGTGAATTATTTACCCCCCTCCGTGAATTATTTCACCCCTCCGTGAATTATTTATCCCCCTTCGTGAATTATTTCACCCCTCCGTGAATCGTTTACCCCCCTCCGTGAATTATTTTACCCCTCTGTGAATTGTTTACCCCCCTCCGTGAATTATTTTACCCCTCCGTGAATTATTTACCCCCCTCCGTGAATTATTTTACCCCTTCGTGAATTATTTACCCCCCTCTGTGAATTATTTTACCCCTCTGTGAATTGTTTACCCCCCTCCGTGAATTATTTCACCCCTCCGTGAATTATTTACCCCCCTCCGTGAATTATTTTACCCCTCCGTGAATTATTTACCCCCCTCCGTGAATTATTTGACCCCCCTCTGTGAATTATTTGACCCCTCCGTGAATTATTTACCCCCCTCCGAGAATGATTTGACCCCTCCGTGAATTATTTACCCCCCTCTGTGAATTATTTTACCCCTCTGTGAATTATTTACCCCCCTCCGTGAATTATTTCACCCCTCTGTGAATTATTTACCCCCCTCCGTGAATTATTTTACCCCTCCGTGAATTATTCACCCCCATCCGTGAATTATTTGACCCCCCTCCGTGAATTATTTGACCCCTCCGTGAATTATTTACCCCCCTCCGTGAATTATTTTACCCCTCCGTGAATTATTTACCCCCCTCCGTGAATTATTTGACCCCTCTGTGAATTATTTACCCCCCTCCGTGAATTATTTCACCCCTCCGTGAATTGTTTACCCCCCTCCGTGAATTATTTTACCCCTCTGTGAATTGTTTACCCCCCTCCGTGAATTATTTTACTCCTCCGTGAATTATTTACCCCCCTCGGTGAATTATTTCACCCCTCCGTGAATTGTTTACCCCCCTCCGTGAATTATTTGACCCCTCTGTGAATCGTTTACCCCCCTCCGTGAATTATTTTACCCCTCCGTGAATTGTTCACCCCCCTCCGTGAAATTTTTTACCCCTCTGTGAATTATTTACCCCCCTCCGTGAATTATTTTACCCCTCCGTGAATTATTTACCCCCCTCTGTGAATTATTTGACCCCTCCGTGAATTATTTACCCCCCTCCGTGAATTATTTTACCCCTCCGTGAATCATTTACCCCCCTCCGTGAATTATTTTACCCCTCCGTGAATTATTTACCCCTCTCCGTGAATTATTTTACCCCTTCGTGAATTGTTTACCCCCCTCCGTGAATTATTTGACCCCTCCGTGAATTGTTTGCCCCCCTCCGTGAATTATTTTACCCCTCCGTGAATTATTTACCCCCCTCCGTGAATTATTTTAACCCTCCGTGAATTATTTACCCCCCTCCGTGAATTATTTTACCCCTCCGTGAATTGTTTACCCCCCTCCGTGAATTATTTTACCCCTCCGTGAATTATTTACCCCCCTCCGTGAATTATTTTACCCCTCCGTGAATTGTTTCACCCCTCCGTGAATTATTTTAGCCCTCCGTGAATTGTTTGCCCCCCTCCGTGAATTATTTGACCCCTCCGTGAATTGTTTACCCCCCTCCGTGAATTATTTACCCCCCTCCGTGAATTATTTTACCCCTCCGTGAATTGTTTACCCCCCTCCGTGAATTTTATTACCCCTCCGTGAATTATTTACCCCCCTCCGTGAATTATTTTACCCCTCCGTGAATTATTTACCCCCCTCCGTGAATTATTTCACCCCTCCGTGAATTATTTACCCCCCTCCGTGAATTATTTCACCCCTCCGTGAGTTGTTTACCCCCCTTCGTGAATTATTTGACCCCTACGTGAATTATTTACCCCCCTCCGTGAATTATTTCACCCCTCCGTGAATTGTTTACCCCCCTCCGTGAATTATTTTACCCCTCCACGAATTGTTTACCCCCCTCCGTGAATTATTTGACCCCTCTGTGAGTTATTTACCCCCCTCCGTGAATTATTTTACCCCACCGTGAATTTTTTACCCCCCTCCGTGAATTATTTTACCCCTCCGTGAATTATTTACCCCCCTCCGTGAATTACTTTACCCCTCCCCTAATTTTTTACCCCCCTCCGTGAATTATTTGACCCCTCCGTGAATTATTTACCCCCCTCCGGTAATTATTTGACCCCTCCGTGAATTATTTACCCCCCTCCGTGAATTATTTGACCCCCCCCCGTGAATTATTTACCCCCCTCCGTGAATTATTTGACCCCTCCGTGAATTATTTACCCCCCTCCGTGAATTATTTTACCCCTCTGTGAATTGTTTACCCCCCTACGCGAATTATTTTACCCCTCCGTGAATTATTTACCCCCCTCCGTGAATTATTTTACCCCTCCGTGAATTATTTACCCCCCTCCGTGAATTATTTTACCCCTCTGTGAATTATTTACCCCCCTCCGTGAATTATTTTACCCCTCCGTGAATTATTTACCCCCCTCCGTGAATTATTTCACCCCTCCGTGAATTATTTACCCCCCTCCGTGAATTATTTCACCCCTCCGTGAATCGTTTGCCCCCCTCCGTGAATTAATTTACCCCTCTGTGAATTGTTTACCCCCCTCCGTGAATTATTTTACCCCTCCGTGAATTATTTACCCCCTTCCGTGAATTATTTTACCCCTTCGTGAATTATTTACCCCCCTCTGTGAATTATTTTACCCCTCTGTGAATTATTTACCCCCCTCCGTGAATTATTTCACCCCTCCGTGAATTATTTACCCCCCTCCGTGAATTTTTTTACCCCTCCGTGAATTATTTACCCCCCTCCGTGAATTATTTGACCCCCCTCCGTGAATTATTTGACCCCTCCGTGAATTATTTACCCCCCTCCGAGAATGATTTGACCCCTCCGTGAATTATTTACCCCCCTCTGTGAATTATTTTACCCCTCTGTGAATTATTTACCCCCCTCCGTGAATTATTTCACCCCTCCGTGAATTATTTACCCCTCTCCGTGAATTATTTTACCCCTCCGTGAATTATTTACCCCCCTCCGTGAATTATTTGACCCCTCCGTGAATTATTTACCCCCCTCCGTGAATTATTTCACCCCTCCGTGAATTGTTTACCCCCCTCCGTGAATTATTTTACCCCTCTGTGAATTGTTTACCCCCCTCCGTGAATTTTTTTACTCCTCCGTGAATTATTTACCCCCCTCCGTGAATTATTTCACCCCTCCGTGAATTATTTCACCCCTCCGTGAATTGTTTACCCCCCTCCGTGAATTATTTGACCCCTCTGTGAATCGTTTACCCCCCTCCGTGAATTATTTTACCCCTCCGTGAATTGTTCACCCCCCTCCGTGAAATTTTTTACCCCTCTGTGAATTATTTACCCCCCTCCGTGAATTATTTTACCCCTCCGTGAATTATTTACCCCCCTCCGTGAATTATTTGACCCCTCCGTGAATTATTTACCCCCCTCCGTGAATTATTTTACCCCTCCGTGAATTATTTACCCCCCTCCGTGAATTATTTTACCCCTCCGTGAATTATTTACCCCTCTCCGTGAATTATTTTACCCCTTCGTGAATTGTTTACCCCCCTCCGTGAATTATTTGACCCCTCCGTGAATTGTTTGCCCCCCTCCGTGAATTATTTTACCCCTCCGTGAATCATTTACCCCCCTCCGTGAATTATTTTAACCCTCCGTGAATTTTTTACCCCCCTCCGTGAATTATTTTACCCCTCCGTGAATTATTTACCCCCCTCCGTGAATTATTTTACCCCTCCGTGAATTATTTACCCCCTCTGTGAATTATTTTACCCCTCCGTGAATTGTTTCACCCCTCCGTGAATTATTTTAGCCCTCCGTGAATTGTTTGCCCCCCTCCGTGAATTATTTGACCCCTCCGTGAATTGTTTACCCCCCTCCGTGAATTATTTGACCCCTCCGTGAATTATTTACGCCCCTCCGTGAATTATTTTACCCCTCTGTGAATTGTTTACCCCCCTCCGTGAATTTTATTACCCCTCCGTGAATTATTTACCCCCCTCCGTGAATTATTTTACCCCTCCGTGAATTGTTTACCCCCCTCCGTGAATTATTTCGGCTCTCCGTGAATTATTTACCCCCCTCCGTGAATTATTTCACCCCTCCGTGAATTGTTTACCCCCCTCCGTGAATTATTTGACCCCTCCGTGAATTATTTACCCCCCTCCGTGAATTATTTCACCCCTCCGTGGATTGTTTACCCCCCTCCGTAGATTATTATACCCCTCCGTGAATTATTTACCCCCCTCCGTGAATTGTTTACCCCCCTTCGTGAATTATTTTACCCTTCCGTGAATTATTTCACCCCTCCGTGAATTATTTACCCCCCTCCGTGAATTCTTTTACCCCTCCGTGAATTATTTACCCCCCTCCGTGAGTTATTTTACCCCTCCGTGAATTATTTACCCCCGTCCGTGAATTATTTTACCCCTCCGTGAATTGTTTACCCCCCTCCGTGAATTATTTTACCCCTCGGTGTATTATTTACCCCCCTCCGTGAATTATTTGACCCCTCTGAATTTCCTACCCCCCTCCGCGAATTATTTCACCCCTCTGTGAATTATTTACCCCCCTCCGTGAATTTTTTTACCCCTCAGTGAATTATTTACCCCCCTCCGTGAATCATTTGACCCCTCCGTGAATTGTTTACCCCCCTCCGTTAATTATTTTACCCCTCCGTGAATTATTTACCCCTCTCTATGAATTATTTGACCCCTCCGTGAATTATTTACCCCCCTCCGTGAATTATTTTACCCCTCCGTGAATTTTTTACCCCCCTCCGTGAATTATTTGACCCCTCCGTGAATTATTTACCCCCCTCCGTGAATTATTTTACCCCTCCGTGAATTATTTACCCCCCTCCGTGAAGTATTTTACCCCTCGGTGAATTATTTACCCCCCTCCGTGAATCATTTGACCCCTCCGTGAATTGTTTACCCCCCTCCGTTAATTATTTGACCCCTCTGTGAGTTATTTACCCCCCTCCGTGATTTATTTTACCCCACCATGAATTTTTTACCCCCCTCCGTGAATTATTTTACCCCTCCGTGAATTATTTACCCCCCTCCGTGAATTATTTTACCCCTGCGTGAATTATTTACCCCTCTCCGTGAATTATTTTACCCCTCCGTGAATTATTTACCCCCCTCCGTGAATTATTTGACCCCTCCGTGAATTATTTACCCCCCTGCGTGAATTATTTGACCCCTCCGTGAATTATTTACGCCCCTCCGTGAATTATTTTACCCCTCCGTGAATTATTTACCCCCCTCCGTGAAGTATTTTAACCCTCCGTGAATTGTTTACCCCCCTCCGTGAATTATTTACCCCCCTCCGTGAATTATTTCACCCCTCCGTGAATTATTTACCCCCCTCCGTGAATTATTTTACCCCTTTGTGAATTATTTACCCCCCTCCGTGAATTATTTTACCCCTCCGTGAATTATTTACCCCCCTCCATGAATTATTTCACCCCTCCGTGAATTATTTACCCCCCTCCGTGAATTGTTTCACCCCTCCGTGAATCGTTTACCCCCCTCCGTGAATTATTTTACCCCTGTGTGAATTGTTCACCCCCCTTCGTGAATTTTTTTACCCCTCCGTGAATTATTTACCCCCCTCCGTGAATTATTTTACCCCTCCGTGAATTATTTACCCCCCCCGTGAATTGTTTGACCCCTCCGTGAATTATTTACCCCCCTCCGTAAATTGTTTGACCCCTCCGTGAATTGTTTACCCCCCTCCGTGAATTATTTCACCCCTCCTTGAATTGTTTACCCCCCTCCGTGAATTGTTTTACCCCTCTGTGAATTGTTTACCCCCCTCCGTGAATTATTTTACTCCTCCGTGAATTATTTACCCCCCTCCGTGAATTATTTCACCCCTCCGTGAATTGTTTACCCCCCTCCGTGAATTATTTTACCCCTCCGTGAATTGTTTACCCCCCTCCGTGAATTATTTTACCCCTCCGTGAGTTGTTTACCCCCCTTCGTGAATTATTTTACCCCTCCGTGAATTGTTTACCCCCCTCCGTGAATTATTTTACCCCTCCGTGAATTGTTTACCCCCCTCCGTGAATTATTTTACCCCTCCGTGAATTGTTTACCCCCCTCCGTGAATTATTTGACCCCTCCGTGAATTGTTTACCCCTCCGTGAATTATTTTACCCCTCCGTGAATTATTTACCCCCCTCCGTGAATTATTTTACCCCTCCGTGAATTATTTACCCCCCTTCGTGAATTATTTTACCCCTCCGTGAATTATTTACCCCCCTCCGTGAATTATTTGACCCCTCCGTGAATTATTTACCCCCCTCCGTGAATTATTTTACCCCTCCGTGAATTATTCACCCCCCTCCGTGAATTATTTTACCCCTCCGTGAATTATTTACCCCCCTCCGTGAATTATTTTACCCCTCCGTGAATTGTTTACCCCCCTCCGTGAATTATTTGACCCCTCCGTGAATTGTTTACGCCCCTCCGTGAATTATTTTACCCCTCCGTGAATTGTTTACCCCCCTCCGTGAATTATTTTACCCCTCCGTGAATTGTTTACCCCCCTCCGTGAATTATTTTACCCCTCCGTGAATTGTTTACCCCCCTCCGTGAATTATTTGACCCCTCCGTGAATTATTTACCCCCCTCCGTGAATTATTTTACCCCTCCGTGAATTATTCACCCCCCTCCGTGAATTATTTTACCCCTCCGTGAATTATTTACCCCCCTCCGTGAATTATTTTACCCCTCCGTGAATTGTTCACCTTCCTCCGTGAATTATTTTACCCCTCCGTGAATTGTTTACCCCCCTCCGTGAATTATTTTACCCCTCCGTGAATTATTTACCCCCCTCCGTGAATTATTTTACCCCTCCGTGAATTATTTACCCCCCTTCGTGAATTATTTTACCCCTCCGTGAATTATTTACCCCCCTCCGTGAATTGTTTGACCCCTCCGTGAATTATTTACCCCCCTCCGTGAATTGTTTGACCCCTCCGTGAATTGTTTACCCCCCTCCGTGAATTATTTCACCCCTCCTTGAATTGTTTACCCCCCCCCGTGAATTGTTTTACCCCTCTGTGAATTGTTTACCCCCCTCCGTGAATTATTTTACTCCTCCGTGAATTATTTACCCCCCTCCGTGAATTATTTCACCCCTCCGTGAATTGTTTACCCCCCTCCGTGAATTATTTGACCCCTCTGTGAATTGTTTACCCCCCTCCGTGAATTATTTTACCCCTCCTTGAATTGTTTACCCCCCTCCGTGAATTATTTTACCCCTCTGTGAATTATTTACCCCCCTCCGTGAATTATTTGACCCCTCCGTGAATTATTTACCCCCCTCCGTCAATTATTTTACCCCTCCGTGAATTATTCACCCCCCTCCGTGAATTATTTTACCCCTCCGTGAATTATTTACCCCCCTCCGTGAATTATTTTACCCCTCCGTGAATTATTTACCCCCCTCCGTGAATTATTTGACCCCTCCGTGAATTGTTTACCCCTCCGTGAATTATTTTACCCCTCCGTGAATTATTTACCCCCCTCCGTGAATTATTTTACCCCTCCGTGAATTATTTACCCCCCTTCGTGAATTATTTTACCCCTCCGTGAATTATTTACCCCCCTCCGTGAATTGTTTGACCCCTCCGTGAATTATTTACCCCCGTCCGTGAATTGTTTGACCCCTCCTTGAATTGTTTACCCCCCTCCGTGAATTATTTCACCCCTCCTTGAATTGTTTACCCCCCTCCCTCCTCCGTGAATTATTTTACCCCTCCGTGAATTGTTTACCCCCCTAGTGAATTTTTTGACCCCTCCGTGAATTGTTTACCCCCCTCCGTGAATTATTTGACCCCTCCGTGAATTATTTACCCCCCTCCGTGAATTATTTCACCCCTCCGTGAATTATTTAACCCCCACCGTGAATTATTTCACGCCTCCGTGAATTATTTACCCCCCTCCGTGAATTATTTCACCCCTCCGTGAATTGTTTACCCCCCTCCGTGAATCATTTGACCCCTCTGTGAATTGTTTACCCCCCTCCGTGAATTATTTACCCCTCCGTGAATTATTTACCCCCCTCCGTGAATTCTTTCACCCCTCCGTGAATTATTTGACCCCCCTCTGTGAATTATTTGACCCCTCCGTGAACTATTTTACCCCTCCGTGAATTATTTGACCCCTGTGTGTGTGTCAATCATTTTGGGGGTCTAGACCCCCCTAGGAATTGACGCATAGGGTCGCGTCAATTGTTTTGGGGGTCCAGACCCCCATAGGAATTGACGCATAGGGTCGCGTCAATTATTTTGGAGGTCTAGACCCCTATAGGAATTGGCGTATAGGGTCGCGTCAAGTATTTTGGGGGTCTAGACCCCCCTAGGAATTGACGCATAGGGCCGCGTCAATTATTTTGGGGGTCTAGACCCCCCTAGGAATTGACGCATAGGGTTGCGTCAATTATTTTGGGGGTCTAGACCCCTATAGGAATTGACGCATAGGGTCGCGTCAATTATTTTGGGGGTCTAGACCCCCCTAGGAATTGATGCATAGGGTCGCGTCAATCATTTTGGGGTCTAGACCCCCCTAGGAATTGACGCATTGGGTCGCGTCAATTATTTTGGGGGTCTAGACCCCCATACGAATTGATGCATAGGGTGGCATCAATTATTTTGGGGGTCTAGACCCCTATAGGAATTGGCGTATAGGGTCGCGTCAATTATTTTGGGGGTCTAGACCCCCATACGAATTGATGCATAGGGTCGCATCAATTATTTTGGGGGTCTAGACCCCCCTAGGAATTGACGCATAGGGTCGCGTCAATTATTTTGGGGGTCTAGACCCCCCTAGGAATTGACGCATTGGGTCGCGTCAATTATTTTGGGGGTCTAGACCCCCATACGAATTGATGCATAGGGTCGCATCAATTATTTTGGGGGTCTAGACCCCTATAGGAATTGGCGTATAGGGTCGCGTCAATTATTTTGGGGGTCTAGACCCCCATGCGAATTGATGCATAGGGTCGCATCAATTATTTTGGGGGTCTAGACCCCCCTAGGAATTGACGCATAGGGTCGCGTCAATTATTTTGGGGGTCTAGACCCCCCTAGGAATTGACGCATTGGGTCGCGTCAATTATTTTGGGGGTCTAGACCCCCATACGAATTGATGCATAGGGTCGCATCAATTATTTTGGGGGACTAGACCCCCCTAGGAATTGACGCATTGGGTCGCATCAATTATTTTGGGGGTCTAGACCCCCATACGAATTGATGCATAGGGTGGCATCAATTATTTTTGGGGTCTAGACCCCCGTAGGAATTGACGCATAGGGTCGCGTCAATTATTTTGGGAGTCTAGACCCCCATAGAAATTGGCGCATAGGGCCGCGTCAATTATTTTGGGGGTCTAGACCCCCCTTAGGAATTGACGCATAGGGTCGCGTCAATTATTTTGGGGGTCCAGACCCCCGTAGGAATTGGCGCATAGGGTCGCGTCAATTATTTTGGGGGTCCAGACCCCCGTAGCAATTGGCGCATAGGGTCGCGTCAATCATTTTGGGGGTCCAGACCCCCATAGGAATTGACACATAAGGTCGCGTCAATTATTCTGGGGGTCTAGACCCCCATAGGAATTGACGCATAGGGTCGCGTCAATTATTTTGGGGGTCCAGACCCCCATAGGAATTGGCGCATAGCAAGGGGGTGCACCAACTCAGTGGAATATCTATCGAGAGGGGGGGTGTACACCACCTCAGTGGAATATTTATCCACAGGGGGGGGGGGTACACCACTTCAGTGGAATATTTATCTAGAGGGGGAGGTACACCACCTCAATGGAATATTAATCCACAGGGGGGGGGGGTACACCACCTCAGTGGAATATTTTTCCCAGCCCCCCATTTTCCCCAATGCCCCATTTTCCACCTTTTTTTTTCTTTTTGGGGGGGGGTGTTCCCCTGTGTTGCATGGACTCCCATTCTTCCCAACATTCAATTTTCATGATGGTTTTTTTTTGTGGTGGGTGGCTGTGTTGGGGGAGGGGGAGTGCCAGACTTTTTCTTGTCCCTTTCTGACAGGAAGGAAGGAAGGGAGGGGGCGGATACCACACTTTTATCAGACTTTTGCTGAGATGTGTTCTGTTTTATGTCCTTGACACGAGATGCCAAATCAGACTTCAGACTTCAGACTTTATACCCATAGCTGCTGGGGGCCAGCGTCTGCCCTATATATGGGTCCAAGGGAAGCAGGTGTAGGTTAGGCTAGTGTGCTTCATGTTCCACGCGTTGTGAGCGACCGCCATTCTGGATATGCGCTTTTCATTGTTTCCAGTAAGCTCTGTCTCGGTGCACAGAGACCGTGCAGTGTTTCTGACCCATGGGATGGTACCGGTGTTTGAGGACCAGAGGATTGGGACCGTCGTGCGCAGACATTACACGCGAAGGTTGCCGCCAGCGCCGTGGCTGTTTGGCTGCAGGCGCCTGGCACTGTCCCCGCTGTAGATTTATGAAGGTTACCGGTATCAGTGTGGTGAGGCTGTATGGCGAATGATTGGGATCAAGGATGAGGGGTACCAGAGGTGAATTGTTGAATTGTCTTAGTGCTTTGTCCTCTGTAATCCCCTGTTTGTCTTGTCCCCTTTTCGTTTACGAACAGGGGATCACTTCTACTGTTTGTGTACAGATTTGTTGAAAATTTATTGTGTTCCCGCCACCCGCCCCCACGCCCACCTCCTCGCTGTGTTCGTCGGTGATGGTGCCGCTTGGTGTTATATTGGATTCGGGTTGGAGATTCATGCTGTATACTTCTGCCGGGTGTTTGTATTTTTTGGGGCTGAGATCTGCATTTATGCTGCTTCAGGTATTTTGATCGCCGGTGTGAGTCCGCGTAGGGTTGTGTCCCATAGGCCCGGCGGGGTCCTTTGGAGAGCGCTTACTAAGGCCTGTGGCGCTATTGGCGAGTACTGCTTTGATACTCTTGCAGGCGATGATGATTGGTGAATTGTCTTGGTGCTTTGTCCTCTGTGATCTTGTGGGCTCCGGAGCAGTCAGGGGTGAGGTAGCTACATTTGATTTTGTCCCCTTGTTGGGGACTCCCGACAATGCAGGGGTCACGTAGCACTTCTGCCCACTTGTGGGCCCTTTCGAATGCACGGTTGAGTGAGCCACTTTTGATTTTGTCCCCTTTTTCCGGCACCCTCCAAAAGGCAGGGGTTATGTAGCTTTTCCGCCCACTTGTGGCCCCTCGAGAAGGCAGGGGTGAAATAGCCACTTTTGATTTTATCCCCTTGTTGGGGGACCCCCGAGGATGTAGCGGTTGCTTCCGCCCATTTGTGGGCCCTAGAGAAGGCAGGGGTGGGGTAGCCACTTTTGAATTTGTCCCCTTGTTGGGGGACCCTTGAGGATGAAGCAGTTCCTTCCACCCATTTGTGGGCCCCGCAGAAGGCATGGGTGAAGTAGCCAGTTTTGTTTTTGTCCCGTTGTGCCGGGACCCGCGTGAATGCAGGGGTTATGTAGCATTTCCGCCCACTTGTGGGCCTTCTTAGGGTTGAGGTACTCACTGCACTCCTCATGAGTGGACAGTACGTGAATTGAAATCTATGTCCCGCATGCACTCCTCGTTAGCTCGTGGAGCAAAGGCGGTTGTGTTGGCGTGCGTGCGTGAGTTCCTCAAGGGGCCCTCTACGTCAATCTGTGTGAAGCTTTTCTTTGCTGCTAGTTCCTTTTTGTTATCGCACCAAGATCAACTCAAGCTGTTGGTGTGGTTACTGGTCTACCACAACCGAGAAGGAAGCTTGAAGCTCTCAAAGGAAAGGTCAAGGAACTTGAGGATGAGGCTTCTGCAACACGCTGAAACGCACCAACCACCCAAAATGGCATCTTCAAGCGCCTTGGAGTGAGATGAACCAAGTTATGCGAAGAGCTTGTAGAAGTTTGCAATGCGTTGACTGCTGCTTAAAAACAGCCATGGCGTGAGTCTATCAATTCTGGCCCCTCCCCACGTTTTTTGAAGCCACATAGCTTCTATCGCCTTGGTGTACTCGTGGCTAAGCAATTCACTGTCACCGGAGAAGCTCACGCACGTTCTGCCGTTTTTGTTTCACAACGCTATGACGGCGTTTTGGGGAAGCGCAAATGCGAGGGCATGGATGATGCACCCCCCCATGCAGCCCCCCCTCCCCCCCCAAGCGTGCCAGGGGCAAACTTCCCAACTCCCCCAAGCATTTTCAGTACTACGTTGCAGATGCGGCCGCCTTGCACATCAATACAGCCGCTGATTCTTTCTTGCGTAGTCGCGGCCATCTTGGGTCAGTCATTAGAGCACCCCAAGACGCTTGGGCGAAAAATTGTGCTTACACTACATATGCAGCTGTGAAGTGGGCAAGGGAGCATGATGATTTGTGCCCCCGCTCCTAAAAATCTTCGCATGAGAGGACGTGCTTGTCATGATTTGTCCGCGTGTGTGCCAGATTGCCTTGCCAAGGTTTTGGCAGGCGAGGAGACTATGAAAGGGCGCATTCGGGAGGGCAGGAAGGATAGGCTCGTCGACGCAGCAGAAGAGCTGCGCATTGATTTAGCTATGAGCAAAAGTTTTTTTCCAATCTCATCTTTTGGGATTCAATTATTGATGAATTATTTGCGTGTTTACGTTCCGTGAATGTTTTGGGCAAGCAGCTCATTGTAGGCCCGCGTGGAACGGGTATGGTAATGCGCTTGCAAAGCCTTATGGACCATTGTACAAGGAGAGCCGGGCCACCAGCCAATTGGTTGGTTTGCAAGGAGATCGTCGTTGCATGGGAATACGACGACGATGCTTGTTGGCACTAAGTGGGGCTGCGCTCCTCTAAGCCTCCTTGTGCCCTTGCCCCTCCGCCATCGGAGACTGACGTGCATGTTGATCCGCCACCAAAGATTGGTGACGTGCAAGGTGATGAGTGTGAATCCTCAGATGCCTCCGAAGACTCACGGTACTCTTATTACAAGCCTGGGTGGCACTTGGGAGCGCAGCATGATTCTTCGGCTGAGTGTGATCTTGCCGATAATGAGTGGTATGATCTTTGAATGCATATATATCCACACGTATATGCGTATACGTGCAATAGGCCAGGCTCGTAGCCTTTGGTATGGGTGACCATTGGCGACTATGCTCCCAAGTTTTGAACGGAAGCCATGACCTACGACCCCATTAATGACCCCTCCACCCCTTGACCTCTATACCTTTGTGCATGGAAGCACAATATATATGCGGTAGATTTTGCCGCCATTTGCTGCTTTTAGCTAATTTTCAATCTACAGCAAATCTCAAGATGGTGTAGCAGGCTAGGCTCGTGGGCTTCAATCTGGGCAACTGTTGGCGACTACGCTCCGCAGTTTCCACTGGCAGCCATGGCCCTGGACCCCATGAGTGACCCCACCACCCTTTAAGCCATGCAGCTCTTTGACCATAATCATTGTATTTTTGCAGTTGATTTTGCCGTTATTTGCCGCTTTCAGCTAATTTTAAATCGACAACAACTTTCAGAATGCTGTTGCAGGCTAGGCTCATAGCCTTTGGTTTGGGCAACGGTTGGCGACTATGCTCCGGATTTTTGACCGGCAAGCATGGCCCCAGACCCCATTGGTGACCCCACGACCCCTTAAGCCATGCAGCTCATTGACCATAATCATTTTCTTCGACGGTTCATTTTGCCGTTATTTGCCGCTTTCAGCTAATTTTCAATCTACACCAATCTTCAGAATTCTGTAGCAGGTCAGGCTCAGAGCCTTCGGTTTGGGCAACCGTTGGCAACCATGCTCCGGAGTTCCAACCGGCAGCCCTGGCCCCGGACCCCATTGGTGACCCCGCAACCCCTTAAGGCATGCGGCTCTTTAACCATAATCATTGTATTTGTGCAGTGGATTTTGCCGTTGTTTGCCGCTTTCAACCAATTTCAATTCTACAGCAAGTTTTCAGATGTTGTAGCAGGCCAGGCTCGTAGCCTTCGGTATTGGCAATCGTTGGCAACTATGCTCCGGAATTTTGACGGGCAGCCATGGCCCCATCCCCTATCCTTGTCCCCAACCTTGCCCCTCTTAACCCGTGCGGCTCTTTAAATGAGACAACGGCATTTGTGGTTTGAACGGGCCGGGAAATGGAGACCATTGACATATGGTGGGGAGAAACGTATTGTAGCCTCGCGCCGCGTGGGCCGGGGCCACCCTTCCGAGTTGCTTTGTTCAACGCCTTCGTACTGATGCTTAAGGCCCTGTGTTTCATTTACACTTGCTGACATGGATGTTGCAATGCTTCTGCTGCATGGCAGCCCCCCCCCCCCCCCGAGGATTAGGCCGGCTGCCCTTTATATCCCCATGCAACATGTCACCCGGCATGACATCGGTAGGCCGCTACGTGGTACGAAACTCACCCATGTGCACATTCATTTCTTCGGGAGTTTGGTGGTTGCTTTTGCAAATACCCAATACGTAATGGTTGCGTGTCTTTTACTCAACAGCCCGCAGTGATTGCCGTTTCAGTTCACCATGGCAAGTGGGGTGGTGTACATCTATTTTTCAAGCTGCTCTAAAGGACGCCCGATTTTTTTCAAGTAAGGATCGTCCTGGTGTATGCTCTTGTGTACCCATTCTCACCTGCAAACCCCCACATGTCACTATGGGGAAGGGGAAACCAGGAGTGTGAAGGCGCCCCGGTACATCTGGGATTGGACCCAATTCTGTGTGGTGGACCTCGTCATTGACAGGCATGAGCAATGCTTGATGAGGTGTAGTCGTGGTCCGTGTGCTTGCTTAGCATGGATTTGGCACCATTCTTGTTCATCGCCACTTGCACCTTGACAACGTGGCGGATATCCAGAGCTGCGCCATCGGTCCCACACGGAACCATCATTGGGGGTGAGATCCGGATGTTGGAGGATGGTTTCCTGAACACAGTCGTCGCACTGGCCACCCATTGACCATATTTCTCGGTAGCATCCCGTTCCCGGGAGAGTGCTCACAACTAGCACCCACTCCTTGGGATGATGTGGCACAGGCAATTGGTGCAAAAAGGCAAATTGCCCTCTCCATCGCAAGAGAGTCGGAACGGGTGTCGGTGGGTTAGCGCGACGGAGGGGGCCAGAGGTCACCAAGCCTACTAGCGATGCCAATGCGGCCTTCGGTGCCGGCTCAAGCCATCACGGAAGGTAGCACATGCGGGTCTACGCGGTTCCAAATGGTGGCGTCCTGTGACATCATGCGGGCAGCGGGTTGGATGCGGTTTATGGTACCGGGTCAATTTCCAGCAGCGGATTGGTGTATGCCGCTGCTGCAGCTCTTGGTCTACCTGTACTGGGCATGCGAACGCGGCCATGGTCGCGTCCAGATGGCCTTTAATGCAAACATGCTCAAGACCCGCCGCTGCGGTTCGAGGAATACTTCAACAAATGGTGGAGTTAGTGGTGTGCCTTCATGCGTTCGCATGAGCCGCTGGTGCCTATAGAAGAGGTGAGGGTGCGAGTACTCACTGTCAAGAGAAACGGATGGAGCACTGTGCGGGTGATGTTGGTACTGAAATTGGCAATAGAACGCCCCATGATACACCGGGATGGCACATGGTGCGGCATGCGGGTATTTTGCTCGCTACATAGCCCCCAAACAATGGACATGGTGATCATGCACTCTGATGTCCGCAACATGACAGCTCAGGAGTTGCACCATGTGCATGGGGCTGTAACGCATCATCGCCCCCATGTTATCGTGATGGACGAGTTATTCGGCGAGAAGACGTTGAATCTCCACATACCGCACCATGTTTTTAGATTATCCATGACCAAGCAAGCTGTTGCACGCATGGGTATCTTGTGCAGGGTTGAGGTTTTTGGTGATCTAAAGGTGGTATGTAACATGTGCCACGCCTTCATACTGAGTGCAAATATCGCTGGGCAACATGTGCGTGCATACCGGGGTGCACATGCCTCAACGAAGAGCACAAGTGGCATATCAATATGTGTTTGATGACATGCAGAAAGTCCTTGACTCACACAGCTTCCTGATACAGGCAAGTCATGCAGGTTTGGTTCATCTTGGTTGCAGGCCTCCATCACATCAGCAAACTGCTTCTTATGTGTTCCACCCCACCACCGGACGTTCACGTCTTTGTATGGTGCTCCACCAATGCTTTTGGAGGTCTTGCTCATTTGCATGCTGTACACGCACATGGCTACCCCCCGTTCCTAACATAATACTTTAGCGGCACAAAATAGCTAGTCTTTGTGCAAACGGTTCTCAGAGCCCTCGCACACCGCTCTGCACCTCACGGCTGCCGCCAATCGACTCCTGAACTTGTGTGTGGGGTCAAAACGGTTCCAATCGCCCAAGAATGACAGGTGATGCCGTGGCGCGTATAGGCCTAAAGAAGAGTGTCACCTTCTTCTCGCCGTGCAAGGTCTTTGATGCAGCCACTGGTGAGCTAGTGACAAGGCTGTGACTCGAAGAGGTTGCAGGGCGTATGGCGGCTGCACGACACCCCGCACTAAGACAAGTGCTGCTCGGTTCATGGACTCAAGTACAAGTGGGGCCGGAAGTTGGGCAAGAATACGAGTGGGTCACGAAAGCACAATGCGCACGGCGACACTAGGCACTGCAAACGTTGGAAGGAAAGGGGTGCGTAGAGTTGGAGTATGCGATGTTGGCATGAGAAGTAATCGAGGCTGCCACGGACAAAGCCTCCTGGGCGGTGCTACAGGATGGCTAGTGCCTTGCACGGACCGCCTTCTTTGGTCTCTTCTCTCTTGCGATGCCGAGCAGTCTGCTCATGGAAGAGATAGACCTGCTGCCAGACGAGACCATGATGGCCGCGCATGTGCCCATTGTAAAGTATCCACGTGATGACATGAATAAATCAACCCGTTCGATCCTCATAGAGGCATGATCACACCGCCATCTACGGCGAGTGTGGTTTCGCACGTTGCAGAGGCTCCTCCTGCCGTTCCACTTCCTCTGCTGCCAATTTGCTATTCTGAAGGGTTTATCACCGTCTCACATCCGGAGGTTCTTGTACTCTGTGGGCCTGCAGCAGATACAACAAGGGTTTCGCGCGGCCATCCTCCAGACCAACTAGAGCAACGCATACAGACTCACCAATAGACCGACTCTGTAGCAGCAAGCATACTAGGATCCCCTGCTCACGTGGGCCTGTGCACATTGCATGGAGGTGTTTGAACGCTTGCACGTTAGAGTAGTCACTGCGCCAGGTTTGTCCCTCCCACATTGGATCCATGGAGGCGTGGTGCAAGGGGGCGGCAGTCCCGCTGTGGTATGTATTATACACAGTCCTTCCGTTTGTGTCCATGCAGGGGAAAGGACATGGCTTCCCGATTCAGCTCTTGGAGACGGTTGTCTATGTGAGGGCGATTGCAGCAGTGGATGACACGCCCGGGGGGGCGGCCGGGCCCGGTCTTTGTATGCGACACCCCTAGCCCCCCCCCCCCCCCCCGCGGGTTTTGAAAGATAGTGGTGCCGGGTCGGCCACCAGCAACTGTCCCTGAACAAAACTGTCAGGCGCCAAAGGCGCCAATTTTTTTTTCATACTATGTGTTTATACTCAAAATACTCAAATTTTTGTACACCATTCATATTTGTGTTAAAACAACAAGGAAAAAATTTTACCTGATCGAGGGCTACGGGAGGGCTGCAGGACCCAACAGCAACCCTAGCCCTAATCAAGACTGAATATTGGGACCGAGCCGGTGGGGGAGGGAACATCAGCTATGACTGGTGAGGGACGTCAAGAATGATTCACACATGGATGGCTCTTGACAAAATGGAATCAGCTTGTAAGTGAACCCCAGCACCACGAGGCCCACTTTCAAGGCTTTTTGGACTTCTGAGGGGCCAAAATGCCCCAAAATGGGCTCAAAATGGGCTCATATCACCCGTTTGTGCTCCCCAAATGGTCCAGGATGATTTTTGGAAAAATGCGTTGTTGACGCATTTTTGACCCATTTTTGGTCCCAAAACAGCGCATCTTCAAGGCATTTTGGGATTTTCGGAGGACCAAAATGGGCCACCACAAGCTCAAAACGGTCCAAAAACACTTGTTTTAGCGTCGCACATGGTCTAGGGTCATTTTTGAGAAAAGTCATCTTTTTGGCCCTCTTGGACCCTGTTGACCCATTTGGACACCCACCTGTTTGGGCTTGAGCTTGTAGCTTGCTACAGCCTAGTGGGCCTAGGTATTGGGGTCCAGGACTCCGTTTGGGCAATTGTGAGGGGTGGAAACCACAAAAAGTGGGGGGTTGCGGGTGGAGTAGGTGCCCTCGGAAGCGCATTTTGAGCCATGTAGCCAAATATATGGCCTATTGTTGGTTTGTGGCTGTTGGCATTTGGAGCTTCTAGGGGCCTTTTTGGGCCGTTTCCGGGACATATTATGGAGTTGGAGGGCCTCAAAGAGCTCGTTGACACGGGGAAGTCAAGCCGCACGTGGAGTGTACCCACCGTTTCCCTTCGTTTGGCTGTTTTGAATGTGTTCAAGGGCTTTTTTGGCCCAACAATGGCTGTTTTTGGCCCTAAACTGCAGTTTTTGAAACCGAGGTCCACCACTTGCGAATCCCGTTCCCGGCCGCCATCGTTGAGTTTCTTGCTCAAACTTTGTGTGATTGTACTTCACACCCATAGATATCATCCACCAAAATTCCGAAGCACCACGACGGAGTTCTGATTTTTACCCATTTCGCGCGTGCTGCTGCTTGCTTGCTTGCTTGCTGCTTGCTTGCTTGCCGCTTGCTGCTTGCTGCTGCTAAACCTCGTAGGTCCACCCTAGACACTAAAAAGGGTTATAAAACCAAGACTGGTTCCACCCTAACCCTAGGGCTAATCAAGACTGAATATTGGGACCGAGCTGGTGGGGGAGGGAACATCAGCTATGACTGGTGAGGGACATCAAGAATGATTCACACATGGATGGCTCTTGACAAAATGGAATCAGCTTGTAAGTGAACCCCAGCACCACGAGGCCCACTTTCAAGGCTTTTTGGACTTCTGAGGGGCCAAAATGCCCCAAAATGGGCTCAAAATGGGCTCATATCACCCGTTTGTGCTCCCCAAATGGTCCAGGATGATTTTTGGAAAAATGCGTTGTTGACGCATTTTTGACCCATTTTTGGTCCCAAAACAGCGCATCTTCAAGGCATTTTGGGATTTTCGGAGGACCAAAATGGGCCACCACAAGCTCAAAACGGTCCAAAAACACTTGTTTTAGCGTCGCACATGGTCTAGGGTCATTTTTTGAGAAAAGTCATCTTTTTGGCCCTCTTGGACCCTGTTGACCCATTTGGACACCCACCTGTTTGGGCTTGAGCTTGTAGCTTGCTGCAGCCTAGTGGGCCTAGGTATTGGGGTCCAGGCTTCCGTTTGGGCAATTGTGAGGGGTGGAAACCACAAAAAGTGGGGGGTTGCGGGTGGAGTAGGTGCCCTCGGAAGCGCATTTTGAGCCATGTAGCCAAATATATGGCCTATTGTTGGTTTGTGGCTGTTGGCATTTGGAGCTTCTAGGGGCCTTTTTGGGCCGTTTCCGGGACATTATTGTGGAGTTGGAGGGCCTCAAAGAGCTCGTTGACACGGGGAAGTCAAGCCGCTCGTGGAGTGTACCCACCGTTTCCCTTCGTTTGGCCGTTTTGAATGTGTTCAAGGGCTTTTTTGGCCCAACAATGGCTGTTTTTGGCCCTAAACTGCAGTTTTTGAAACCGAGGTCCGCCACTTGCGAATCCCGTTCCCGGCCGCCATCGTTGAGTTTCTTGCTCAAACTTTGTGTGATTGTACTTCACACCCATAGGTATCATCCACCAAAATTCCGAAGCACCACGACGGAGTTCTGATTTTTACCCATTTCGCGCGTGCTGCTGCTTGCTTTCTGCTTGCTGCTTGCTTTGTTGCTGCTTGCTGCTTGCTGCTGCTAAACCTCGTAGGTCCACCCTAGACACTAAAAAGGGTTATAAAACCAAGACTGGTTCCACCCTAACCCTAGGGCTAATCAAGACTGAATATTGGGACCGAGCTGGTGGGGGAGGGAACATCAGCTATGATTGGTCAGAGACATCAAGAATGATTCACACATGGATGGCTCTTGACAAAATGGAATCAGCTTGTAAGTGAACCCCAGCACCACGAGGCCCACTTTCAAGGCTTTTTGGACTTCTGAGGGGCCAAAATGCCCCAAAATGGGCTCAAAATGGGCTCATTTCACCCGTTTGTGCTCCCTAAATGGTCTAGGAAGAGGTTTGGAAAAATGCGTTGTTGACGCATTTTTGACCCATTTTTGGTCCCAAAACAGCGCATCTTCAAGGCATTTTGGGATTTTCGGAGGAACAAAATGGGCCACCACAAGCTCAAAACGGTCCAAAAACACTTGTTTTAGCGTCGCACATGGTCTAGGATCATTTTTGAGAAAAGTCATCTTTTTGCCCCTACTCGACCGTGTTGACCCATTTGGGCACCCACCTGTTTGGGCTTGAGCTTGCAGCTTGCCGCAGCCTAGTGGCCCTAGGTATGGGGGTCTAGGCGTCCGTTTGGGCAATTCTAAGGGGTGGAAACCACAAAAAGTGGCGGGTTGCGGGTGGTGTAGGTGCCCTCGAAATGGCGTTTTGAGCCATGTAGCCCAAGATATGGCCTATTCTTGGTTTGTGGCTGTCGGCATTTGGACCTTTTGGGGGCCTTTTTGGGCCGTTTCCGCGACATATCATAGAGTTAGAGGGGTGCAAAGAGCTCATTGACACGGGGAAGTCAAGCCGCACGTGTAGTGTACCCATCGTTTCCCTTCGTTTGGCCGTTTTGAATGCGTTCCGCGGCTTTTTCGGCCCAAAAATGGCTGTTTTGGGCCCTGAACTGCAATTTTTGAAACTGAGGTCTGCCACTTGCGAATCCCGTTCCCGACCGCCACCGTTGGGTTTCTTGCTCACACTTTGTGTGATTGTACTTCACACCCATAGGTATCATCCACCAAAATTTCACTGGAATCCAAAGCACCACGACGGAGTTCATATTTTGGCCCATTTCGCGCGTGCTGCTTGCTTGCTGCTTGCTGCTTGCTTGCTAAACCTGGTAGGTCCACCCTAGACCCTAAAAAGGGTTATAAAACCAAGACTGGTTCCACCAGGTCGGGGACCCTAACCCTAGGGCTAACCCTAACCCTAATCAAGACGGAATATTGGGACCGAGCTTGTGGGGGAGGGAACATCAGCTATGACTGTTGAGGGACATCAAGAATGATTCACACATTGATGGCTCTTGACAAAGTGAAATAAGTTTGCAAGTGAACCCCATCACCACGAGGCCCACTTTCAAGGCTTTTTGGACTTCTCAAGGGCCACAATGCCCTAAAATGGGCTCAAAATGGGCTCATTTCACCCGTTTGTGCACCCCAAATGGTCCAGGATGATTTTTGGAAAAATGCGTTGTTGACGCATTTTTGACCCATTTTTGGTCCCAAAACAACCCATTTTCAAGGCATTTTCAGATTTTCGGAGGACCAAAATGGGCCACCTCAAGCTCAAAACGGTCCAAAAACACTTGTTTTAGCGTCGCACATGGTCTAGGATCATTTTTGAGAAAAGTCATCATTTTGCCCCTACTGGACCCTGTTGACCCATTTGGGCCCCCACGTGTTTGGGCTTGAGCTTGTAGCTTGCCGCAGCCTAGTGGGCCTGGGTATTGGGGTCTAGGCTTCCCTTTGGGCAATTCTAAGGGGTGGAAACCACAAAAAGTGGGGGGTTGCGGGTGGAGTAGGTGCCCTCGGAAGCGCATTTTGAGCCATGTAGCCAAAGATATGGCCTATTCTTGGTTTGTGGCTGTCGGCATTTGGAGCTTCTAGGGGCCTTTTTGGGCCGTTTCCGGGACATATTATGGAGTTGGAGGGCCTCAAACAGCCCGTTGACACGGGGAGGTCAAGCCGCACGTGCAGGGTACCCACCGTTTCCCTTCGTTTGGCCGTTTTGAATGTGTTCAAGGGCTTTTTTGGCCCAACAATGGCTGTTTTTGGCCCTAAACTGCAGTCTTTGAAACTGAGGTCCGCCACTTGCGAATCCCGTCCCCGGCCGCCATCGTTGAGTTTCTTGCTCAAACTGTGTGTTTGTACTTCACACCCATAGGTATCAACCACCAAAATTTCAACCAAATTTGAAGCACCATGACGGAGTTCTGATTTTTACCCATTTCGCGCGTGCTGCTGCTTGATTGCTGCTTGCTGCCACTTGCTGCTGCTGCTACTGCCAAACCTGGTAGGTCCACCCTAGACACTAAAAAGGGTTATAAAACCAAGACTGGTTCCACCAGCTCGGTGACCTTAACCCTAATCAAGACTGAACATTCGGACCGAGCTGGTGAGGGAGGGAACATTAGCTATGACTGGTGAGGGACGTCAAGAATGATTCGCACATTGATGACTCTTGACAAAGTGAAATCAGCCTGCAGGTGAACCCCATCACCGCGAGGCCCACTTTCAAGGCTTTTTGGACTTCTCAAGGGCCAAAATGCCCTAAAATGGGCTCGAAATGGGCTCATTTGACCCGTTTGTGCACCCCAAATGGTCTAGGATGAGGTTTGGAAAAATGCGTTTTTGACGCATTTTTGACCCATTTTTGGTCCCAAAACAGCGCATCTTCAAGGCATTTTGGGATTTTCGGAGGACCGAAATGGGCCACCACAAGCTCAAAACAATCCAAAAACACTTGTTTTAGTGTCGCACATGGTATACGATCAGTTTTGAGAAAAGTCATCATTTTGCCCCTCTTGGACCCTGTTGACCCATTTGGGCACCCACCTGTTTCGGCTTGAGCTTGCAGCTTGCCGCAGCCTAGTGGGCCTAGGTATTGCGCTGTAGGTCCCCGTTTGGGCAATTCTGAAGGGGTGGAAACCACAAAAAGTGGGGGGTTGCGGGTGGAGTAGGTGCCATCGGAATCGCATTTTGAGCCATGTAGCCAAAGATATGGCCTATTCTTGGTTTGTGGCTGTCGCCATTTGGAGCTTCTAGGTGTCTTTTTGGGCCGTCTCCCCCCCCCCCCCCCCCAAGTTTTGACATATACGTGGGGGGGTTTCGCATCAGCACCGGTTGTAGTCGGCTCCCCCGGGATGATACGCTTCTCCTAGAGCCCATTGTTGCAGAAAGGCAGAAGTGTGCCACCGCATTTGGGGATGTTGTGAGGAGCTTGACTTGGGTGATCAGCGCGAACAAGTATGGACTCATGGTTGCTCGGCCGCAATGATAGCCAAGCCACTGAGGACATCAAGAGCAAGAAAGCGTACGGGTTGACGGTCACACGATAGCAACCGCCAAGAGCACAAAGGAAGTACGATGGGGAAGACGAGGCGCTCACAAGTCCAACGCGTACACCAACAAGGTAGGGAGAAACATCAACATTGTGGCTCAGACAATCATGGACGTGCTGGAAGTGAGGAATGGAGAGGGATTGTGTGACGCAAAGTCAAGGTACATCCGCAATCTTTGCGGATGCCCAGGCTCATCGTTGAGGCATTTGCGTTGTTCTTGTGGTGCTGCCGCAAACAAGTGGATTGGCCGCAAGATGCCTTTTGCAATGGACACAGTCATGGATACGGAGCTTCCGAGACCACATGTTTGACGTCCACTGTTGCCAATGCGGTGTGAACCAGCCTTCAGATCCGGCTGGGGACACCGTGGCAGTTTATCTACGGACCTCCAAAGGAAGAATGCCTAGGCATCCCATTGCCGGCTGTAAAGCAGTGGAAACCCGCAGTTTGCGAGCTAATGAAGTGTGCCCGCCCATGCCACCCCACACTCTTGGTTAATGGCTCCCATGTTCATGACACCGTCAACGGTGAGAAGAAGACTGACTATGCCATGTTCAAGCACTGGTGCACCCCGTGCACCGATATGTAGAAGGGTCTGCACCCTTCTATACATGAGCGCAGAATTGGTATAGGGGACTACAGCCCCTTCGCTGATATGTAGAAGGGTGTGCACCCTTCTGTATATTAGCGCAGCACTTTTACAGGGGTGTAGACCTCCTGCGCTGATATGTAGAAGTGTAAATGCCGGGCTGATATACAGAAGGGCGCACACCCTTCTACATATCAGCGCACGGGGTGTACTCCCGTGTACAAGTGTTGCCAGCGCACGGGGTGTACTCCCCTCTACAAGTGCTACGCTAATGTACAGAAGGGTGTAGACCATTCTAAATATCAGTGCAGGGTGTCTACACCCCTGTACAAGTGCCGCACTAATATATAGAAAGGTGCAGGCCCTTCTACATATCAGTGCAGGGGGTCTACCTGCCTGTACAAATGCTGCGCTAATATATAGAAGGGTGCACACCCTTGAACATATCAGCGCAGGATTCACAGGTGGGAGGAGGGAAGGAGTAACGCACCTACCTGTCAATGCGTGTGCACAACACAGCCTTATTTCAAATGCACTTTCAAAAAAAAGCCACACCTGCAAAAAGGAAACAGGTCCCCAGCACGCATACCGAAAAATGCGAAGAGGGGCAGGGGGGGTGGTAGCCCGACACCAGGGGGCTGTTTGTGCGGTGTTTGCATACCCTCTCACCCCCTTCCCCATCCTCGATATTGTACGTAGTGCGTTGTGGTGGGCATATGCCTATGCAAAACTGTGCGTGTTCTAGGGGGGGACGGGGGCACATGTGCGTATGCATGCGTCAAGTGTTTTGTTTGCTATGAGTGTATGTGTCATGCACCCCGGAACCCACTGTGATAATTTGTTTTTTGTGCTCTATCTATTCTACCAGTCCAGGATAGACCAATTTGCGTCTCAAGCACAACCTCGAGGAGCGATAGAGAGCCAGTATAGAACGGAGTTACTTGATAGGCGACATGAGGCAGGTCGTCGGTTACATGAGCGCTCAGGGTATTCTATTGATAGGCCGATGCGAGATACCAAAGACGTCTAGGAACAAGATATCCGCAACCGCAAATGGCTGGCCATACGTTCTAGCCTAAACGTTCTAGCCTAGTATTCTAGCCTAGAACCAAATTGGGTCTTCTAGCGTGTACCTACGGTGGTACGTCTTTGCACAAACGGGGGGAGGGGGGTCTTTTCTAATTCTTTGTCCGTTCTACAAACAGAGAAATATGGAAAGCAACGCAAAGCAAAGCATGCAAAGCAAGAGAGGTGTGTTTTCATTTTTTTTGAAAAGAGGGGGGTCTTCTCCAAATCATTTTCCAGACAAGATGCGAAAAAAGAAACAACAAAAAGGAAAGCATAGCACGCAAACTTCCCGATACACTTCAAATGTCCACCCACCCCTTTGTATAATCCCCTCTACAAGTGCCGCGCTGATGTACAAAAAGGTGCAAACCCTTCCAAAATATCAGTGCAAGGGGTCTGCACCCCTCTACAAGTGCCAAGCTGATGTACAGAAGGGTGCAGAGCCTTCTACATATCAACGCAGGGGTCTACACCCCTATACAGGGGGTCTACACCCCTATACAAGTGCTGCGCTGACATGCGGAAGGGTGCACACCCTTCTACCTATCAGCGCAGCGGGTGTACTCCCCTATAAAAGTTGTGCGCTGATGTATAGCAGGGTGCAAACCCTTTGATGATGGACGGACCAAAGACATGGCGTAAAGATGTGCCGGAGGGCCACCTGGGTGTGTCACGTGGTACGACTAGCCGCCGCAGGAAAATTGACAATCCATGCCGCCACCACTTGACTGCCGAGGAGAGTTTCCGGCTGCATTGTGCAGAACGTTTTCAGGCGCTGTGCCCTGGTGCATCTGTGTGTGCAGTCAATGTGGTAGAGAACAGCACTGCGTTCATCAGGGGTGAGGGCATGTACCTATGACCGACACGGTGGCGGCCATTTTGTCACGCTTGCTGGAGGTTTACATTGGGCTCCGCATGTTGCACATCCATCCGTGCCATCAGTGAGCGCATTCGTCTGCATTGCACGTTGACTGCCGAAACGGGCCACCATGTCTCGCGTCGATTGATAGTTGAGAAGGCCATGGTTGCAATGCATGGTGCCATGCAAGGTGGTGCATCACAGACCCTGCAAAGGGCATTGTTCATTGCCTTGTTGTTGGATGGTTCTGACCGGCAGCGGCATCACATCAATGAGGATGCCATCTTGCTCCTCTTCCCAGGCACTGGGCCACGGGGAATGTGTGAGGTGTTCCTTGGTGTGGTTGATGTGGCGTCATGTGAGGCACAGGAGGTGACAACACAGGTGGAAGCAGTGCTGCTGTCTTTGATACCTGACCGTGCCTGGTGGGCCTAGAAGTTTGTGGCTTTTGCGGTGGACGGTGCCTCTAACCTTGGTGTGCGTGGTGCCACTGCACGACAAGTTGTTGATGTGTCGGCAATGGAGCACAATGTGTTTGCCATGCTTGTGAAGTGGTTGTGCTTGCTAACCCCCCTGGGTGAGCCATGCCATGTGGTTCAGCGCAAGCTAGGTCATGCCTTGGAGGCTGCCGGCCAAGTGCATGGTGGCTACCTGGCAGCTGTGGGTCGCCCGCGTGCATTGTACAACGGTGCGCGCTAGGGGAAGGACCTCCAGAGGTGTGTCCAAAATAACACCTGACCCGATACACATAGCGGGTTGCATTTGATCCCTTCTAGTCACTGTATCCGGTGGTCTGAGGCAAATGCCCGTCGCAACAAGGTGTTCTTGGCCAATGTGCGATGGGTGGCGAGGCATTTAGATTCCAAAACGCACCTCACCGGAGGATTGCCATGATGCAGGTTTGCTGTCGTGGGCAGTGGTATATGGAGACATACTACACGGCACATACAGCTTCAACAATGTTGCACATTTGCATGCACCAACAGGTGCCCACCTCACCAAAGCAACCAGAATGTTGCAGGCACGGGTGGAAAAGGTGGCGGGGGGGGGGGGGGGGGGGCAGGGTAGAGTCAATTCAAAGAGCAAACTGTGACGGGTGCATGGCATGGTGTTGAATCGGTCCGGTTTGATACCGATGGCCAAAAGTGCAGAACCAGCCCTCCTTTTCTAGCCGCAGAGGCACGTGCAGTCACAGACGCATTGCTTGCTGGCATCAGGGAGGGACAAGGAACCATTGACTCCCGGGGTGTTCTTCAGTGTGCTGTGTTGCTTGACCATGGCGGTTTGCTTGCTCTACCACCAGCTGATCGGGCCACATTTGGAGTGGATCTGCTGAAGCAATTCATGGGTACACACCACGCTAAATTGGCAGCCGCGCATGTTAATGCTGCCCGTGCATTGGAAGAGTGGGCATCCTTCAAGGAGCATGTCGTATAAACATTTGCCATGACCCCCACGTCCCGGATGTGGGAGGCCTTGACCCCGGAGCGGGAGCATCTCCCATGGGTGAATGTTTGGCGTGTATTGTCATTGTTGCGCACATATTGCCCTGTTGAGGCTGCTGTTGAGTGTGCCATTTCGTTGGGTGGGAGGTTCACCAGCAGTATGCATTGCATTAAGGACACACATGTCCTGAGCATGTGCATGGCTTTGCATTGTAATCTCCCACCTTTGCGGCAGTGGGTGAAGGGGCAGGGTGTCCAGGTAGCCCGCAAGCTGGCAGCCAATGCACGCTTCGATGTGTGTCTCCGTCATAGGGTTTCGTAGCGCATTCATCCACGTGCATCTATGGAAGCGGCCATGCTGTAGTGCCTAGAGTGCGAGGCCACAGTGGCAGATGATGGTGACATTTTGCCATCTTTTTGGGGGGGTGGAGGTGCCGCTGGCTTGCCAAGCCCCAACACGCAAACGGGCAGACCGACAAGCCCCGTCTGAGGACATTGTGGTCGAACCGGATGGCAGTCTTGCTGTGCATGGTGGCAACCATGACTTCTTCACTTTCCGAGGGGCCATGGAGTGTGCAGTGTGCAGGCAGTCCGTGCGCATCTGGTGCAACACATGTCTGGTTTGCCACACATGCTTTGTCAAAGATCCAAGGCCTTGTGGTGAGGCAATGGTGCAGGTTGTGGATGATGCAGCCAAGGCTGCCGAAAACAACAGTAAAGAGGAAGCAGTGGCACCACGGAAGTCCTACTCAAAGCGTGCCTTGGCCCGTGCACATGCCAAGCGGGTAGGTGCCGCAAAGGTAGGCACATTGTGTAACTGGACACGCGCTCGCATCTGTAACTGCTTGGGTGCCCTGGGTGTGAAGGTGCCATATAACATGAACCGGCGACAAGCCAGAGACATTGCTATGCAAAAGGCATTGCCTTTGCTAGCCCAAATGGACTCTGATTGGGTCCCCCCAACGGATCGTGTTACCCGTTCTGCTGCACCACCCAGCAGCTCACAACCAAGCTCCCAGGTGCCCGTGGATGACATGGATGGACTCATTGATGAATGACACAGCTGGGGTGCTTTTGCATTCTTGCTGTGCCAATGCCCATGGTACCCATTTGCTCCTTCTTTGTAGGTCCATTCGTACATTAACAACCATCATCATGAATTGTTTTTTTTTTTGCCGCATGTTGTGCTCTAGGAGGTCTGACATTTTCCCATTTCCCTTGGTTTTCCCTTTCCCACATTTTCCCTAACCCCCCATTTTCCTAAAGGTTTGGGTGTCTGGGGGGGGGGGGGGGGACACTTTTACCAGACTTTTCCCAAAATTGTCTTTTCCACATTTTCCAACCCCATATTTTCCCCAACCCACCATTTTCCTGAACTGAACGGTTCTGTGTCTGGGGGGGGGGGGGGGGGGGCAAGACTTTTATCAGACTTTTCCTAGAATTCCCTTTTCCACATTTTCCATTCCAACCCCCCATATTTTTTCCCCAACCTACCATTTTCCTGAAGTGTAGTTCTTGTGTGTCTGTGTGTGTGTGGGGGGGGGGGGTACTAGACTTTTATCAGATCTTTCCTTGGATGTGCTTTAATTTGGGTCTGCAGCACGACGTTCCAAATCAGACTTCAGACTTCAGACTTTATACCAATAGCTGTTGCACCACTCCCAGCATGCCCCTACGATTGGAAGAGTGACGGACGGATCATGATGAACCATGAGTCCAGAAAACGTCAAGTATCAGCATAAACACCACCCAAACCCACAGACTTTTGGGGAACGATCCCGCACTTGAAACCAAGGCAGGCATAATAATCATCCGCAAAAAAAAGCAAGCAACAAATAATAAATGAGTCTGGAGTTAGAACACGTCCATTATCGTCATAAGGCCCATGGTCGAACCGCGGACTTGTGGTGCCCAAGCCCGCACATGGGCCAAAGCAAACATGTACCCACACCTTAACCCAAGGTTTCGAATAGATAAGAAATCAAACACCGGTAGGAGCAGCATACTTAGAATAAAAAAACAAATCTGACTTATGGCCCCAAAGGGTAGGCCATGGCACACCTCCCACTCGTGCAACATCCTGTGCAGTGTCCCCGCTTCCTCCGTGTTGTCTAGGGGATTTAAAAAAAAGCACACAATTGCACCCGCATTTGCACATCTCATCACCCGCCCGTCGTGCACAGCTATGTAGGCATGCATGCAACAATCTCGGGAGTGGCCTAGTCACGGCGCACAGGCAGTGGCACCAACGGGCCAGAAGTCCCTTGGTTTGTTGCACGGCGCTCTCCCTCACGGCATACCTCTGACCCCGCGCAGTCCGTCACAAGCATAACCTCTCCACGGCCCTCTCCAAGTGTCCCGAGCCAGGGCAGCATCCACGCCACCGCCCTCCTTGCGGTCCCCGCAAAATAATCGCGTGCCGTCCGCAAGCCGTGACTGTGCACAACGAAAACCCCCTTGGTGCGCCTTGCTGCTAACCAATACCGGAACCCATTGTGCAGTGTCATCTGTCCCCGAGCGTTGTGGAAAGTTGGCAACTGTAGGTTGGTGATGGGGCAGTAGGGGTTCTTCTTGTGCCCGGCCTCCTGCAGCCACCGCCGTATCTCCGTGTCAGCCTGCTTGAGCCGTAGAAGGTCCGCACCCTTCTATATATCAACACAGCACTTGTACAAGGGTGTAGACCCCCTGCACTGATATGTAGAAGGGTGTGCACCCTTAAATATAGCAGCGCAGCACTTGTACAAGGGTGTTGACCCCCTGCGCTGATGCGTAGAAGGGTCTGCACCTCTCTGTATATTAGCGCAGCACTTGTAGAGGGGAGTACACACCGTGCGCTGATATGTAGAACGGTCTGCACCCTTCTATATATCAACACATCACTTGTACACGGGTGTAGACCCCTACACTGATATGTAGAAGCGTCTCGGCCTTATATTAAGCAGCGCAGCACTTGTACAAGGGTGCCCCCTACATTGATGTGTAGAAGGGACTGCACCCTTTTATATATAGCCCAGCACCTGTAGAGGGGAGTACACCCCGTGCATTGATAGGTAGAAGGGTGAACCCGTGAGGGGTCTACACCTCTCAGGGATTCACCGCAGGCCTTATACATCGCCGTACACCACTTGCGATGAATCTTTGAGGGGTCTACAACCCTCACGGCTTCATTGCAGCCCTTTCACATGACAGGGCTGCAGTGAATCCTTGAGGGATGTAAACCCCTCAGGGATTCACCGTAGCGCTTATACATCACAGTAGACCACTTGCGGTGAGACCCTTGAGGGGTGTAGACCCCTCAGGGATTCACCGCAGCCCCCATATAGCGTAGTAGACCATCTGCGGTGAATCCTTGAGGGCTCTAGACCCCTCAATGATTTAGCGCAGCAGCTATAGATCGCAGTAGACCACCTTGAGGGGTGTAGACCCCTCAGGCATTCATGCACCCTTTATACATCGCAGTAGACCACCCTCGGTACATCCCTCAGAGGTCTACAACCCTCAAGGATTCACCGCAGCGCCTATACATCGCAATAGACCACCTGCAGTGAATCCTCGGAAACTGTAGACCCCTCAAGGATTCACCGCAGCACTTATACATCACAGGGCTACGGTGAATCCTTGAGGGGTGTTGACCCCTCAGGAATTCACCGCAGCACTTATGCATCACAGTAGACCACCTGCGGTGAATCCTTGAGGGGTTTAGACCGATTCACGGCAGCCCTTATACATCTCAGTAGACCACGTGCAGTGAATCTTTGAGCTGTTGAGGGGTGTAGACCCCTCAGGGATTCACCACAGCGCTTGTACATCGCAGTAGACCATCTGTGGTGAATCCAGGAGGGGTGTAGACCCAACACGGATTCACCGCAGCCCTTATACATCACAGGGCTGCGGTGAATCCTTGATGGGTGTAGAACCCTCAGGAATTCACCGCAGCACTTATACATCGCAGTAGACCACCCACAGTGAATGCTTGAGGGGTGTAGACCCCTCAGGGATTCATCACAGCGCTTATACCTCGCAGTAGACCACCTGCGGTGAATGGTTGAGGGGTGTAGACCCCTGAGGGATTCACCGCAACCCTTGTACATCGCAACGCTGCTGAGGGGTTTTGACTCCTCAGCGCAGCACTTATACATCACAATAGACCACCCGCGGTGAATGCTTGAGGGGTGTAGACCCCTCAAGGATTCACCGAGGCCATTATACATGGTAGTGGACCACGTGCAGTGAATCCTTGAGCTGTTGAGGGGTGTAGACCCCTCAGGGATTCACCGCAGCGCTTGTACAGGGTGGGGAAGAAGTGGTAGAGGAGGGGGGGACGAGGCGATTGAGGAGGGGGACGGGGAGGTGGAGCAGGCCGAACCCCCCCCCCCCCCAACCCCCCCCACCCCCCCCCAAATAGCCCTCCCCCAGTGGCTCCTAAAAGTCTTGGGCCCCGGGCCACCGGCCGCCCGCAAGGTAGAGGTGATCCCCTGGTCTGCACAGGCCCTGCAGGAGGCCAGAAATGGTGCCGGAATGCATGAAAAAGGTATATGCTGTGTTGTTGTGTGTTTGTAGGGTTTTTTAGGAAGGGTTCATTTTTGCAGAAAAGATTTAATTTCTGGGAGGTTAATATTAACATCGGCGACGCTTTAATTTTTAATATTTCAAAAATTAATTGAAAAATTAAAATTAAAAATCAAACCCAAGGACCATTTTCAATATTTTTTCGCAAGGAAACCGATGAGACCGCCCCCCCAACCCCCGGGTGAAAATGGCACCCCGTCCGGTAAGGCACCCCATGGGGGTGCAGTTTTTCCCGTCAAAACCCCTCAACCCCCCCCTAAAAGGGTCAACTTTTAGTTAACGTATTAATTTTTGGCCAAAAATTAAAAATATTCGTTTTACCATAGGGCTCTAGGGAACAGCTAGAAGGAGGTGCAATGGAGGAGCTTCTAGCATCCACTGCTGTGTGACTCTGGGGGGGACGCGACACCGCGCACAAAATAGGCCCATCACCGCTACACCGCTACACCGCTACACAACAACAGCAGCAGCAGCAGCAGCAACAAAAACAACAATAGCAACAACAACAACATTAGCAACAACAACAACAACAACAACAACAAAAAGCAAACAGCAAACAACAAACAATACCACCACCGCCACCACCACCACCACCACCACCACCACCACCAATAACAGCAACCACGATGACAACGACAACGACGGCCAAGTGGCCAACCGGCAACGGGCAATGGGCCACGCCAACGCCAACACAACAACAACAATAACAATAACAACAAAAACAACGACAATGCAACACATGTTTGCGTCTCTGTGTGCACCAGAGAGAGAGAGTGTGTGTGTGTGTGTTTGAGAACGTGTTCCCTGCACCACTGCCGATGCCTGTCTTCCCTTCACATTTGCCAACATTCGCCGTGGCACATGCAAGCCCTTTGTGAATGGCAAATACCACCATGCAGCACCCTGGTCCCACCACAAAAACGGGCAATGCGTTTGCTCTCGCTGTTTGGCTGTGCTGATGTGCATTGTCATATTCGTGCAGGACAAATTCCAAAAGCTGATGGGCTATTTGAACATCATCCATTCGGATTCTCGGAGCATGCGACTGGGGTTGGTCGTGATGAAGGTACTCTGCAGAAGCGCAGCTGTTACTTTTGCCAATGGCACTGTCGCGGCTGCTTTCACGCTTGTCCCCACTGCCACTGCCATTTCTACTGCTGCTGCTGCTGCAGCCCTTGGCAGCCCGTCAGCTGCAGTGCAGAGGGTGGGGAGGGACTGGAGCCTTCCAAAGCGTGGGTGGGGCAGAGGTATGGGAAACGGCCCGTGCCCAAAGCCCACAACTTTTGGCATCGGTTAACAATAGTAACTGCCCATTCAGCGGACTGGCCTTGACCTGCTGGTTCCAGAAATGGCTTTGTTCAGATCATAGGGGGCGCTCAGCTGCAGCCTTTGAACCCCTCCCCCCCAGCCCCCCACCCCCTCAAAAGGGCCAAAATGTCCAGAAGGTCCGGACCACATTTGGTCCAAGTTTGGTGCCAAAGGCGCCGGAAAATTTGTTCAGCACAGGGCTCAGAAGTACCCACCTTGGGTACGTTTAGCGCAACGCTATCCGCGAAATAGGCCAAAGTAGGGAAAATGGGGGGAAATGGGGGTAAGTGAGGGAAATTGAGATTGCTTGGTGGAAAAATGGGAACTTTTGGGGCTGAAAAGGCCAAAAATCAAGGTTTCGGTTGGCAACAAGACTGTGGGGGGGGGGCTGCATTGGCAAAAGCTCCCGAGGAAAAATGGGGAAACATGGGGGAAAATGGGGGGAAAAGGGGGAGAATAGGGGTTGGGGTGAGATTTTTTGTCTTTTATGTGGAAAAATGGGGGAAACATGGTGTGAAACCCCCCAAAAAGCCACTTTTGTCTGACAGGTTGGGGTTGGGGGGTGGCCAACGGGCACCACAAGGGGAGGAAAAATGGGGGAAAATGGGGAACAATGGGGGAAAATGGGGGAAAACGGGAAAAATCCAATTCCTCCAAATTTCTCCAAATTTCCTCCACTTTTACCCATCTTTGCGTATTTCCCCCCATTTCTCCCCATTTTCCCCTATTTTCCCCCATTTCCCCCCATTTTTCCCCATTCCCCCCCATTTCCCCCCATTTTTCTTTGCCTTGGGTACATTGTGGGTACGTTTGTGGGTACATTACCCGCCACCGGAGCCGGGTACTTCTGAGCCCTGTTAGCATACAATGGGGTCAAATTTTGGTCCTACCCATGTGTGTATAACATAAATGCTCAGAATTTCATGGGGAATCCAAATATGTATGCAAAACATGAAAAAATTCTCTAACCCCTGACCTCCTCCATCCAGCCCCCCAAACCCGGCTAATTTTTTTTTTCAAAAACCCCCATATGTGTGTTCAAAATGATCAGTGCAACGAGGGCATCATTTTGAGTCTTTTTCCAAGAAATCGATGGAGAGTTCTAAGGGACTCTGCAATAAATTCTATTCAGTGTACAGGGGCACCAGCACGGGAGTGGAGGGGCACCACAAGACTACACAGGACACAGAAAACAAGCAGGAAGTGGAAACGTTCGCGAAACTTGATGGACAAGTATTGGTCTGAAAGACCTTGAAAAAGGCTCTCTCTCTGAAAGGTGGCTGCCTCCTGCAAAGTGGCTCTAGAGCGGCCGGCCCAAAGAGCGCTGCAACGAGGGGGGAGGGGGGGCTGCTTTGGAAAAGGGACTCTGAGCCCCCCCCCCCCCCGCTGCAATTTTAAAGTTCCGCCCGCAGTGGTCAAAGTGACACTCGGACCCTGGAACCTACAAGTGGCTTGCATATACCATTGAGTTGCAGCATGTTATTTGATGAATGGGTTCACAACGATACTCCTGAATCTTTGCAAGGCGCTGAATGCAAAATGTATCAATACATGATGCTGATGTCAACCTTTTGGGATCAGTTGGCATGTCAGTTCTCCCATGTACCTCCCCTCGCCCTCCGTCTCTAATTGTGGTTGCACAGCTGCTGGACCACATTTTGCCGGAACCAAAGCACGATGAATCGGATAGTCCTATGACTCCACGCAGCATCAGATCGGGGCGCCCCAACACCGCAGGGTCGAACGTCCCGCCTTACCAGTTCTCGGAGGAGGAGTCAACGCTGGTATGCGTGAGCGCAGGGCCAATGCAGATGCTGCATCATCTGCTCGTGCAGGGCAAGTGCACCTGAATGGGTTTGTCAGGGGAGGGGGGGGTTTCTGTGAATGCTGAGGGTTGTGGGATGATGATGGTTGGGGGGCATTGAGGGGCTGTGGAGGGCTGTGCGTTGGAGGTCTTCCCCCACTGTTTGGGTTTGTACCCACGGCCTCTCCAGGGGCGCATTAGAACAAGTAAATTGTAAGGAGGAGCCCCCGGTCCAAACCCTGCACCCCCTCCCTCCCCCTCTTCTAAGCGACCTGAAAAGAGTTTTCTTCGGCGCCTTTGGCGCCCATGTACTGTGTGTTCCTCAGGGTCATGTTCAGGGTGTGAGCCAGCTGTTCACATTGAGCAGTATCTCTATGAAAATGGACTGCCATGAATTGATACTGTCTTATTGTGGACACAGATTTTGCCACAAAGTTATTGCTTTGAGTTCAGGTTGCACTGTGTCCTTTGTTGACAAGGAGGAGGGTCAACCAAGTATGGGATTTTGTTATGCAAAAAAAATCTTCTCAGTGCCTTTGTCGCAGAATATGTTTGGGGGTCCTGTTGGCAAGGAGGATGGTCAACCCCCAACCTCCCCTGGGCTCCAATGCATGTCTGGGCCTGCCCGCTCCCACCTTCTTGGTCCGCTTTTTACGCGCCCTGACCCACACCTAAGGGGTGCCATAAGGACGCTCACCCTTTTTTCTTTTTTTTACTATGGCATCCACTCTCTGATGTTTGGTGGTGGTTACCAGAACCTGAGGTACCTCAGTTGGTAGTTGTACTACACTTCGATGCCAAAGGTTGTGGTTTCAGGTTCAATTCCCAGTATATGCACTGTGTTTGGCTTCATTTTTTTGGTCTTTTTATGTCTGCATGTTACCCGAGGACACTAACAGCAGTCTCAGTCTCAGAGTGCTGTTTGCATCTGATGTGGACGCCGAGGTCTAAGGTCTGCAAAGCGATGAAGAAAGGGAGAATGACTGAGTGGACAGTGGTTGAATTGTAGTCCATTTATAGACTCCATATTCTCTAAGTGCGCGGTGCCAAGGCTGACTTGCTAGCCCGTGTTGCCGCACACTTCTGGCAATTGTATCCTTGAACAAGGGATGTGGTCGTTTAAGGAGCCAGCGCGGCACCCACACTGTGTTGTGCATGTTTTTTTGTGCAAGGGCTTTGGCAACATAGGGTGTATTGGACACTCCCAAGTTTTTTTCCTCATTACGGCACGAGTTGCCCGGGCACCACCACTGTGCAAATAACCCTGAATTTGCAATTGACAGTGCGGGTTTCTATGGCCTTGGAGGGCCTAGATGTCATTGTGTAATTGCCCGGGGACCACCACTTCCCAGGTAACCATGAATGTGCAATTGAAATGGTGGGTTTCTATGGCCTTGGAGGGCCAAGATGTCATTGTTTGAGTGCCAGCGGACCACCACTTTCCAAGTAACCATGAATTTGCAATTGAAGCGCGGGTTTCTATGGCCTTGGAGGGCCTAGATGTCATCGTTTGAGGGCCCGGGGACCACCACTTTCTAAGTAACCATGAATTTGCAATTGAAAGTAGGGGTCTCTATGGCCTTCGGGGGCCTAGATGCCATTGTTTGAGTGCCCGGGGACTACCATCTTCCAAGTAACCATGAATTTGGAATTGAAAGCACGGGTTTCTATGGCCTTGGAGGGCCTCGATGTCATTGTCTGAGTGCCCGGGAACCACCATTTTCCAAGTAACCGTGAATTTGCAATTAAAAGTATGGGTTTTTGTGGCCTTGGAGGGCCTAGATGTCATTGTTTGAGTGCCAGGGGACCAACACTTTCCAAGAACCCATGAATTTGCAATTGAAAGTACGGGTTTCTATGGCCTTGCAGGGCCTACATGTCATTGTTTGAGTGCCCGGGGACCACCAATTTCCAATTAACCGTGTCGTTGCAATTGAAAGTACAGGTTTCCATGGCGTTGGAGGGGCTAGATGTCATTGTTTTGAGTCCCCGGCGACCACCACTTTCCAAAAAACCATGAAATTGCAATTGGAAGTACGGGTTTCTATGGCCTTGGAAGGCCTAGATGTCATTTTTTGAGTGCCTGGTGCCACCACTTTCCAAAGTCCCATGAATTGGCAAATGAAACTACGGGTTTCCATGGCGTTGGAGGGCCTAGGTGTCATTGTTTGAGTGCCTGGGGACGACCACTTTCGAAGTAACGATGAATTTGACAGTGGAAGTACGGGTTTCTACGGCCATGCAGGGCCTAGATGGCATTGTTTAGGTTTCCAGGGCCTACCACTGGGCAAGTAACCATGAACTTGCAATTGAAAGTAGGGTTTCTATGGCCTTGGAGGGCCTACATGTCATTGTTTGAGTGCCCAGGGACCACGAGTTTCCAAGTAACCATGAATTTGCAAATGAAAGTACGGGGTTCCATGGCGTTGAAGGGGCTAGATGTCATTGTTTGACTGCCCGAGGACCACCACTTTCCAAGTAACCATGAATTTGATAGTGAAAAAACGGGTTTGTACGGCCTTGGAAGGCTTAGATGACATTGTGTAAGTGCCCGGGGATCACCACTTTCTAAGTGACCATGATTTTGCAAATGAAAGTAGAGGTTTCTATGGCCTTGGAGGGCCTAGGTGTCATTGTTTGAGTGCCCGGGGACGACCACTTTCGAAGTAACCATGAATTTGATAGTGAAAAAACGGGTTTGTACGGCCTTGGAAGGCTTAGATGACATTGTGTAAGTGCCCGGGGATCACCACTTTCTAAGTGACCATGATTTTGCAAATGAAAGTAGAGGTTTCTATGGCCTTGGAGGGCCCACAAGTCATTGTGCAAGTGCCCGGGGACCACCACTTTCGAAGTAACCATGAAATTGCAATTAAAAGTACAAGTTTCTATGGCCTTGGAGGGGCCAGAAGTCATTGTTTGAGTGCGCGGGTACCATCTCTTTCCAAGTAAGCATGAATTTGCAATCAAAAGTATGGGTTTCGATGGCCTTGCAGGGCCCAGAAGTCATTGTTTGAGTGCGCGGGTACTACCACTTTCGAGGTAACTGTGGCTTTGCAATTGGAAGTACTAGTTTTTATCGTCTTGGAGGCGCTAAATGTCATTGTTGGAGTGCCCGGGGACCACCACTTTGCAAGGAACCATGAAATTGCTAGTGAAAGTACGGCGTTCTATGGCCTCCGGGGGACTAGATATCAATGTTTTAGTACTTGGGGGACCACCATCCTCAAGTAACCATGCATTTGAAGAGATTCATTGCGCTGTTTACGCCATGTAGGATGGAATGCATGATTGCATGGCAGCCAAGTAGGCAAGAAACCGGGTCATGGCCGGGACGTCTCCTTGCTTGTGTAATGGGTCAAAAATGTCCACCGGGTGCCAAAAATCAAGTTTTGTCAAAAATAATCCTGGACCACATGGGTTGCCAAAAGAAGTGTTTTTGGCGCATTTTTAGCTCGTTGTGGCACGTTGCGGCCCTCCTAAGATCTCAAAATGCCTTGAAAATGCGCTGTTTTGGGACAAAAAATGCGTCACAAATGGGTCAAAATGGATTTTTCCAAATACGATCCTAGACCATTTGGGGTGCCTAAACAAGTGAAATGACCCCATTTTGAGCCCACTGCAAGCCATTTTGGCCCCTCCAAAGTCACAAAATCCCTTGAAACAGGGCTGTTTTGGGACAAAAAATCAGTCAAAAATGGATCAAAATGTCTTTTACCAAAGATACCTTTGGACTAATTGGGGGGCACAAACAAGTGAAATGAGTCCATTTTGAGCCCATGTTGAGCAAATTTGGCCCCTCTCGAGGCCGAAAGGGCCTTGAAAATGGGCCACTTTGGGACCACAAATGGCTCAAAAACGGGTGACAACCATGGTTTTCCAAACATGATCCCAGTCCAGTTGTGGTTCACAAACGGATGAATACAGCTCATTTTGAGCCCCATTTGAGCCGCTCTCGTTCACTTTCCAGTGTGTACCTCATTTGTCGTTAAAGTCTCCTCAACAATGTTCCTTCCCCCACCAGCTCGGTCCCAATATTCAATCCTGGCTAGGGTTAGGGTCAGGGATAGGTTTAGGTGTACGGTTCGGAGCAGGGTGAGCGTTGGGGTGGCAGTTAGAGTCAAGGTTGGGTTGGGAAGGTTGGGAATGAAAAAAAAAAACTTTCGGGCACCTTCGGTGCCACCATATGTATGGCTAGTGACTATTGACCCTTGGTAACTGAGTGGGCCCGGAGGGCCGGGAGCGGGAGGAGTGGGGGGGTCGCGTACCCGGACTGAGGAAATGGCCCACTCGCGATCCACATTGATGGAACGACCAAATTCTAATCACGGCAAAATTCACCAAAAACAAGTTTGTGGCGAGGGTCATGGACCACATTGCCCATCAAGATGGCCACATGGGTTCCAACCTAGACATCCGGAACTTCCCATGAATTTGGAATTGAAAGTACGGATTTCTATGGCCTTGGACGGCCTAGATGTCATTGTTTGAGTGCCCGAAGACCACCACTTTCCAGGTAACCATGTAGTTGTAATTGAAATTACGGGTTTCTATGGTCTTGGAGGGCCTAGATGTCATTGTCCGACTGCCCGGGGACCACCATTTTCCAAGTAACCATAAACTTGCAATTGAAAGTATGGGTTTCTATGGCCTTGAAGGGCTTAGATGTCATTATTTGCGTGCCCGGCATCATTTCCCATAATTCCACATAAACCCACCAATAAGACAAGCTTCCCATTAGCAGTTAGACAAGCCAACTATAGCATTTAGCAATTATGGGAAATTTCCCCACCACCCCTAGACAAACTTTCCCCGCTGGCACTACCAAGCATTTTGCGGGCGCACACCCCTGTGGCCTCGCTTGCATCCTTTTGTTTAACACCCCCCCCCCCCCCCGCATGCGGGGTACAAGAGGCACGGACGCAGGGTCGTCTTGCTGCCGATGCCCGTTGTAGACATCGCCTATTAGAAACATGAGGGCTGCTAGGGGAGCAAAGGGCATGGATGCCCCAGGACACTCCGGCGACCATTGCTCCTCTCCGTATCCACATACACATCCACCGTGGCCGACTTCTGCGAGGGCATGGTGGCCTTCTTGCGGCGGAGAGACTGAATAAGTTGGTGGGTTGGTGGACCGGGTTGTTGGTGTTGGAAAACACCCCACAAACCTAGAAGCCACACATGTCCTAGCGTGGAGAGGCTCACCCCGCTATCGGGAAGTGCATGTGGTCATCGTAAACTCCCGAGCACTCAAACAATGACATCTAGGCCCTCCAATGCCATAGAAACCCATACTTTGAGTTGCAGTTTCATGGTTACTTGGAAAGTGGTGGTCCCCGGGCACTCAAACAATGACATCTGGGCCTCCCAAGGCCATGGAAACCCGTCATTTCGATTGCGAATTCAGGGTTATTTGCAAAGTGGTGGTCCCCGGGGACTCAAACGATGACATCTAGGCCCCCCAAGGCCATGGAAACCCGTACTTTCAGTCACAAGTTGATGGTTACTTGGAATGTGCTGCCCCCCGGGCCCTCAAACAATGACATCTAGGCCCTGCAAGGCCATAGAAACCCGTACTTTGAGTCGCAGTTTCATGGTTACTTGGAAAGTGGTGGCCCTTGGGCACTTGCACAATGACATCTGGGCCTCCCAAGGCCATGGAAACCCGTACTTTCAATTCCAAATTCATAGTTATTTGGAAAGTTGTGGTCCCCGGGCAATTACACAATGGCATCTAGGCCCCCCAAGGCCATAGAAACCCGTACTTTCAATTGCAAATTCATGGATACTTGGAAAGGGGTGGTCCCCGGGCACTTAAACAATGACATTTAGGCCCTCCAACGCCATGGAAACCCGTATTCTCAATTGCAATGTCCTGGTTCATTGGAATGTGGTGGTCCAAACAATGACATCTAGGCCCTCCAAGGCCATAGAGACCCGTACTTTTGATGGCAAGTTTATGGTTGCTTGGAAAATGGTGGTCACCGGGCACTCAAACAATGACATCTAGGTCCTCCAAGGCCATAGAAACCCGGCTCGAAACGGGCTAAAAACACTTGTTTGAGCATCCCAAGTGGTCTAGGAACAACTTTGGAAAAAACCATTGTTTTCGCCCGGGGACCACGGTGGACCCACTGTTGGCCCCCACCGTGCGCGGCCCGGGCTGCCCTGCGGCTCCACCAAGTGACCATTCGTACATGGGTCCAGGCGTGTCGTTGGGCGATTCTGAGGGTTGGAGACCACAAAAAGTGGGGGGTTGCGGGTGGACTAGGTGCCCTCGGAATGCGGTTTTGAGCCACACAGCCCAAGATATGGCCCGTTCTTGGTTTTGGGGCATGTTGACACAAACTGCGTGCAATCAGGACCATTCTTGGCCACTTTTGGGCCGTTTCTCGGACATATCGTGGGGTTAGAGGGCAAGAAAGGGCTCTTTGTCACGGGGCAATCAAGGCGCATGTGAAGTGTAGCCACCGTTTCCCTTCGTTTCCACTGTGTTGGGGGCCGCCCTGATGGCGAACGTGTCTGTGGCGTCGCCGAATGGAATGTGCACGTTGATGACGTTCAGTTGCCAGGTTGGGCCCACTAGTTCGTATGCCGCCAGGCGGCCCTCGATAGTCGATGCCCAGGTGATGGTGGACATGGACTCGGACCTCTCTTTTATGGGATGTGGGCACACCTTTGATCGAGGTGGTATGGTATTGGTACCCCGTTCTGGTGAGGACGGGAGTGAGGTTGGGGGTTGTCGTGCGAGTTTTGAGAGCTTGTCCCTGCCATAGCACGGCATTGGGGTCACACCCTGCCATGACAGTTATGTCTTGTAGCTCCGGGGCCTTGGTTGTGTCGTACACGACACCTGGTTCGTTTAGGGACATCAGGGTGACGAATGCGGCGGTGGCCTCGTCGGTCGGTGGACAGTTGGGTGCTCAACATGGTGGGGGAGGATCATGTGCTATGTGTCTGGTGGGATAGTCTCGAGAGTGTCCTAGAAGGGAAGGAGGGGAGGGTGAAGGAAACGGGCTGGGCTACTCATGGAGGCCATAGTAGCGACCATACATTAGCTAACCACACCGGTTAGCGGTTTGTTACCGGCCCGACACAACACCTAGCACTACTGGGTCTCTGTTCTGAATGCAGGTGTGGATAGGGAGGCAAGGGCGGAGCTGGACAAGGCTAATCCACAAGTGTGGCATGCATTGAAGATATGGTGGAGGGGGAGGATTACCAAAGTGGTAGGGAATTTTAAGAATTGGCTCCAGCAAGTACCCGTGGAGTCAAGGGTATTGAATGTGATGATGCAGCATGTTGGCAACATGAAAGTGTGTGCCAAGTGCTCCAAGGTTATTCCAGCTGGTGCAAAATTTGTGCCTCCACCTTTTTGTTGCATGCAGAATTTGGGGGGGGGGTGATCAATTAGTGGGCCAGGTGTGGACAGGGGCGGGCTTTTTGGTGAAAATATGCTAGCCGATACGCTCCACCGACACATTGCGCAAGGAGGGAGGGAGGGAGGGAGGGAGGGAGGCAGGGAGGGAAAATGGGTTTGGACATAATCCATAACTGCACATGGGGGGGGGGGTCTGAGAAATCCGATTGCGTGGGGGTTTAGGAACCCCCCCCCCCTCTTTTTTTTAAAATGGTCTGTGGGGGGGGTTTAAGGGTGTTTTTCGACGCAGACACACCATTTCAGCGAAATTTTTTTTGGTGATATTCTTTAGGACTGCACATCCAAAGTTTTGTCCTTGCCCCCAATTCAGCCACCTTTGTTTTTGTCCCCTTAGCTAGGGAACCCCCAGAATGCAAGGGTGACGTAGCATTTCCGCCCTTTTTTGGGCTCCCGAGAAGGCAGGGGTGTGGTACCCACTTCTGATTTTGCCCCCCTTTGTTTTGGGGATCCCTGAGAATGCAGGGGTGACGTAGCATTTCCACCCACTTGTGGGCCCCCGAGAAGGCAGGGGTGTGGGAGCCACTTCTGATTTTGTCCCCCTTTGTTTGGGGATCCCCAAGTATGCAGGGGTGACGCAATTCCGCCCTCTTTTGGGCCCCTGGGAAGGCAAGGGTGAGGCTGCCACTTCTGATTTTGTTCCCCTTTGTCAGGGAACACATTTTGCCTCCCACTTCTTTCCGTTTTTTTTTACTCCCACGCTTGTTGCGTGGCCCCTTGAGTTGGGGTGAGGGACTCACAATCCACGCTTTGTTGCGTGGCCCCTTGAGTTGGGACTCACAATCCACGCTTTGTTGCGTGGCCCCTTGAGTTGGGGTTAGGGACTCACAATCCACGCTTTATTGCGTGGCCCCTTGAGTTGGGGTGAGGGACTCACAATCCACGCTTTGTTGCGTGGCCCGTTGAGTTGGGGTTAGGGACTCACAATCCACGCTTTGTTGCGTGGCCCCTTGAGTTGGGGTTAGGGACTCACAATCCACGCTTTGTTGCGTGGCCCCTTGAGTTGGGGTCAGGAACTCACAATCCACGCTTTGTTGCGTGGCCCCTTGAGTTGGGCTTAGGGACTCGCAATCCACGCTTTGTTGCGTGGCCCCTTGAGTTGGGGTTAGGGACTCACAATCCACGCTTTGTTCCGTAGCCCCTTGAGTTGGGGTTAGGGACTCACAATGCACGCTTTATTGCGGGGCCCGTTGAGTTGGGGTTAGGGACTCACAATCCACGCTTTATTGCGTGGCCCCTTGAGTTGGGGTTAGGGACTCGCAATCCACGCTTTGTTGCGTGGCCCCTTGAGTTGGGGTTAGGGACTCACAATGCACGCTTTGTTGCGTGGCCCGTTGAGTTGGGGTTAGGGACTCTCAATCCACGCTTTATTGCGTGGCCCCTTGAGTTGGGGTCAGGGACTCACAATCCACGCTTTATTGCGTGGCCCCTTGAGTTGGGGTTAGGGACTCACAATGCACGCTTTGTTGCGTGGCCCCTTGAGTTGGGGTTAGGGACTCACAATGCACGCTTTGTTGCGTGGCCCCTTGAGTTGGGCTCAGGGACTCACAATGCACGCTTTATTGCGTGGCCCCTTGAGTTGGGGTCAGGGACTCACAATCCACGCTTTATTGCGTGGCCCCTTGAGTTGGGGTTAGGGGCTCGCAATCCACGCTTTGTTGCGTGGCCCCTTGAGTTGGGGTTAGGGACTCACAATCCACGCTTTGTTGCGTGGCCCGTTGAGTTGGGGTTAGGGACTCACAATCCACGCTTTATTGCGTGGCCCCTTGAGTTGGGGTCAGGGACTCACAATCCACGCTTTATTGCGTGGCCCCTTGAGTTGGGGTTAGGGACTCGCAATCCACGCTTTGTTGCGTGGCCCCTTGAGTTGGGGTTAGGGACTCACAATGCACGCTTTGTTGCGTGGCCCGTTGAGTTGGGGTTAGGGACTCACAATCCACGCTTTGTTGCGTGGCCCCTTGAGTTGGGGTTAGGGACTCACAATCCACGCTTTGTTGCGTGGCCCCTTGAGTTGGGGTTAGGGACTCACAATGCACGCTTTGTTGCGTGGCCCCTTGAGTTGGGGTTAGGGACTCACAATGCACGCTTTATTGCGTGGCCCCTTGAGTTGGGGTCAGGGACTCACAATCCACGCTTTATTGCGTGGCCCCTTGAGTTGGGGTTAGGGACTCGCAATCCACGCTTTGTTGCGTGGCCCCTTGAGTTGGGGTTAGGGACTCACAATGCACGCTTTGTTGCGTGGCCCCTTGAGTTGGGGTTAGGGACTCACAATCCACGCTTTATTGCGTGGCCCCTTGAGTTGGGGTCAGGGACTCACAATCCACGCTTTATTGCGTGGCCCCTTGAGTTGGGGTTAGGGACTCACAATGCACGCTTTGTTGCGTGGCCCCTTGAGTTGGGGTTAGGGACTCACAATCCACGCTTTGTTGCGTGGCCCCTTGAGTTGGGGTTAGGGGTTTGGGGGGGGTTTTGGGGGGCCGGGGTGCCCTTCCCGCGGACAATGCCCCAGCACAGCGAAAAACCTCCTGAAACACCCCCCCCAAAACCCCCCCTTTTTTAAATTTGGGGGGGTTTCAAGCAGGATATCTGATTTCCGAGAACCCCCCCCCCCCCCTGACTGCACAGCAACTAGAAAAAAATGGTTCTGGGACCCACCGACCACTACACCGAGTGCAGACAAGGATTGGGCTTTTTTTTTGTTTTGGGCAACAACATGCAAGCCCATATGTTCCACCCATATGTTGGGATTTCTTCACCAGCCTAGGTTAACAGGGTGGGGGGGGGTGCCTGTAGATTCCCTATAGGTGCCTCACACAAGACTGCAGCCCCGGAGGCTCAGCCTTGTGGTGGCGAGGTATGCAAGAGACCCCAAAGCAACCCTTGTCCTGCTCATGCATGCTGTTGTTCTCAGGTTCTACCCATATCTGGCACCGTTGTTGTCGTGATAATCACTTGTTTGTGCGAAATTCTGGACTCTGTAGACCTGACCTTGAAGGGGGGCTCACGGAATCAGGCACTGCACCACCTACAGGTCCGTGCCCACCCCATGCCCATCCAGGGAGGCCCAAGGTTTGTCAACCATTCCACCAAGCCCCCCCCCCCCCCCCCAAACACGCACAAAAAAATGCACCCTCAGCCATGCCTGCGACCGACAGTAGTTGACCACCGCCAGGCCGGATATTGCTCATGGTATTCCTGTGATCCGACTCATGAAAAGGACCACTGACACAAGATACTACGAAAATACTGCATCAACCCCCACAGCGCAGGACCGCATTGCATCTCGCGTCTCAGCACATGTAGAAGGTGTAGGGTTTGTAGGGCTACACCTGGCCCTTGGCCTGAAGATACGGGGCATGGTGGCTGTGGCACCAGGGACTAGTGTCCCACACTGTGCGTGCAGGTACATCCGTTCCCAGGGGTATGTACTGCTGTCTCTCGTCGCTTCCTTCTGCCCCCCCCCCCCCCCCGCCCCGCCCCCGAGCGACACCAAGAGAGACAGACAGCAAAACGAGGGAAAACAGCGCCACGAAAGCCATTTCTTGATGTGACATTTGAGTGAATGTGCTGAGACACGAGATGCACTGCGGTCCTGTGCTGTGGGGGTTGGCGCTGGTCATTTTCATGAGTTGGATCACAGGAATACCATGAGCAATATCCAGCCCAGCGGTGGTCAACTACTGTCGGTTGCAGGCATGGCTGAGGGTGCATTGTTTCTTGGGGGAGGAGGGGGGGGGGCGTCAGTGATCCAACGACGTTGGTTGGCTGTCAATTCTGGCCAACCAACTCTCAGTTGGGAGTGTTGGCATTGCAAGGCTTGTGCTCGTGCTGCCTTTCAGACACAGCTCGTGACCCTCTCGCTGAAGTTGCTCCTGAAGTTCGTTTGGTACCGAGACCTTGTCCCTTCGCTGTTGGAGCATCTGCCGTCGGACGCCATGAAGAAATACATCGCAAGTATGCAACTGCCCCTTGTGTTGTCTGCAGTGTGTTTCTTGGTCAACGGGGGTTTCGTTTCCCTTTCCTGTCCGACTTTTATTGAAAACTTGTCGCTCTGAGCGAACACACTGTAATGCGCCCAGTCAACTGCTTCCCATAATCAATTGTTGTCTGCCCAGCCTCCTGTTTACCGAGCCAACCAATGCGTTGCTGCCATCTCCCATTTTTCCACTGGTCTTCAAGCCGTCTGGGCGACCACATGTTGGGTCGTAGAGTTGAGCCTGTGGCTTTACCTGAAGCCACAGGAGTGGCGACTGCGACCCCCATAATGCAGTGTGGACCCCCATAATGCAGTGTTGGTTGTGATGGGGATGCGGTGAAAAGTGTGGTTTTTTTTTCAATGAAAAGGGAGCAGTTGTGTGGGAACAGCCCACCAAAAGAAAGCAATTTGTGCACAGAGACATGCACTGAGGGAACATTGGAGCACAACGCAAACCAAACTGGCAGAAAGAGTTCTTGACACATTCACCCTGTTGTTGATGCAGTAGTACATTGCCCATCATTGTTGGACCGGAAAGGGAGTCTGCTGTTTCTGGTGTCTGGTGGCTGCATTGGACTGCATGAGTGTGAAACAACGGGGTCTGTAGTGGGCTTTGTATAAACATGTGTTGACACACTGTACAGGGCGGGGGAGGTAAAGTGGAGGTTGGTCGTTGTGATGGTGTATTTCTTTTGTGTCAGCACCATTTGTATTGTTTGGGTGTTTGTTTGGTTGGGCCGATGCCGCCAACAGGACTGATTGCCGTAGCAGGACTATCCCCTCTTCATCCACCACGCACAATGCCCCTCATCACCCCTAATCCCCCACATCGGCCCATATGTTTAAACACATATATACATGTATATATCTCCGCTTAAATCTAGCTAACAAGCAACAAGCAACAAGCAAGCAAGCAAGCAACAAGCAAGCAACACTTCTCCTTTCCGTTTTGGCCATTACTCCGTTCCACCGCTTCTACTCTAGCCATCTCATACCCTAGGTGGTGGCCTTGCCAAATCCAAGTTTTGAGCCAAAAACTCACCGGTGGCGCCCTGGGGCGGGGGCGCCAGGTAGTTAGACGCCCTCCCAAAACTGCGCTTTTTTTGCTCGAAAAACAGCCTTTTTTGGCCCAAAACGACCCCGGAACCCCACACCCAAGCAAGGAATTCCTGGACTGGGTCCAACTAGTTGGCGGGGCGGAGTAGTGGTCTGCGCAGGAGAACCCCCACCCATACCATGACCTCTTGGGAGCTTTCTAGGAGCATTTCTAGGGCGCCCTGTTCCCACCGTGGGTCATCGGCTGCGGTACATTGACTGGGTGGGAGTCGGCGCAATATAACGTAGCACAGCTTTGAATCTCATCTCTGTGACGAGGTTGAAATGAGAGGAACCCAAGCTGCAGTAGGGTCTCCAGGCGAGAGATGTACCCTCGCACCTCATATTTTGACATAAATGTCTGTTGGTTTGCATGTTGTGGCAGGGCTTTGGATCTATAGCCAGAGTCCACAACTAGATGGACCATACACAGACTACCAAAGCATATACAATACAGACGTGCTGGTGGGAAATCTGATGTGTGCAGCTATCTGCCCATCATTGCATTGATTGCCGGGGCAGTCCTTTGACTTCATAACAGACAACACTGCTCGAAAAGAAAAACTCGTGCATCACCACACATTTCAACAAGGGTACAACCGCATGCCATTAATTGCGATTTGGGAACACATGTGCCGGTCTTCTGGCGCAGGAGCGTGCAGGGCTTTGCTTGAAAGGGTGGTTGCCAAAGATGCTCTAGCACTGTGCACAAAGTACCAATGGATGCACTTTGTGCCACTGATGCTTGAGCACAAGGCTGGCTGTGCTGTGCTCGTGGTTAGGCTAGGCATGCTTTTCTTTGGGGGTTTCTTTGATTTCCAGAATTTGTGCCGAAATGCCCAAAGACTTAGTTTGGTGCCTCCCGTGTGCACCCACAGTTGGTCACAACCTGGATGGAGCCTCGGCGATGCCGTAGAGGCAAATTGGTGTGACGACCTTGCAACACGACTATTGGCAAGATGCGTACTGTTTTTATGTTTTTGTTATGGTGTGTGTGTGTGTGTGTGAGTGTGTGTACTGTGCAGGGCACTCTGCAGTGGCCCGCGGGTTATCCACAAGCCCCCATGATATGCAATGCTATATAGCGTCGTGCATCACCTCCCCATGCGCCGATGTTGTGCCATCTCCTTTTGCCTTAAATGGCTCGTGAAGCATGCCCACTGGAAGGGGGGGAAATACAGCAGTTGGGTCATCGTAGAGAGCCTGTCTCCAAACGGCACAACAGGGGCGTGGTCAGGTGATTGGTTTGTGCTCAGGGACTTCGTGTCACAACAAGTTTGCACCTGCCACCAACTCCTGGACACCCGGTCTCCATCCAGTCCGCATGTGTGTGTGTGTGAGCAGGCGGTAACGCCTATCTTACCAAAATGACACCAGCCCCGCTTGTGTCGTCACAACATTTGAGTATTGTTGCATCCCACGATACCTCGAACCTTCTCCTCTCAGGCTACAGTGCGAAGACAACAGTGAGGGGTGCATATGACTTAACAAGGGTCAGTGCTGTCTGAGGGTTACCGCGCGCTGCACAATGATAGAGCGACAAGCACACGGGGCCACCTCTGATTCTGTCCCCCGCTCTGAAGCGGAGGAGATCCCCCGGGCGGCAGGGGTTATGTAGCCACCTTGCCCACTTGTGGGCCACCTCTGATTCTGTCCTCCGCTCTAAAGCAGAGGGGATCCCCCAGGCGGTAGGGGTCATGTACCCACCTTGCCCACTTGTGGGCCACCTCTTATTTTGCCCCCTACTCTAAAGCGGAGGGGATCCCCCAGGCAGCAGGGGTTATGTACCCACCTTGCCCACTTGTTGGCCACTTGTGATTCTGCCCCCCGCTCTAAAGCGGTGGGGATCCCCTTGGCGGCAGGGGTTATGTACCCACCTTGCCCACTTGTGGGCCACCTCTGATTCTCTCCTCCGCTCTAAAGCAGAGGGGATCCCCCAGGCGGTAGAGGTTATAAAGCCACCTTGCCCACTTGTCGGCCACCTCTGATTCTGTCCTCCGCTGTAAAGCAGAGTGGATTCCCCAGGCGGCAGGGGTTATGCACCCACCTTGCCCACTTGTGGGCCACCTGTGATTCTACCCCCCGCTCGGAAGCGGTGGGGATCCCCTTGGCGGCAGGGGTTATGTACCCACCTTGCCCACTTGTGGGCCACCTCTGATTCTGTCCTCCGCGCTAAAGCAGAGTGGATCCCCCAGGCGGCAAGGGTTATGTACCCACCTTGCCCACTTGTGAGCTACCTCTGATTCTGTCCCGCGCTCTGAAGCGCAGGGGATCCCCCAGGCGGCAGGGGTTATGTAGCCACCTTGCCCACTTGTGGGCCACCTCTGATTCAGCCCCCCGCGCTGAAGCGGTGGGGATCCCTCAGGCGGTAGGGGTTATGTAGCCACCTTGCCCACTTCTGGGCCACCTGTGATTCCGCCTGCCGCTCTGAAGCGGTGGGGGTCCCTTAGCCGGCAGGGGTTATGTACCCACCTTGCGCACTTGTGGGCCACTTGTGATTTTGCCCCCTGCTCTGAAGCTGTGGTGATCCTCTAGGCGGCAAGGGTTATGTAGCCACCTTGCCCACTTGTGGGCCACCTCTGATTGGTGGGGGTCCCCGAGGCGGCAGGGGTTATGTGGCCACCTTGCCCACTTGTGGGCCACTTTTGATTCTGCCCCCCGCTCTGAAGTAGAGGGGATCCCCCAGGCGGCAGGGGTTATGTAGCCCCCTTGCCCACTTGTGGGCCACTTCTTATTCCGCCCCCCGCTCTAAAGCAGAGGGGATCCCCTAGGCGGCAGGGGTTATGTAGCCACCTTGCCCACTTGTGGGCCACCTCTGATTCTGTCCCCCGCTCTGAAGCGGTGGTGATCCCCTAGGCGGTACGGGTTATATACGCACCTTGCCCACTTATGGGCCACTTCTGATTCAGCCCCCCGCTCTAAAGCGGAGGGGATCCCCCAGGCAGCAGGGGTTATGTAGCCACCTTGCTCACTTGTGGGCCACCTCTGATTTCTGCCCCCCGCTAAGAAGCGGTGGGAATCCCCCAGGCGGCAGGGGTTATGTAGCCCCCTTGCCCACTTGTGGGCCACTTCTTATTCCGCCCCCCGCTCTAAAGCAGAGGGGATCCCCCAGGCGGCAGGGGTTATGTACCCACCTTGCCCACTTGTGGGCCACCTGTGATTGTGTCCCCCGCTCTGAAGCGTTGGGGATCCCCTAGGCGGCACGTTTTATATACCCACCTTGCCCACTCATGTGCCACTTCTGATTTTGTCCCCCGCTCTGAAGCGGTGGGGATCCCCTAGGCGGCAGGGGTTATGTACCCACCTTGCCCACTTGTGGGCCACCTCTGATTCTGCCCGCCGCTCTGAACCGGTGGTGATCCCCTAGGCGGCAGGGGTTATGTAGCCCCTTTGCCCAATATTGGGCCACTTCTGCGTCTGCCCCGCGCTTTGAAGCGGAGGGGACCCCCTTGCCGGCAGGGGGTATGTAGCCACCTTGCCCACTTGTGGGCCACTTCTGATTCCTGCCCCCCGCTAAGAAGCGGTGGGAATCCCCCAGGCGGCAGGGGTTATGTAGCCACCTTGCCCACTTGTGGGCCACCTGTGATTCTGTCCCCCGCTGTGAAGCGGAGGGGATCCCCCAAGCAGCAGGGGTTATGTAGCCACCTTGCCCACTTGTGGGCCACCTCTGATTCTGTCCCCCGCTCTGAAGCGGTGGTGATCCCCTAGGCGGTACGGGTTATATACGCACCTTGCCCACTTATGGGCCACTTCTGATTCAGCCCCCCGCTCCAAAGCGGAGGGGATCCCCCAGGCAGCAGGGGTTATGTAGCCACCTTGCTCACTTGTGGGCCACCTCTGATTTCTGCCCCCCGCTAAGAAGCGGTGGGAATCCCCCAGGCGGCAGGGGTTATGTAGCCCCCTTGCCCACTTTTGGGCCACTTCTTATTCCGCCCCCCGCTCTAAAGCAGAGGGGATCCCCCAGGCGGCAGGGGTTATGTACCCACCTTGCCCACTTGTGGGCCACCTGTGATTGTGTCCCCCGCTGTGAAGCGGAGGGGATCCCCCAAGCAGCAGGGGTTATGTACCCACGTTGCCCACTTGTGGGCCACCTCTGATTCTGTCCCCCGCTCTGAAGCGTTGGGGATCCCCTAGGCGGTACGTTTTATATACCCACCTTGCCCACTTATGTGCCACTTCTGATTGTGTCCCCCGCTCTGAAGCGGTGGGGATCCCCTAGGCGGCAGTGGTTATGTACCCACCTTGCCCACTTGTGGGCCACCTCTGATTCTGCCCGCCGCTCTGAACCGGTGGTGATCCCCTAGGCGGCAGGGGTTATGTAGCCCCTTTGCCCAATATTGGGCCCCTTCTGCGTCTGCCCTGCGCTTTGAAGCGGAGGGGACCCCCTTGCCGGCAGGGGGTATGTAGCCACCTTGCCCACTTGTGGGCCACTTCTGATTCCTGCCCCCCGCTAAGAAGCGGTGGGAATCCCCCAGGCGGCAGGGGTTATGTAGCCACCTTGCCCACTTGTGGGCCACCTGTGATTCTGTCCCTCGCTGTGAAGCGGAGGGGATCCCCCAAGCAGGAGGGGTTATGTAGCCACCTTGCCCACTTGTGGGCCGCCTCTGATTCTGTTCCCCGCTCTGAAGCGGTGCGGATCCCCTAGGTGGCAGGGGTTATGTAGCAACCTTGCCCACTTATGTGCCACTTCTGATTTTGTCCCCCGCTCTGAAGTGGTGGGGATCCTCTAGGCGGCAGGGGTTACGTAGCCACCTTGCCCACTTGTGGGCCACTTTTGATTCTCCCTCCCGCTGTGAAGCGGAGGGGATCCCCCAGGCGGCAGGGGTTATGTAGCCCCTTTGCCCATCTGTCGGCCACCTCTGATTCTCTCCTCCGCTCTAAAGCAGAGGGGATCCCCCAGGCGGCAGAGGTTATGTAGCCACCTTGCTCACTTGTCGGCCACCTCTGATTTTGCCCCCCGCTCTGAAGCGCTGGGGATCTCCCCGGTGGCAGGGGTTATGTACCCACCTTGCTCACTTGTGGGCCACTTCTGATTGTGCCCCCCGCTCTGAAGCGGAGGGGATCCTCTTGGCGGCAGGGGTTATCTAGCCACGTTGCCCAACTGTGGGCCACCTCTGATTTTGTCCCCCGCTCTGAAGCGGAGGGGATCCCCCAGGCGGCAGGGGTTATGTAGCTACTTTGCCCATCTGTCGGCCACCTCTGAATTTGTTCCCCGCTCTGAAGCGGTTGGCATCCCCCAGGCGGCAGGGGTTATGTAGCCACCTTGCTCACTTGTCGGCCACCTCTGATTTTGCCCCCCGCTCTGAAGCGGTGGGGATCTCCCCGCTGGCAGGGGTTCTTTACCCACCTTGCTCACTTGTGGGCCACTTCTGATTCTGCCCCCCGCTCTGAAGCGGAGGGGATCCTCTTGGCGGCAGGGGTTATCTAGCCACTTTGCCCACTTGTGGGCCACCTCTGATTTTGTCCCCCGCTCTGAAGCGGAGGGGATCCCCCAGGCGGCAGGGGTTATGTAGCTACTTTGCCCATCTGTCGGCCACCTCTGAATTTGTTCCCCGCTCTGAAGCGGTTGGCATCCCCCGAGCGGCAGGGGTTATGTAGCCACCTTGCTCACTTGTCGGCCACCTCTGATTTTGCCCCCCGCTCTGAAGCGGTGGGGATCTCCCCGCTGGCAGGGGTTCTTTACCCACCTTGCTCACTTGTGGGCCACTTCTGATTCTGCCCCCCGCTCTGAAGCGGAGGGGATCCTCTTGGCGGCAGGGGTTATCTAGCCACTTTGCCCACTTGTGGGCCACCTCTGATTTTGTCCCCCGCTCTGAAGCGGAGGGGATCCCCCAGGCGGCAGGGGTTATGTAGCTACTTTGCCCATCTGTCGGCCACCTCTGAATTTGTTCCCCGCTCTGAAGCGGTTGGCATCCCCCGAGCGGCAGGGGTTATGTAGCCACCTTGCTCACTTGTCGGCCACCTCTGATTTTGCCCCCCGCTCTGAAGCGGTGGGGATCTCCCCGCTGGCAGGGGTTCTTTACCCACCTTGCTCACTTGTGGGCCACTTTCGATTCTGCCCCCCGCTCTGAAGCGGAGGGGATCCTCTTGGCGGCAGGGGTTATGTAGCCACCTTGCCCACTTGTGGGCCACCTCTGATTCTGCCCGCCGCGCTGAAGCAGAGGGGATCCTCTTGGCGGCAGGGGATATTTAGCCACCTTGCCCACTTGTGGGCCACTTGTGATTCTGCCCCCCGCTCTGAAGCGGAGGGGATCCTCTTGGCGGCAGGGGATATTTAGCCACCTTGCCCACTTGTGGGCCACTTGTGATTCAGCCCCCCGCTTTGAAGCGGAGGGGATCCCCCAGGCGGCAGGGGTTATGTACCCACCTTGCCCACTTGAGGGCCACCTGTGATTATGTCCCCCGCTCTGAAGCGGTGGGGATCCCCCAGCCGGCAGGGGTTATGTAGCCACCTTTCCCACTTGTGGGCCACCTCTTATTTTATCCTCCGCTCGGAAGCGGAGGGGATCCCCAGGTGGCAGGCGTTATGTACCCACTTTGCCCACTTGTGGGCCCCCTGTGATTCTGCCTTCCGCTATGAAGCGGAGGGGACCCCCTAGGCGGCAGGGGTTATGTAGCCACCTTGCCCACTTGTGGGCCACTTCTCATTCAGCCCCCCGCTCTGAAGCAGAGGAGATCCCCCAGGCGGCAGGGGTTATGTAGCCACTTTGCCCACTTGTGGGCCACTTCTGATTTCGCCCAGTGCTCTGATGCGGTGGCGATCCTCTAGGCAGCAGGGGTTATGTAGCCATCTTGCGCACTTGTGGGCCACCTCTGATTGTGCCCCCCGCTCTGAAGCGGTGGTGAGCCCCTAGGCGGCAAGGGTTATGTACCCCCCTTGCCCACCACTGGGCCACTTTTGATTCTGCCTCCGGCTCAGAAGCGGAAGGGACCCCCTATGCGACAAGGGTTATGTAGCTACCTTGCCCACTTGTTGGCCACCTCTAATTCTGTCCCCCGCTTTGAGGGATCCTCTAGGCGGCAGGGGTTATGTTACCACCTTGCCCACTTGTGGGCTACCTTTGATTCTGTCCCCTACTCTGAAGCGGAGGGGATCCCCCAGGCGGCAAGGGTTATGTAGCCACCTTGCCCACTATGGGCCCACTTCTGATTCCGTCCCCCGCTGTGAAGCGGAGGGGACTTCCTAGGCGGCAGGGGTTATGTAGCCACTTTGCCCACCTGTCGGCCACCTGTGATTCTGTCCCCCACTTTGCAGCCGGGGGGAACCCCCAGGCGGCAGGGGTTATGTAGCCACCTTGCCCACTTGTTGGCCACCTCTGATTTTGCCCCCCGCTGTGAAGCGGTGGGGATCCCCCAGGCGGCAAGGGCTATGTAGCCACCTTGCCCGGTTGTGGGCCACTTCTGATTTTGCCCCCCGCTCTGAAGCGGAGGGGATCCCCCAGGGGGCAGGGTTTATGTAGCCCCCTTGCCCACTTGTGGGCCACCTGTGATTTTGTCCCCCGCTCTGAAGCGGTGGGGATCCCCCAGCCGCCAGGGGTTATGTAGCCACCTTGCCCACTTGTGGGCCACCTCTGATTCAGCCCCCCGCTGTGAAGCGGTGGGGATCCTCTAGGCGGGAGGGGTTATGTAGCCACCTTGCCCACCATGGGCCCACTTCTGATTCCGTCCCCCGCTCTGAAGCGGAGGGGACTTCCTAGGCGGCAGGGGTTATGTAGCCACTTTGCCCACCTGTCGGCCACCTGTGATTTTGTCCCCCACTTTGCAGCCCGGGGGAACCCCCAGGCGGCAGGGGTTATGTAGCACTTTGCCCACTTGTTGGCCACCTCTGATTTTGCCCCCCGCTTTGAAGCGGTGGGGATCTCCCAGGGCAAGGGCTATGTAGCCACCTTGCCCGGTTGTGGGCCACTTCTGAGTTTGCCCCCCGCTCTGAAGCGGAGGGGATCCCCCAGGCGGCAGGGGTTATGTAGCCACATTGCCCACTTGTGGGCCACCTGTGATTCTGCCCCCCGCTCTGAAGCGGTGGGGATCCCCCAGCCGGCAGGGGTTATGTAGCCACCTTGCCCACTTGTGGGCCACTTCTGATTCAGCCCCCCGCTGTGAAGCGGTGGGGATCCTCTAGGCGGCAGGGGTTGTGTAGCCACCTTGCCCACTTGTGGGCCACCTCTGATTCTGTCCCCCACTGTGAAGCGGAGGGGATCCCCCAGGCGGGAGGGGTTATGTAGCCACCTTGCCCACTTGTGGGCCACCGTTGATTATGCCCCCCGCTCTGAGGCGTTGGTGAACCCCTAGGCGGCAGGGGTCATGTAGCCAGCTTGCCCACTTGTGGGCCACCTTTGATTCTGTCCCCCGCTCTGAAGCGGAGGGGACCCCCTAGGCAGCAGGGGTTATGTAGCCACCTTGCCCACTTGTGGGCCACTTCTGATTTTGCCCCTTGCTCTGAAGCGGAGGGGGTCCCCTAGGCGGTAGGGGTTATGTAGCCATCTTGCCCACTTGTGGGCCACCTGTGATTCTGTCCCCCGCTCTGAAGCGGTGGGGATTCCCCAGGTGGCAAGGGTTATGTAGTTAGCTTGCCCACTTCTCGGCCACTTCTGATTTTGCCGCCTGCTCTGAAGCGAAGGGGATCCCCCAGGCGGCAGGGGTCATGTAGCCTTCTTGCCCACTTGTGGGCCACGTGTGATTTTGTCGCCCGCTCTGAAGCGGAGGGGATCCCCCAGGCAGCAGGGGTTATGTAGCCACCTTGCCCACTAGTTGGCCACTTCTGATTCAGCCCCCCGCCCTGAAGCGGAGGGGACCCCCTAGGCGGAAGGGGTTATGTAGCCACCTTGCCCACTTGTGGGCCACCTCTGATTCTGTCCCCCGCTTTGAAGCGGTGGGGATCCCCCAGGCAGCAGGGGTTATGTAGCCACCTTGCCCACTTCTCGGCCACCTCTGATTCTGCCCCCCGGCTGAGAAGCAGAGGGGACCCCCTAGGCGGCGCCGCAGAGGTTATGTAGCCACCTTGCCCACTTGTGGGCTACCTCGGATTTTGTCCCCTACTCTGAAGCGGAGGGGATCCCCCAGGTGGCAGGGGTTATGTAGCCACGTTGCCCACTTGTGGGCCACTTGTGATTCTGTCCCCCGCTCTGAAGCGCAAGGGACTTCCTAGGTGGCAGGGGTTACGTAGCCACTTTGCCCACGTGTCGGCCACCTGTGATTCTGTCCCCCACTTTGCACCCAGGGGGAACCCCCAGGTGGCAGGGGTTATGTAGCCACCTTGCCGACTTGTCGGCCACCTGTGGTTTTGCCCCCCGCTCTGAAGCGGTGGTGAGCCCCTAGGCGGCAGGGGTTATGAAGCCACCTTGCCCAATACTGGGCCACTTCTGATTCTGCCTCCGGCTGCGAAGCGGAGGGGACCCTAGGCGACAGGGGTTATGTAGCTACCTTGCCCACTTGTGGGCCACCTCTGATTCTGTCCCCCGCTTTGAAGCAGAGGGGATCCCCTAGGTGGCAGGGGTTATGTAGCAACCTTGCCCACTACTGGGCCACTGCTGATTCAGCCCCCCGCTCTGAAGCAGAGGAGACCCGCTAGGCGGCAGGGGTTATGTAGGCACCTTGCCCACTTGTGGGCCACTTCTGATCCTGCCTCGGGCTGAGAAGCGGAGGGGACCCTAGGCGGCAGGGGTTATGTAGCCCCCTTGCCCACCTGTGGGCCACTTCTGATTCTGTCCCCCGGTGTGAAGCAGAGGGGATCCCCCAGGCGGCAAGGGTTGTGTAGCCACCTTGCCCACTTGTGGGCCACTTCTGAATTTGCCCCCTACTCTGAAGCGGTGGGAATCCTCTAGGCGGCAAGGGTTGTGTAGCCACCATGCCCACTTGTGGGCCACCTTTGATTCTGCCCCCCGCTCTGAAGCGGTGGTGAGCCCCTAGGCGGCAGGGGTCATGTCGCCACCTTGTCCACTACTGGGCCACTTCTGATTCTGCCTCCGGCTGCGAAGCGGAGGGGACCCTAGGCGACAGGGGTTATGTAGCTACTTTGCCCACTTGTGGGCCACCTCTGATTCTGTCCCCCGTTGTGAAGCAGAGGGGATCCCCTAGGTGGCAGGGGTTATGTAGCAACCTTGCCCACTACTGGGCCACTTCTGATTCAGCCCCCCGCTCTGAAGCAGAGGAGACCCGCTAGGCGGCAGGGGTTATGTAGGCACCTTGCCCACTTGTGGGCCACTTCTGATTCTGCCTCCGGCTGAGAAGCGGAGGGGACCCTAGGTGGCAGGGGTTATGTAGCTACCTTGCCCACTTGTGGGCCACCTTTGATTCTGTCCCCCGCTTTGAAGCGGTGGTGAACCCCTAGGCGTCAGGGGTCATGTAGCCAGCTTGCCCACTTGTGGGCCACTTCTGATTAGGTCCCCTGCCGTGAAGCGGAGGGGACCCCCTAGGCGGCAGGGGTTATGTAGCCACTTTGCCCACTTCTCGGCCACCTCTGATTCTGCCCCCGGCTCAGAAGCGGAGGGGGCCCCTAGGCGGCAAGGGTTATGTACCCACCTTGCCCACCACTGGGCCACCTCTAATTCTATCCCCTGAAGCGGAGGGGATCCCCCAGGCGGCAGGGGTTATGTAGCCACCTTGCCCACTACGGGGCCACTTCTGATTCTGTCCCCCGCTCTGAAGCGGAGGGGACTTCCTAGGCGGCAAGGGTTATGTAGCCAGCTTGCCCACTTGTGGGCTACCTCTGATTCTGTCCCCTGCTCTGAAGCGAAGGGGATCCCCTAGGCGGCAGGGGTTATGTAGCCAAATTGCCCACTACGGGGCCACTTCTGATTCTGTCCCCTGCTCTGAAGCGGAGGGGACTTCCTAGGCGGCAGGGGTTATGTAGCCACCTTGCCCACTTGTTGGCCGTCTCTGATTTTGCCCCCCGCTGTGAAGCGGTGGGGATCCCCCAGGCGGCAAGGGCTATGTAGCCACCTTGCCCGGTTGTGGGCCACTTCTGATTTTGCCCCCCGCTCTGAAGCGGAGGGGATCCCCCAGGGGGCAGGGTTTATGTAGCCCCCTTGCCCACTTGTGGGCCACCTGTGATTTTGTCCCCCGCTCTGAAGCGGTGGGGATCCCCCAGCCGCCAGGGGTTATGTAGCCACCTTGCCCACTTGTGGGCCACCTCTGATTCAGCCCCCCGCTGTGAAGCGGTGGGGATCCTCTAGGCGGGAGGGGTTATGTAGCCACCTTGCCCACCATGGGCCCACTTCTGATTCCGTCCCCCGCTCTGAAGCGGAGGGGACTTCCTAGGCGGCAGGGGTTATGTAGCCACTTTGCCCACCTGTCGGCCACCTGTGATTCTGTCCCCCACTTTGCAGCCCGGGGGAACCCCCAGGCGGCAGGGGTTATGTAGCACTTTGCCCACTTGTTGGCCACCTCTGATTTTGCCCCCCGCTTTGAAGCGGTGGGGATCTCCCAGGGCAAGGGCTATGTAGCCACCTTGCCCGGTTGTGGGCCACTTCTGAGTTTGCCCCCCGCCCTGAAGCGGAGGGGATCCCCCAGGCGGCAGGGGTTATGTAGCCACATTGCCCACTTGTGGGCCACCTGTGATTCTGCCCCCCGCTCTGAAGCGGTGGGGATCCCCCAGCCGGCAGGGGTTATGTAGCCACCTTGCCCACTTGTGGGCCACTTCTGATTCAGCCCCCCGCTCTGAAGCGGTGGGGATCCTCTAGGCGGCAGGGGTTGTGTAGCCACCTTGCCCACTTGTGGGCCACCTCTGATTCTGTCCCCCACTGTGAAGCGGAGGGGATCCCCCAGGCGGGAGGGGTTATGTAGCCACCTTGCCCACTTGTGGGCCACCGTTGATTATGCCCCCCGCTCTGAGGCGTTGGTGAACCCCTAGGCGGCAGGGGTCATGTAGCCAGCTTGCCCACTTGTGGGCCACCTTTGATTCTGTCCCCCGCTCTGAAGCGGAGGGGACCCCCTAGGCAGCAGGGGTTATGTAGCCACCTTGCCCACTTGTGGGCCACTTCTGATTTTGCCCCTTGCTCTGAAGCGGAGGGGGTCCCCTAGGCGGTAGGGGTTATGTAGCCATCTTGCCCACTTGTGGGCCACCTGTGATTCTGTCCCCCGCTCTGAAGCGGTGGGGATTCCCCAGGTGGCAAGGGTTATGTAGTTAGCTTGCCCACTTCTCGGCCACTTCTGATTTTGCCGCCTGCTCTGAAGCGAAGGGGATCCCCCAGGCGGCAGGGGTCATGTAGCCTTCTTGCCCACTTGTGGGCCACGTGTGATTTTGTCGCCCGCTCTGAAGCGGAGGGGATCCCCCAGGCAGCAGGGGTTATGTAGCCACCTTGCCCACTAGTTGGCCACTTCTGATTCAGCCCCCCGCCCTGAAGCGGAGGGGACCCCCTAGGCGGAAGGGGTTATGTAGCCACCTTGCCCACTTGTGGGCCACCTCTGATTCTGTCCCCCGCTTTGAAGCGGTGGGGATCCCCCAGGCAGCAGGGGTTATGTAGCCACCTTGCCCACTTCTCGGCCACCTCTGATTCTGCCCCCCGGCTGAGAAGCAGAGGGGACCCCCTAGGCGGCGCCGCAGAGGTTATGTAGCCACCTTGCCCACTTGTGGGCTACCTCGGATTTTGTCCCCTACTCTGAAGCGGAGGGGATCCCCCAGGTGGCAGGGGTTATGTAGCCACGTTGCCCACTTGTGGGCCACTTGTGATTCTGTCCCCCGCTCTGAAGCGCAAGGGACTTCCTAGGTGGCAGGGGTTACGTAGCCACTTTGCCCACGTGTCGGCCACCTGTGATTCTGTCCCCCACTTTGCACCCAGGGGGAACCCCCAGGTGGCAGGGGTTATGTAGCCACCTTGCCGACTTGTCGGCCACCTGTGGTTTTGCCCCCCGCTCTGAAGCGGTGGTGAGCCCCTAGGCGGCAGGGGTTATGAAGCCACCTTGCCCAATACTGGGCCACTTCTGATTCTGCCTCCGGCTGCGAAGCGGAGGGGACCCTAGGCGACAGGGGTTATGTAGCTACCTTGCCCACTTGTGGGCCACCTCTGATTCTGTCCCCCGCTTTGAAGCAGAGGGGATCCCCTAGGTGGCAGGGGTTATGTAGCAACCTTGCCCACTACTGGGCCACTGCTGATTCAGCCCCCCGCTCTGAAGCAGAGGAGACCCGCTAGGCGGCAGGGGTTATGTAGGCACCTTGCCCACTTGTGGGCCACTTCTGATCCTGCCTCGGGCTGAGAAGCGGAGGGGACCCTAGGCGGCAGGGGTTATGTAGCCCCCTTGCCCACCTGTGGGCCACTTCTGATTCTGGCCCCCGGTGTGAAGCAGAGGGGATCCCCCAGGCGGCAAGGGTTGTGTAGCCACCTTGCCCACTTGTGGGCCACTTCTGAATTTGCCCCCTACTCTGAAGCGGTGGGAATCCTCTAGGCGGCAAGGGTTGTGTAGCCACCATGCCCACTTGTGGGCCACCTTTGATTCTGCCCCCCGCTCTGAAGCGGTGGTGAGCCCCTAGGCGGCAGGGGTCATGTCGCCACCTTGTCCACTACTGGGCCACTTCTGATTCTGCCTCCGGCTGCGAAGCGGAGGGGACCCTAGGCGACAGGGGTTATGTAGCTACTTTGCCCACTTGTGGGCCACCTCTGATTCTGTCCCCCGTTGTGAAGCAGAGGGGATCCCCTAGGTGGCAGGGGTTATGTAGCAACCTTGCCCACTACTGGGCCACTTCTGATTCAGCCCCCCGCTCTGAAGCAGAGGAGACCCGCTAGGCGGCAGGGGTTATGTAGGCACCTTGCCCACTTGTGGGCCACTTCTGATTCTGCCTCCGGCTGAGAAGCGGAGGGGACCCTAGGTGGCAGGGGTTATGTAGCTACCTTGCCCACTTGTGGGCCACCTTTGATTCTGTCCCCCGCTTTGAAGCGGTGGTGAACCCCTAGGCGTCAGGGGTCATGTAGCCAGCTTGCCCACTTGTGGGCCACTTCTGATTAGGTCCCCTGCCGTGAAGCGGAGGGGACCCCCTAGGCGGCAGGGGTTATGTAGCCACTTTGCCCACTTCTCGGCCACCTCTGATTCTGCCCCCGGCTCAGAAGCGGAGGGGGCCCCTAGGCGGCAAGGGTTATGTACCCACCTTGCCCACCACTGGGCCACCTCTAATTCTATCCCCTGAAGCGGAGGGGATCCCCCAGGCGGCAGGGGTTATGTAGCCACCTTGCCCACTACGGGGCCACTTCTGATTCTGTCCCCCGCTCTGAAGCGGAGGGGACTTCCTAGGCGGCAAGGGTTATGTAGCCAGCTTGCCCACTTGTGGGCTACCTCTGATTCTGTCCCCTGCTCTGAAGCGAAGGGGATCCCCTAGGCGGCAGGGGTTATGTAGCCAAATTGCCCACTACGGGGCCACTTCTGATTCTGTCCCCTGCTCTGAAGCGGAGGGGACTTCCTAGGCGGCAGGGGTTATGTAGCCACTTTGCCCACCTGTTGGCCACCTGTGATTCTGTCCCCCACTTTGCAGCCAGGGGGAACCCCCAGGTGGCAGGGGTTATGTAGCCACCTTGCCGACTTGTCGGCCACCTCCGATTTGGCCCCCCGCTCTGAAGCGGAGGGGACTTCCTAGGCGGCAGGGGTTATGTAGCCACCTTGCCCACTTGTGGGCCACTTGTGATTCAGCCCCCCGCTCTGAAGCGGAGGGGATCCCCCAGGCGGCAGAGGTTATGTAGCCACCTTGCCCACCTATGGGCCACCTCTGATTCTGTCCCCCGCTCTGAAGCGGAGGGGATCCCCCAGGCGGCAAGGGTTATGTAGCCACCTTGCCCACTTGTGGGCCACCTCTGATTCTGTCCCCCGCTCTGAAGCGGTGGGGATCCCCCAGGCGGCAGGGGTTATGTAGCCACCTTGCCCACTTGTGAGCCACCTCTGTTTCTGTCCCCCGCTCTGAAGCGGAGGGGATCCCCCAGGCGGCAGGGGTTATGTAGCCACCTTGCCCACTTGTGAGCCACCTCTGATTCTGTCCCCCACTCTAAAGCGGAGGGGACCCCCCAGGCGGTACGGGTTATGTACCCACCTTGCCCACTTGTGGGCCACCGTTGATTGTGTCCCCCACTCCAAAGCGGTGGTGAGCTCCTAGGCGGCAGGGGTCATGTCGCCACCTTGTCCACTACTGGGCCACTTCTGATTCTGCCTCCGGCTGCGAAGCGGAGGGGACCCTGGCCGACAGGGGTTATGTAGCTACCTTGCCCACTTGTGGGCCAACTCTGATTCTGTCCCCCGCTGTGAAGCAGAGGGGATCCCCCAGGCGGCAGGGGTTATGTAGCAACCTTGCCCACTACTGGGCCACTGCTGATTCAGCCCCCCGCTCTGAAGCAGAGGAGACTCGCTAGGCGGCAGGGGTTATGTAGGCACCTTGCCCACTTGTGGGCCACTTCTGATTCTGCCTCCGGCTGAGAAGCGGAGGGGACCCTAGGTGGCAGGGGTTATGTAGCTACCTTGCCCACTTGTGGGCCACCTTTGATTCTGTCCCCCGCTTTGAAGCGGTGGTGAACCCCTAGGCGGCAGGGGTCATGTAGCCACTTTGCCCACTTCTCGGCCACCTCTGATTCTGCCCCCGGCTCAGAAGAGTGGGGGGGACCCCTAGGCGGCAGGGGTTATGTAGCCACCTTGCCCACTTGTGGGCTACCTCTGATTCTATCCCCTACTCTGAAGCGGAGGGGATCCCCCAGGCGGCAGGGGTTATGTAGCCACCTTGCCCACTTGTGAGCCACCTCTGATTCTGTCCCCCGCTCTGAAGCGGAGGGGATCCCCCAGGCGGCAGGGGTTATGTAGCCACCTTGCCCACTTGTGAGCCACCTCTGAGTCTGTCCCCCGCTCTGAAGCGGAGGGGATCCCCCAGGCGGTACGGGTTATGTACCCACCTTGCCCACTTGTGGGCCACCTTTGATTCTGTCCCCCACTCCGAAGCGGTGGTGAGCCCCTAGGCGGCAGGGGTCATGTCACCACCTTGTCCACTACTGGGCCACTTCTGATTCTGCCTCCGGCTGCGAAGCGGAGGGGACCCTAGGCGACAGGGGTTATGTAGCTACCTTGCCCACTTGTGGGCCACCTCTGATTGTGTCCCCCGCTTTGAAGCGGTGGTGAACCCCTAGGCGTCAGGGGTCATGTAGCCAACTTGCCCACTTGTGGGCCACTTCTGATTAGGTCCCCTGCTGTGAAGCGGAGGGGACCCCCTAGGCGGCAGGGGTTATGTAGCCACTTTGCCCACTTCTCGGCCACCTCTGATTCTGCCCCGGCTCAGAGGCGGAGGGGACCCCTAGGCGGCAGGGGTTATGTAGCCACCTTGCCCACTTGTGGGCTACCTCTGATTCTATCCCCTACTCTGAAGCGGAGGGGATCCCCCAGGCGGCAGGGGTTATGTAGCCACATTGCCCACTACGGGGCCACTTCTGATTCTTTCCCCCGCTCTGAAGCGGAGGGGACTTCCTAGGCGGCAGGGGTTATGTAGCCACCTTGCCCACTTGTGGGCTACCTTTGATTCTATCCCCTACTCTGAAGCGGAGGGGATCCCCCAGGCGGCAGGGGTTATGTAGCCACATTGCCCACTACGGGGCCACTTCTGATTCTTTCCCCCGCTCTGAAGCGGAGGGGACTTCCTAGGCGGCAGGGGTTATGTAGCCACCTTGCCCACTTGTGGGCTACCTTTGATTCTGTCCCCTACTCTGAAGCGAAGGGGATCCCCTAGGCGGCAGGGGTTATGTAGCCACTTTGCCCACTTCTCGGCCACCTCTGATTCTGCCCCCTGCTCTGAAGCGGAGGGGACTTCCTAGGCGGCGGGGGTTATGTAGCCACCTTGCCCACTTGTGGGCTACCTCTGATTCTATCCCCTACTCTGAAGCGGAGGGGATCCCCCAGGCGGCAGGGGTTATGTAGCCACATTGCCCACTACGGGGCCACTTCTGATTCTTTCCCCCGCTCTGAAGCGGAGGGGACTTCCTAGGCGGCAGGGGTTATGTAGCCACCTTGCCCACTTGTGGGCTACCTTTGATTCTATCCCCTACTCTGAAGCGGAGGGGATCCCCCAGGCGGCAGGGGTTATGTAGCCACATTGCCCACTACGGGGCCACTTCTGATTTTGTCCCCTGCTCTGAAGCGGAGGGGACTTCGTAGGCGGCAGGGGTTATGTAGCCACCTTGCCCACTTGTGGGCTACCTCTGATTCTATCCCCTACTCTGAAGCGGAGGGGATCCCCCAGGCGGCAGGGGTTATGTAGCCACATTGCCCACTACGGGGCCACTTCTGATTCTTTCCCCCGCTCTGAAGCGGAGGGGACTTCCTAGGCGGCAGGGGTTATGTAGCCACCTTGCCCACTTGTGGGCTACCTTTGATTCTGTCCCCTACTCTGAAGCGAAGGGGATCCCCTAGGCGGCAGGGGTTATGTAGCCACATTGCCCACTACGGGGCCACTTCTGATTCTGTCCCCTGCTCTGAAGCGGAGGGGACCCCTAGGCGGCAGGGGTTATGTAGCCACCTTGCCCTTTTGTGGGCTACCTCTGATTCTATCCCCTACTCTGAAGCGGAGGGGATCCCCCAGGCGGCAGGGGTTATGTAGCCACATTGCCCACTACGGGGCCACTTCTGATTCTTTCCCCCGCTCTGAAGCGGAGGGGACTTCCTAGGCGGCAGGGGTTATGTAGCCACCTTGCCCACTTGTGGGCTACCTTTGATTCTGTCCCCTACTCTGAAGCGAAGGGGATCCCCTAGGCGGCAGGGGTTATGTAGCCACATTGCCCACTACGGGGCCACTTCTGATTCTGTCCCCTGCTCTGAAGCGGAGGGGACTTCCTAGGCGGCAAGGGTTATGTAGCCACCTTGCCCACTTGTGGGCTACCTCTGATTCTGTCCCCTACTCTGAAGCGAAGGGGATCCCCTAGGCGGCAGGGGTTATGTAGCCACATTGCCCACTACGGGGCCACTTCTGATTCTGTCCCCTGCTCTGAAGCGGAGGGGACTTCCTAGGCGGCAGGGGTTATGTAGCCACTTTGCCCACCTGTCGGCCACCTGTGATTTTGTCCCCCACTTTGCAGCCAGAGGGAACCCCCAGGTGGCAGGGGTTATGTAGCCACCTTGCTGACTTGTCGGCCACCTCCGATTTGGCCCCCCGCTCTGAAGCGGTGGGGATCCCCCATGCGGCAGGGGTTATGTAGCCACCTTGCCCACTTGTGGGCCACTTGTGATTCAGCCCCCCGCTCTGAAGCGGAGGGGATCCCCCAGGCGGCAGAGGTTATGTAGCCACCTTGCCCACTTATGGGCCACCTCTGATTCTGTCCCCCACTCCGAAGCGGAGGGGATCCCCTAGGCGGCAGGGGTTATGTAGCCACCTTGCCCACTTATGGGCCACCTCTGATTCTGTCCCCCGCTCTGAAGCGGAGGGGATCCCCCAGGCGGTACGGGTTATGTACCCACCTTGCCCACTTGTGGGCCACCGTTGATTCTGTCCCCCACTCTAAAGCGGAGGGGACCCCCTAGGCGGCAGGGGTTATGTAGCCACCTTGCCCACTTGTGGGCCACTTCTGATTCTGCCCCACGCTCTGAAGGAGAGGTGATCCCCCAGGCGGTAGGGGTTATGTAGCCACCTTGCCCACTTGTGGGCTACCTGTGATTCTGTCCCCCGCTCTGAAGCAGAGGGGAACCCCAGCCGGCAGGGGTTATGTAGCCACCTGGCCCACTACGGGGCCACCTGTGATTCTGTCCCCCACTCTGAAGAGGTGCGGATCCTCTAGGCGGCAGGGGTTATGTAGCCACCTTACCCACTTGTGGGCCACTTCCGATTTTGCCCCCTACTCTGAAGCTGAGGGGATCCCCCAGGTGGCAGGGGTCATGTAGCCACCTTGCCCACTTGTGGGCCACCTTTGATTCTGCCCCCCGCTCTGAAGCGGTGGCGAGCCCCTAGGCGGCAGGGGTTATGTAGCCACCTTGCCCACTACTGGGCCACTTCTGATTCTGCCTCCGGCTGAGAAGCGGAGGGGACCCTAGGCGGCAGGGGTTATGTAGCTACCTTGCCCACTTGTGGGCCACCTCTGATTCTGTCCCCCGCTGTGAAGCAGAGGGGATCCCCTAGGTGGCAAGGGTTATGTAGCAACCTTGCCCACTACTGGGCCACTTCTGATTCAGCCCCCCGCTCTGAAGCAGAGGGGACCCCCTAGGCGGCAGGGGTTATGTAGCCACTTTGCCCACTTGTGGGCCACTTCTGATTCTGTCTTCGGCTGAGAAGCGGAGGGGACCCTAGGCGGCAGGGGTTATGTAGCTACCTTGCCCACTTGTGGGCCACCTCTGATTCTGTCCCCCGCTTTGAAGCGGTGGGGATCGTCCAGGCGTCAGGGGCTATGTAGCCACCTTGCCCACTTGTGGGCCACCTCTGATTCTGCCCCCCGCTCTGAAGCGGTGGGGATCCCCCAGGCGGCAGGGGTTATGTAGCCACCTTGCCCACTTGTGGGCCACTTCTGATTTTGCCCCCCGCTTTGAAGCGGAGGGGACCCCCCACCCGGCAGGGGTTATGTAGCCACCTTGCCCACTACGGGGCCACCTGTGATTATGTCCCCCGCTTTGCAGCGGAGGGGATCCCCCAGGCGGCAGGGGTTATGTGCCCACCTTGCCCACTTGTGGGCCACCTCTGATTCTGTCCCGCGCTTCGAAGCGGAGGGGATCCCGCAGGCGGCAAGGGTTATGTAGCCACCTTGCCCACTACTGGGCCACTTTTGATTCCGGCCCCCGCTTTGAAGCGGAGGGGACCCCCTAGGCGGCAGGGGTTATGTAGCCCCCTTGCCCACCTGTGGGCCACTTCTGATTCTGCCCCCCGCTGTGAAGCAGAGGGGATCCCCAAGGCGGCAGGGGTTATGTAGCCACCTTGCCCACTTGTGGGCCACTTCTGAATTTGCCCCCTGCTCTGAAGCGGTGAGGATTCTCCAGGCGGCAGGGGTTATGTAGCCACTTTGCCCACTTGTGAGCCACCTGTGATTCTGCCTCCCCGCTCTGAAGCGGTGGTGAACCCCCAGGGCAAGGGGTTATGTAGCCTCCTTGCCCACTAGTGGGCCACTTGTGATTCTACCCCCCGCTCCGAAGCGGAGGGGACCCCCTAGGCGGCAGGGGTTATGTAGCCACCTTGCCCACTTGTGGGCCACCTCCGATTCTGTCCCCCGCTCTCAAGCGGAGGGGATCCCCTAGGCGGCAGGGTTTATGTAGCCACCTTGCTCACTTGTGGGCTACTTCTAGTTTTGTCCCTCGCTCAGAAGCAGAGGGGATCCCCTAGGCGGCAGGGGTTATGTAGCCACCTTGCCCACTTGTGGGCCACCTTTGATTTTGTCCCCCGCTCCTTGCTCTTCTCTTTGGGCCAAAGTAGGGTACTATTAATAGTGGCAGTAGTCCTAGCAGCAGCTCCACCACCAATGCCTCCTCTAGTACGAGTGCATCCTCTAGCAGTAGTGCCCCGTGAGGCACTAGTGACTATGTGCCATCGGAATCCATGTCTGATGGGCCGGCACCCTGCCGGGTCACAAGATCGCAAGCTGCCTTGCCAAAGAAGCGTGCTCGCCCCAAGAGTACCGGCAAGAGGGCACGCGACGAGTGGGAGGATGATTCCGATGCTTGAGGCCCCTCCCCTCCCTTCACTTCTCTATATATATGTCTGTGGTTTGTGACAAGGGGAAGGGAAGGCCCTTGGGCGAACTCAAGGCAACATTCAGTACTGCTTTGAAAGTGCTGCAGTGCAGTAAAACAATCATGAGCTATGACCAGTCACAGTGCGTCTTATTAGCTTTGTGTGTTTGCGCGCTTGGACGTGGCCTGACGGAAAAGGTGCTGGGTTTGGGTCAACAAAGGGGCGGGGGGGCCCTACAGCCCCCCAAACTGTCGAACACCCCTCGGGGTCACGCATTGGCTGGCGGTGGCCCCCCTGGACAAGCAGCAGTCACCAATAATAAATAAATAAATAATAGGGCCAATAAGACAGCAGAGAACTCCTGACCCGTCTCATTGTCCCCGAATCACTCCCTTCTGGACTGCTTGGTACTCTATTGCAGAAAGGCGCCTAGCCTCAAACATGTCTTTGATTTGAATGGCCTGACGAGGTGTTCGGAGACTTGTGCCTGTGACTCATACCCCGCTGTGCCACGCACCATCCACACTGGGTTAGTGGGTCGTTGGTTCATTGTTTCCCTCACGAAGTGCGCGCACGCGCGCGCGCGTGTGTGTGTGTCCATGGCGAGGGGAAACCACGGTTCCATTATGGACCATAGTAAAACTGAATCCGTGATCAGGGACAGGAAAGTTCTGCTGCATGAGGCGTACCCATGTGTTTACTCTCCAGCCAGTAAATGATAATGCAGGGCATCTACATGAAGCACGTTGTGCTGAACTTCTTTGCACCTTCATCATCACTGTCCGTCAGAAAGGCGCCTAGCCTCCATGACTTTACTTTGATGTTGGCCTCAGTTTTTGACGATCAGTGCTCTACTGCTGCTGTGTGCTTGATCTCCTCATGCTGTGTGTGTGTGTGTGTGTGTGTGTGGTGTGCTGAGCATGGAACAAAAATACCCCCAAACACCAGAGAAAAGAAAATGTAAAATGGCCCCTTACCCAAAAGACCCACAAACCTAATTCTGTCCGCATAATACTGACGCATCTGTTGTTAATAGTTGCCAGCAAATAACACAAAATCGTGGCATTTTTCTTGTGTGTAAATGCCCAGCACAAGGGTTTTAAAGACATTCAAGGAAAATCCTGAATAGGAGGGGGTCTGAGCAGAATCCCCCTCACGCTCTCAACACTCCACCCCACGCGTTTTGCCTGGCCGCCTAATCTCACTCCTCAGCTCACTTGCAGTTGTTGTGCGTACAACCCTTATTTTGCAACATTCCCCGGTGGAGTAACCCTGCTTCTGGGGGCAGCACAAAGTCACTGTGGGTGTCCCAAACGGGGAAGGGGGCAAGGGGTGAAATATTGAAACAGTCCTTTGGGGCTTCAGAGACCAAAACAAAGGTTGTATTCCCAAATTTGGTTCCATTTTCCAACCCCTGGAGTACATTACATATTTCCATTCTGAGATATTTTTCTGATGTGGATCGTTGGGTGGGTCAGCTGCCATTTGTCTGTTTGCCCTGGCAGCACTCCTTGGGAAGGGGGGGGGGGGGTGCACAACTGGATACATCCAATCAAACTTGAAATGGGGAGTATTGTTGTTGCACCAGACATAAAGACGTGCTGCCTTTTGTGTCTTTGTGGATTCTCCCTCCCTTTGGCGTGACTATGCAATGATTTGACCAGGAAAACCACCCCTGCCCAGCCCCTCCAGTCACCCAGCCACCTTTGGTCTCGCCCACTCAGACCTGCTTTCTGCCTGGCCTTGCCTACCTTGGTGCCCTGAGGATGCCCACTTCTCCCCCCCCCCCCCCCGCTATCCACCCACCCTCCCCCTGTGGTGCAGCCACGCACAGCGCCAGCACTGCACAGCCACTTCTCGCACCACAGGCTCCCCAATGTCCACCAGAAAAGGATCCCATGTCAAACCCACATCAATGGTACAGAACCTCGTGGGCCATCTTGTGCATGCTTTGGCCAGCCATGACCAGGTGCTGTCTTCCTGCATTGTGTGCGAGGGCACCATGCACGGCGCGCCGGGTTGGCTGCTAACGGTCGCGCAAATGGTCCCAAATGTCTTTTCTTCCACTGGGGTCCCTTTGAGGTACAGGTGGTCCACTGAGGACATGGCAGACGGTGCCCTCGCTGGCCCCTTGTGTACTGAGGGTGCCATGCGCAGTCACCGGCGTTGCGCAGTCAACACCACTCGGCGCAACCATCATTTCCAGTGCTTTTGGTGGTGCCTGCGTGGGGGGGTACCACAGAACGACCATCGCATTTCGGCCGCGCTTTATGCCTTCATGAGGCAGGGCGGCCTGCTGGTTATGGACTGGCTCCAAGTTGCCATAGACATTTCAAAATCCCCTGTGGATCCTATTTTCAGAGGGCAGGTCGAAGGAATGCACTTCCCCAGGCCCATCCTGGAAGTTGGCGCGCGTGCCATGCCTCACGTGTATTGTTTTGCCACTTGACAATGCAGTGACAAAGCCGCGAGGAGCCTCCACAGAGGTGTCTTTTCATTGGGATCCTGGAACTGAATCCTGGAAAGTGCTGTTGCTGCCTGTTTCGTGGGGTGTACAACCAGATTTGGTCCCAAGCCGTGGCCAATTGGCTGTGAGGCCGGCCAGTACCAGGCATGGGTGGGTGTCTGGGGTTGAGGGGTGGCCCCACCACTACCGCTTCACTTGTTAGTGGCCTGTGCACTGTGTCTTCGTGTCTCATTGTGCGTGGCAGACAGGTACCTACGGTCTTGCCGTTGCCCGGAAAACTCTTTTGACAGATGACAATGGTCTTACAATTGCAAGCAATTTTACACTGTGCTGTGGAAACGGTAATCTCCCGGCAATGCAGTGAACCACACGTGGCCATGATATAGGAACAGTCGATTGGTGCCACACTCTCAGAATATGCACACGGGCGATTCCCACCCTCCCTCCACCCCCATGCTGATCCACAGAACTGGCTGATTCACTCTGAGACAAATACACCACATTTTGATCCACATTCTTATCACGTAGGCATCTGGGAACCAAAACCCCAGGTTTGTCATCCCAATTCAGTAAATATGAATTAATCACATGCATTGAATAGTCAAGCAGGGACAGTGCTGACACCAAATGACTGCGGCATGTAGGATAAAATGATTTTTCAGAGCAAATTCTGAGCCAGCGTACACATTCACCCCTGATCCAATTGCATGTGATGTCCTCCCCTACCACCGCTCAACTGGGGCTAATAGGCTGCGCATAGGGCTACAGGGGGTCGATTCGGGAGGGACAACCAAAGCGCAAAGGGTACGATGCTGTGCTGTGTGCATGCAGACATCGGGCCAAAAAGCTGATTTGCCGTAGGTTCTTGTTCTTACCGTGGCTGTGTGAAACAGGGTAAGTCTGCCAAATGTCCCACCTACACCGTCACTTAGGTCACGTTAATTAGGTTTTAATCCCCCCTCCCAACTCTCCCCTACTTATCAGCCCGCCCCCCTCCCCCACTCTCCCCTGCGCAACCCCCCCCCCCCCCCACTCTTCCTCTGCGACCCACTCCCCTTTGTCCTGGCACCAGGAAAAAAAAGCTGAGGAAGGCAGCTTGTGGGCATGAGAGCCCACTTGCATCACCATGGGCAGATAGAGCAGCAGCACATCCATTGGTGGTTGGCGGCATTGGGATCTTGGTTGACAAGTGGCTGTCTAGCAACTAAAGACCCCTGAGGTGGGCATGCTAGGATGGTCCTTCCCTCCCTCCCCTTTCCTCGGTGCAATACGGGAAGATGCAAAGGCAGACAACAGAGAAACAACAACAATCAGGGTGCCTGCCCCCCCCAGGTGGTAGGCAAGGAAGGCCCTCCGTCAGTGTGGGCTACGTAGCAGATGGCAGGCAGTGCAAGGACAAGGGGTGCGCGACAAATGGCAGGTGTTGCACGGATGATAAAAAAAACACAAAATAAACCTCGTCCCAAGCAGCCTCAAAATTGCACCAACAAAATTTTTTTGGCTAAGAAAAGGGTAGGAAAGAGGGATGAATGAAATGCAATCAGCACGAAAAAAAAAAGCAAGCCCATAACACATACTGCAGGCAACATACATCTCCCCAATGCACACAACATACGAAAATGACAATGAGGCTTGTCGACCTCATACCGCACGAACCACGGAGGCACCCCACACCACTTCCAGATGTTGTTGAGGCACCTCTCCTGTAGGCTGCCCTGATGATAGTCCAGCGAGGACAGGAGCCGTTGGCTAGACCCCCCCCCCCCTTGGTAACCTGCAACACTCTCTGATTCGCCTTCGTTGCAGATGTGCACGTGGCCAGCAATTCATTTACATGCTTTTTTGTGAACACGATGACCGAATAGCACTGGTGACCTAGCACCAATATAACAACCCTCAAGACGGTAGCTTGCTGCTGTGCCTGATGGCTTGTACTACCAGCAGAGGCACAGGCCGCTGCCGTGAGACCAGAAGGGTTGGCAGCGTCTGACGGGTACTGCATAAACCAGGGCCCTGTACTGCCGGTCAAGACGAGGAACAGCAATCGGTGCAACACGAGACGGAACAGTGTGCGAGTGCTCTTGTGGGCACGGTGACAGGGGCTGCCGCTGACTGGCCTGTTCGTCGAGCTGCTGTGGGGGCCGCCATCGATGGCTGATGAGGGCCTGGAGAAAGCAGAACGTGTGCCGGTGCAGACGTAGCTGACTGCACGCGGGTACTATGATGCTTGAGGCTGGTCCTGAGCCCACACCAAATGGGTACCCCTGCAGGCAAAGAGACCAGTGCGTGGTGACCCCAGAAGCGGAGTGACCGAAACAATCAAAACATCAAGAAAAGGGATCTTGCTGTGGGTGGCTTCCGTGCAGAAAGAAAATGACAGATGCAGTGGATACGTGTGTGACAGAGAATCACGAACTGCAGACAAACTCATCATGATGGGATGAAAGGTCAAGCCGTCATCAATGTAGCACATCAGCAACAGGGAATTCAGGATGGGGTTTCTCAGCTTGTACATTCAGAGGACGAACTGTGCCCATGCTGGAGCACAGTGTGTCCCCACAGCGAATCCCAGTAGCTGCAGAAACAACCCCATCCCCTTCATTTAGAAATAAGTGGTGGAAAATCACGTTCAATAGGATCTTTCCCAAACACGTTGACTGCTCAGGGTTGGTGTTCAGATATTGGAAAATCGTCTGTTTGCAAGGCAACAATGTCCAGACCCACATTAGCAAAGAAGCATTGGACCATATACGACTCTACTATACATAACACATCGGAAAAGGCATCCATTTGTTGGGAAAAGAACTGTTGCCACCAATCACAGGCGGCAGAAATATATCCCCACCTGAAGTGTGTGTGTAGGGCATCAAAGTCGAATGACGATGATGCTTATTCCTGCCCATCAGCAAACCATGTTTGGTCACCATTAAGACGCCGAAGGCGCCCCAATAGATCAATGGTATATACAGGGGCATGTAGTGGGTCTAACGCTTTGTCTACCTCAACAAGATGAGCCGCATGTGGGCCAAGAACACAGAACATGGCGTGATAGCCCAATGATCATAGGGGGACCATAGGGGGACCATAGGAGGAGGGGGGTCCCGGCCAACCCCCCCCTTTTCAGACCCCCCCCCCTTCCCCCCCTTCTAATACATTCCTGCTGGGACCCCAACCCCCTGAGCGCTGGTGGGGCAGGGTGCTGGGCAATTGCGGGTCGTCGGAGACACATATTCGCGTGTGCACGTGGTGGGGGGGGGGGGGGGGCTGTGAGGGAGGGGGGCATGTGTTGTGGGCCGAGCCTGTGCCCCGCCACTCAGATGTGTTGCTCTTGGGGCAGACCAGCAAACAACAACCAACTTCCGGTTGCGTTGTTGGCAGGACACCAAAGATTTCCTGTGCCAAATCGGGCTTGTGGAGATGCCTCAGGCGAAGAAGAAGAGGAGGAGGAGGAGGAACCCGCTGACAGGCCTTGAGGAGGAGGTTTCCGACGACGAGGTGACCCCTGGCCGCTGCCTCTCACAAGTGGAGTGCCCTTTGCAATCTCCTCCTCAAGTGCACTGCACACGTGGTCCATCGTTCAGTCTTTGATTGACGGATGTTCTCAGAAGACTTGCCATCTTGCCCATTTTTGGCAGGCTTCTGTGCCTGACTGGCCAAGTTTGTTCCAATGCTATGGCCATATGCGTTCATTCAGATGCAGATCCAATACACGGCGCCCAATGGTTCCCTGTGCGGCGTAAGTTGAGGAATTTTTGTGTGATTCCGCGAGTAAACAAAAACAACCTGTCGTATGTTGGAGTGCGTGAATGATGGCAATTCAGCTTCTGGGTAGCAATATGGTCCCAGCACCTCAACCGGACTGAATCAGTCACTCCCGATTTCCGCTGGACGAAATGCGATACTGCCCTTCCATTGCGCCTTGGCGCGTTTTTTTTTACTTTGCCTGTTTTTTATGCAGGTCATTGCAGATTGTTTGCAATGCATAATTGGAGAAGCCAATTTGTAGTTCCCCAGCTTTTATTGCAAACCGACCTTTCATGCTGTGCTGAAAGAGCTGTTTCACCACAGAGTCTGACCTGAATCTTCTGCTGACAGATTTCAGTTATTTTTGTGTTTTGTTACGGAGAAGTAGTTCTGGTGTTTGCGATTGCAATTCATTCACTTGTTGTTTGCATACGTGCTTCTGAAACCGTTCCCAGGCCTCTCTCAGCCTTTATGGCACCCCACCCCCCTTCTCCGAGCCCTGGACACAGTTGGCAATAAATGAATTGCTCTTGCTGGTCAAATTTGGGAAAGCATGCCGGGAACCAGGCAGGGCTCATGTCTACACGTGGGGGTCTTTAGGCGAGCTTCAAGCAGAGGAGTGCATCATACATCAGGAGGTGTGCAGCCACGCACTGGGGTAGGCATGCTGGGGGTTAGGGGGCTGCTCGCCGACGGAATGGTCCTCTTTGGCACAGGATGATGCAATGGCGTTTGGGTCACAGATAACAATGACCCAGTCGGAGTATGAATCTGAGTCTCCCAAGACACCGAGTATGTGACGCTGTGCATCGGTTCATCCCGCCCTGTTGCACCCTCCCAGCAACCTGTCTTGGGCCTGCTCCCCCAGGCCCATCAACCCCACGGAATTGCAGCTGGGATCCGACCTTGACTGGCCCCATTCAACACATTTGAGCTTCCGATGGCAGATTTTCAGGGTTTTTTTGAACAAAAGCCTGTTTTCTTGAGTGAACTACAAGTTGGGTGTGATTTTTTTTGTTTGCCCATAGAAGGAGGCAGGGTTGCAATGCCATGCTCTCCCAACAGGGGCGTTCCATTTAGGGTTGGGTTTGCCATGGCATGGCAGGGGGTGTGATACAAAGCAAGAGGGACAGTGTGCGGAACTGGTTGAAGCGGAACACATGCCTCAGGGGGTGCCACTGTTAGCATTCAGGGAATTCGCATCTTTTCTATTGTGTTGCATTTGTTTTATGCACCTGTGGACGCCAAGGAAAAGGATCCGTTGTTGTCCTTGCTCACGCCATCTGCCCAAGCTATTGTGTCACTTAGTTGCTGATGTTGTGTGCCAAAGGGCGGTGAGTGTTTCTTTGCCCTATATACATCTCACTGTGCAGCAGACCCCCCCCCCCCCTTGCACACAGCCCAAGGGGGGCTTCCGGTTTCCCTCCCGGATACCATGAGGGGATTTGCAACATTCCCGTGTTGTTTTAAAGTGCAACTCTAGCTAGTATCTGGTTCGTCATACGATTCCAATCAAGACTCCGCAAACCATCGGCCTCCTTGCAGCCCGCCACAGCATGATGGACGAAACCCTGCACTGGTACTTCCGCGAGGATACCTACCACCACACTAACACGAAGATGGAATCCAACCGCCAGGGCCCAGGCAAAGCAGGTGACGTTGTCACAAGGAGTAGCCAAACTTGTAGATACACGACAATCTCAACAACCAAACTTAGGAGCAATCCCACAACTTTGATAGGCACGTAGGTACCCACCACCAGGAAAATATGTAACCGTAATGTACCACGGGACCTTAAGATGGTTGGCAAAATCAATTCTCGGCGGTGAAGCAACTGGCACCAGTTGGAACAAGGCCGAACAAGTTCCCAAGCATCCAAATGTCACAACAGGACGAAAACAGAAAAATTAGAGGGAACAATCACCTAATGTGGTTGTGGATGCTTCGACAGCAGGTTAACTTCATTATACCCCATTGTGAATTGCACCACCCCTCCATTAACGGTGTACACCGACAACTTCAGATGGCAAAATCTTGTGTCCTGATGCGGCTCACGCATGCTATCTACAATACCCTTGCAATCACCAAGCTCACCAACCATAACAAGCAGGACGTTCCGCTGCAGCACCAAACTGACCAAAGAATGGACCCCAAGATTGAAACTACGGGGGGGCTCCATGTAGACCATCGAAAACGAAATGCCAGCCACTGCAGCCGGGATGGTAGTGCCAATAGTTGCTAGGAGTACTAGCAATTTCCCATCCGAATCCCGATCCAACTGCAATGGACTGCACATGGTTCAGTACAGCAAAATTGCATAACCAACGGCCGATTGCACTAGACACAACAGGCTGTCAGGGCACTAGCACAGACAGACATAGGATCCGTCCTCGGTGGAACCCATTAAAGATTCGTCTGGATAGTCGATGCCACCTATGCTTTCGCCAGCCTCTCCCGGAAGGCACTGTAAGTATTGTCTTCACACATTGGTGCACCGAGGACATACTTCAATGCGAGAAAGGGATCTTCTTCCGTCGAGCGCCAATTGTGCACTTTGAAATCGAGGTCATCTCAACTGGCCAACACAAATTCACACTTCTCCCGCTCACCAAAACCACCTGGGCCAAGTAAGACGTCACGTTCCCGGCGCATCAACATACCATCTTGAGCAACGAGTTCGATAAGCAAGCACTTGGTCCCGGCTGCTTTTCTGCCAAATTAAATTCCGAAAATGCAAATTGCAAGGTACACTAGGCAGTGGACATATGCTTCTCGAGCTGGCACACATGCCAGGTCCATAGACAATCCCATTTCAACCTCTTTCCCATCTTTTTCAGCTGAGCCTCTCCAGTTGCACTGTCACGCATGAACTCGCAGATGGTCTTGATATCGGGTGGGCACACCCCTTCAAAACAATTCATCTGATTCACAGTCATACTATGGCCACGAGCTTCCGGCATCTCGATTGACTGTGCAGCAACGTGTCCACAAACACTAACCAGTAGAGCAACGGGGGCCCATGGTTTTAGCATATTTGTGTGTAGAGGATCAATAGATGCTAATGAACAACAATAGTGAAATGAGGAACGCCAAGAATTCCGATGTAGCGGGCCGAGGATTGCAGCGGCCAAGAGCGGCCGCTTGTAGGGGGCTCCGGCATAGACACAGGTGGATCTAGCGCAAGGGGCTTTACCAACTCCTTCCACGTGTCCATGAAGCGGTCACGTGAAGGGATGGGTTGGGGGAATGGGAGGCCCGTTGCGGCGGTGTAAGCGCCCCCCCCGATGGGTCATGAACTCCGACACATGCCGGAAGGCAGAGTTGAGGACATTCAAACCCATAAGTAGCCCGATCCATCCGGGTGCCGGGAAAGAGGACGGAGACATATTGCTGCACGGCCTCAATTTGCTTGTTGTGGATGAGGGGGAGTTGGGCAACCTCGGTGGCCTCGTACCAACGGGCCTTGGCCACAGGGGAGGAGGCCACCCACTCACCAAGGAGTTGTGAGACCAAAGGGTCACGCAAACTCTTGGCCCCACTCAAACACATGAGTGTCATTCTTAGCTCGAGAATGGTGTCCCGAAAGAAACACAAAACAAGAGCTACACAATAGAATAGGGTAGTTGGGAGTGGTGTGAGTAGGGGGACTAGGGAGAAGGATGTGGGCCTATGTAACCACTTCAAAGAGTACGGAACCCCTCTACCAACCCGTTGTGCACCCTTTGACCAACCAAAACCCCTAAATGGGCATAGTACGCGCACAAGCAAAGCGGTGCAAATGACCCAAAATTGGGTTAACGTGTTAATATTTGGCAGGTTAATCTTTAACCCCTTCCATATGTTAAAAACTAAAATTAAGCATATTGGTTTTAACGTAGGTCTCTAGGGCTCTCTAATTGGGAAGTTGTGTTCTTGCAACTAGAGCTGCAAATGAGATGGCAGATCCCCTTCCCGGGTTCCAGTACGAGAACTGGACAGGGAGTGTGCTCTTCCGTGGCACGTTGTATAGCAGCCAAGCCACCGCGCAAGGTGGGGAATGAAAGAGTGCCCCCGGTCCACTCCATTCTTTCCAATATTCACCAACTTTGAAACGGCAACTGCATACTGGGATGTGGATTCTTCCCGCTTGGTGTGTTGTGTCGTCATACTGCAATAGTGATGCGTAGCTGGACAATCACATGGGCAGAGCAAAAAAGGATAGAAAGAATTGCAATTCCAGACATTGTGTCTCTGTTGCTGAAGCCCATGACCGGCGTTGCTCACGCTTGGGATCTGTGTTGCTCGAGATCTGTGTCAACAGCATCTAGACCGGCTCCGGTGAGGGGAGGGGGGGGGCTATTGTGCAGCAGGGGTGCTCCCCTCCACAGATAAGGACCGCCCCGGTGAAGGAGGGCCGCCGCATGGCAAAACTTGTGGTTCCCGAGGGTTGAGGTGCACCTCTTGGACAAACTATGCTAAAAGAGGAAGGGAGATACCTTGGGGTGTTGTGTGCACAGGCCGCTCACTGAAAAGAGGACGTCACCAATAGACAAAGCTTCACACAACCTGCCAACCCGTTTACCACTCTTATGTGTCCCCCCGGGAAAGGGGTCACCGCGGCATATTCTGTGGGTCGGTGGTCGTGTGTCCCTTCGTCAATGGCTGCATGCGGTGAGCGACACCCCACAATGAGCATGTGTTCATACCATCTCCTATCCTGGGTTGTAGGAAGGGGTTCCCGACGTGGGCCTCGGTCCACGTCCATGCTCCACTGGCTGGGTGCGCCCGACCGGTGCCTGCAGGATGGAAGGGGCGGGGGGGTCGCTGCGTAGGATAATCCGTTGGTTTGGGGGAGGGCGGTGTCCCACAGCAACGTGAGGGCAAGGCAAATTCGACCCTTCCCCAGCCCCTGAGGGCCCCTTGGGTTTTGGAAGAATCCTAATCAGAGATCAAAACTCGGTCACCATGGGCATGCATTTAAAAGGGGGGGGGGGGTTGCGCTGTCCGTAACTCCGCCCCTATCCACACATAGCCCAATTGGTTGCAGGTGAAAATTTAAAAGCTTGACGACGATTATGAGGATGGTGACGAGGATGAGGACGACCCCCCCCCCCCCGCCTATGTTGATGCAAGCGGAGAAACCAAAGCCCAAAAAAGGCGGCGGTGGTGAAAAGCTGAAGCAAGACCCAAAGGCTGCCAGTACCAAGCGCCTGTGCAACAGGGAGAGTAAGAGTGCTGCAGCGACACGTGCACCAGCATCAAGGAATGAGAAGAATTCACCCACGAACGCAAACCTTGCTGCACATGTACTCCCGAAAAGACTCAGTTGTGCCAATTAGACTGCACGCATTCACAAGGCCGCGGCAGTCAGGACCCCGGATAAGTGATTCCATTATTGTAGTCTCGTGTACTACCCTACTGAGTACTACACCATGCTTGTACGTGTATCCGTCGTAGACTGTCTACAATTGTTTGTCGGTTCTGTTGTTGTTCAACATGTGTTCCATGCGCCACACCACTTTGACACTTTGTTCTTTGTGTTTTCTTCAGAAGCAGCTGGCCCCAGCTGCTCAAAGCCCAATAGCACATGTGACAGTGTGTTTTCCATGAATCTAGCTGGCCCCGGCTGCTCAATGCAAATTCATTATACAGCCCTAATGTTGAAATAGGATCATTTTCACTTTCATTTGGTCTTATTTTTCGACATTGGCACCCAGGTATATCTCTTGTGCAGCACGTTTTGGAACTGCTGACTGCTGGACTCCCCGATCTTCCAATATCAGCCCGAAGCATCAGTGATACCCCAATTGTTGTGCCACTTCCCTCTTGTTTGCTAGGGTGCCTTCAACGGTGTGATTTCCCTCCCTGTGATTTGGAGGGGGGTTGGGGTGGAAGATCCTTGAATATGCTTTTGCTGTGATGTCAACCCTGCAAAATAGGAAAGTTGAACCGCCCTTGAACTACCAAATCCCTCAAAACCACATTTTAAACCCCCTTAATGGCACAAGTTTGAGTGGGTTCAAAGGGTACCGGTCAAAATGGTCCTATTTGATACCCATTTTTAAGCCGGCACCACCTGCAGGTGTGGCAGCTGGTTTGGCAGGTATGTTTCCTGTGGAGTGGGCGGTTTGCGTGGCCTAAGCAAGGGGATTGCAGGTGTCCACCCTAGGCTTTTTCAGCTAATGTAGACATGTGTGGGTGCCAAAAAGACAGGGTGGACAGAACCTTGGCAAGACTGACCTTGGTTAACAGAGCCACTCACCAATAGCTTCAACACGCGGGTTAGGCGGGTCGCTTGGAGGGGTATGACTGTGGTGCATTGCTTTTTTGCATTTGGCTCCTCCCCCCATTGACTTGGTGAATAGCACAGGGAATTATCGCAGCATTGTGCAAGGGGGATCGGCAAGGGCAGAAAGGAGGGGGGTGAGTCGCCTCATCCGCTTTGTGTGCAACGCCGCGGAAAAAATGCGGTGGAAAACTGCAACAAAAAATGTGGCATTACCTTGTAGGATAAAGGCCAAAAATTGACAGCGGCACACTGACTTGATAGTCTACTTGCAATTGCTACTTCCGTACTTGTGCTTCCCCGCTGTGCCCTTGTGGATCCCCACCCCAAAACCCCTGCGGTTTCTTTGCGGGATTGATCTCAACATACAATGTCCCAAGCAGGGTTACAACTAAGAACAGCGTCATTTGGTTGGCAGGGGGGGTTGGGGGGTTGGCTACCTGTGACAATGTCACAGTTGGATGTCACCTTTTAGGCTCGTGGTGATAGTGCTCAGTGGTAGTAACAGTGACAGCGACTGTGGCTGTGACTGTGACTTTTGTCATTTGTCTGCTTCTGCCCCCCTTCCCCTGCTTGTTGTTACAACTATTTTTGTGCCCGTTGTTTCAACTATTTTTCTGTCCTGCAGCAACATGCCTCGAAAATGGACAAATTATTTGCTATCTCCCTCATGGGGAATGCAAAAGTCCCGCTGCTTGTCGTCAGCGGCGGTCTCCGGAAGCCAAGCACATGAAGCGGGTTTTAGCTGCTGATGCTGCTACTGCTGCTGCCATGACAACTATTGTGCTCACTGTTGCTGGAACCATTGCCAGTGCTGTGTAGCCCATGATCCTTGGAACCCCTGCCAAACCTACTACTCTTGTCGCAGCCCAAGGGGGTCATTCATTCGGTTCCAGCTCAGCGTCTGCCTGTGTTCTGTGCGTAGGCTACGGTACAACGATTGCATGAAATGGTTGCCACTGTCCCTTGCAATTTTGAGGTCTTGACATTTGTTGCACAGCAACCAGCGATTGCCACAAGGAAGCAGCTTGCGCAGGATGAGGACTACCAGAAGGCACATGACTTGTACAAGATTCAGGCTGCCGTCCATCTGCTGACAACATGCAAGCTAGATTCTGATTTCCCTCTATTGGTCGATCTCCTTGCAAAGTGCAAGGCACCAAGACTAATGCAACCATTTGGTGTAACAACACCCACTGAACTAAGGCTGATGCACTGCATTGTGGCTCGTGAGGTAACCCATACTGCTATAGGTATCACCCAAAGTCCCTTATGCGCATCAATAATAGACGGGTCCCTCAAAAAAAGTATGAGGGGGGCACCAGACATGATTAAGGCCCGCTACGTATGCATGAATACTGGTAGTGTTTTCACACAGCACGGCAGTTTGATTTCACCAACGAAGGATGATTTTTTGCATTCCGTACCATGTGTCGTTGAACCACGGTATGTTGAGAACCAACAGAGTGCCAAACGCCCCATTTCAAGGTTGAAAGAACAATCGTAGTGGCTGCTCAGCCATGTGCTTGATGCCCCCCTTGTACAGAAATTGCTGCAGGCGTGTGCCATTTGTGCAACAAACAATGCAAGTGCTATGTGTGGCAAGAGGGGTGGCTTTAGGGCCATGCTTCAAAAGGCCAGAGGTGGGGGGGGACGTCTTGCAATTTGTGGACATCGGTCATGAAGTATAGTCTATCGCGCGGATTGCATAGGGTAAGGCACCTTTTTAGCGGTGTTTCATGAAGTATACTTTTGCACTGTGTAAAGTAATGTGCAAAAGCAACATACTAGCAGAACAGGTGGCCCACTTGATGGCTAGGGATGGGAAGTCTGCTGCAACATGGGGTGGGCGTGTTGTGCAACAATGGCTTGAGAAGACAAAGTGGCCTACTTGGGGAGTGGAAATTGACTTCACAAGGTTACTCAAAAGCTTTGGAAGCAAAACAACAGTTTCTAACCGCCCTATTGCAGTAGCTGCGCACACGCTTGCAAAATCCAGCCTACACAATTCTGCAAGCGGCCGACTACAAACTATGGTCCAGCTCAAAACCGGCAGAAACTAAGATTGACCATGTGGTCGCCACAGACTAGGCTTTTTTTCGGGGAGACCCAGCCATATCCGAGGCAGACAAGTTTTTTGGTTAGGCAAAGGCACGCTTCTTCAACCTCTCGCAGGAGGGGCGTGATGCCATGAAGGGCAATGCTGCTTTTGTCATATTTTGGCAGGGTATCGTGCAAGACAGTGAACTGCCAGAAGCCTTGCGCCGCTATGCGGTCGCAATCCTTCTATCCTGCCCCTCCTCTTGTGATGCAGAGCGTGCAATCAGCACGCTAAATTGCATCATCACAGCTCTACGCTAAATTGCATCATCACAACTCTGCGTAACCGAATGATTGGCGGGCTATGAGGATGCACTTGATCGGTGCAGAGGACATTCACGGAGACGCATTTCCTTTTGAGGTGGTTGCTAGTATGTGGGCTGCCAAGCCCAGACGCCGAGTGCAACACAGTGAACGGAAACCAAGAGCCAAGGTATCCAAAGAAACAAGGCCCATTCGGAATGATGATGATGGACAGGACACAGATTGGGGTTCTTTGGTTGGTGAGTCTTGTTTTCAGTCATAGGGTACAAGTAGTTCAGGTTCCCTGTCTTCCATCTAGAGCAGCAATGACATTTCCATTGACAGTTCCAGCGACACTGACAGTTCCGACAATAGTGCCTCATCCTGCTTTATTGTGGTTTGAGTTGTGCCCTGCCCTACCCTGCCCTGGACCTGGACCTGTAACCTGTGACATGTGACAGAAGGGGGGGGGGGGCTCGCAAGAGGGACCAAGCCCCCCCGCCCATTTATAACCATGGTCCCAACCTTCATTAACCTTGTCCTGAATCTCATTTTCATGTCTGGTAGCATACACTGCCACTCAGCTGCCTTTGGAACCGGCAGCGGCTTCTTGCATAGCACCACCCACCAGGGTTTCACTGCACCCATCGGAAACATACTCTGCCCCCCTATGAGGCGAACCATTGTTCCACAAGTGCACGGCCTCAACTGGTATGTCCCTGCTCTTTCCCCTCTTGCCTTGGGTACAAAGGCCTGTCACTGACGACGAGTGTCATTTTCTTCACTCATTAAAACAACCCATTGTCCTCCCTCCTGTTGGCTGGTGCCGCAGACTCAGCCCTTTGCAAGGCAGACCCGACATGAACATGCGGTACGGACCAATGCGATTTTCATGGCAAATTTGAGACCACGTCCAGTACATGCCTGCTGTGTGGTTGCTGACAGGCGGGGGGGGGAGGTGGGGGGCAGTTCGAGCACTGCTTGGGGCACAGTTCCTCCACTACTGCTCACACCACCACCCAGGGAACCAGGGAATCGCTTGAAGGCGGAACCCCCCCTCTCAAGACTCCATCCCTGAGTCTACTCTGAAGGCATTCCCATACCCCAACATCGGCCCCAACCGCATTTCCAACTGCCAGTCAAGCCCCCCCCCCCCCCCCCCACTGCTTTCACATGCCCTGTGACCAGTCTGCAGCCGCTCTGCAACTGCCCCCGTCACCCCTCTCCCCTTCAAGCAAAGCCCTGCCACCACCCCAAAAAGGTGAAACGTCCGCCAATCCACAGGGGCATACCCTATGTGTTTGATAGCCGGGCTGGGGCATTGGACCGGCCCCAACCTGATGACGACACCCCCCCCCCCCTTTCTGTGTCCCAAGTCCAAACCAATCCCCACGAAGCAGCACATGCAAACCCCCCTCTTGCATTCCAGAATCGCCGGTGTCGTTGGGCAGACGGAAAACTGTGGGGACCGAGAATATGCGCCGGCATCAGGAGTACACCGTCCGTGAAGGGGAGACCCGTGCTTCCATCGCCAAGGACCATCTGGGGGATCCTGGTCGGTACCAAGAAATCCTCAGGTACAGCGTGGTGTTCCCCTCAGCAGTGCTTTCTCAAGCATCGGGTGCCTTGTCCACCCCCTACCACCCTCATGAACCTCGTAAGCCCTTGTAAACCCCTCAGCAATGCATCCCGCAACAACAGATACTGAGGATCATATTCTTGCTCAAAACGTGAAACCACCAGAGGGCTCATGCTCAGAAACCTGGTGACCATGCTGGCAAAGTTGGCAAAGCACCGGTGCTGCCACCTGCCCCTACACCAGCACCAGTTTGCCAACCACCACCCCAGAGAAGGTGCCCCTATCCTCAAACAGAAGAACGCCTCAAGTGCGTTCCTTCTGGGTTCGATGTTGTGCTGTTTGGACAGGCTTGGGTGAATTGGATGATTTCGCCCTCTCCACACCAACAGTGTTGCAGCATGTTGCACCCTTGATCTTGGTCAGCCGTCAGACTGGATGGCCAGTTCTCTTTCAGAGCGATGTCTTTTTGGGAGGAGGAGAAATGGTGGATTGTTAGATTGTTGGGTACAGTTTGTGGCAATGTCTGCTTCTTTTTTTCTTGGTATTGCATTAATGCAAGTTAGCTCTGTTACCTCCTGTGATATTCCATCCTGTGCTAGTTTGCAACCCCCCCCCTTTTTTTGCAGAATGCCTCGAAACCTGACAATGGGCAACCCGAAAATTGCTATGTGGGGGGTGGGGGGGGCTGGGGCACGGGCGCCGCTCGAAGGGGGGGCCGGGAAAATGGGCTTCTGTGCTGGTCCCCTTGTTTTATGTTAATTTTGGCAGGTTTCATGTAAATTTTGCGGGCAACAAAGAGTGACTTGCACTGATACTACCGCCTCTTCTACTTCAAGCTCCAACTCTAGCTCTAGCTCAAGCTCATCAGGTACTGACTCCTCCACAAGCAACAATGACTCCAGCACTGATTCTAGTGAGGACACAAGCTCTGATTCCAGTGACTCATCAGGGGCAGCTTCTGATTGAGACGCCAATCTCCAGGGTGCCATGGTCCAGCCTTGGTGGGGTGCTGCATGGCAGGCAGAACTGACCGTGGGTCGTTGTGCCCTTAAAAAAAAGTACCACCCCCGTTGGTAAGGCAAGAAAATCTGCGATTTTGGGCCATCCATACACCACCAAGAAGTAATAGGAAGTACAAACAACCCGCACAGTCCCCGTCGGTCAGCCCAGAATTCATTGCGGCACGGCGACCAAGGGGGGGTGGTCGGGGAAAATGGGCTTCCCCCCCCCCCCCCCCTGCAAGGCAATTTTCTTCCCGCCATGTTTGACATTAACGAGCCCATTATTACGTATATTGTAGAGTGCTGTGGGGGAGGGGGGTTGGCAGTATGTATTTGGCAATCATCCCCACAGTTTTTAAGGCCACTGTGCAGAATGGGTAAGCACCCACTCCTTGCAGGAAGGTGAAAGGGCCCATTGGTGCCCAATCTTGTTCAGTTCTATTCTGTTATGTATCGTGCTTTGGATGTGTGTCCTCCCGATGGAGTCCCACCTGTGCCAACACACCTCAGTGCCACTGCCGCCATAGCGCTGGTCTGCTACATGCCACACCCAAGGGTCCCAGCCAGTGTCCCTCACGTGTGCCTTCGCCTGGTTTCATCGGCGGGCCGCCCCTTCTGCCATCAGGTCCGACGGGCACAAGTTCACTGAGGACAAGGATGTGCCACTGCCTGCGGGCATGGTCGTCTACATTCAGCTTGCCCCTGAGAACTGGAAGCTCTCGAAGGTGTGTTCGTTTACCTGACCAAGTGCCTGCCATTGTCAGAGGTGTTGTGGTGCTCTGTGGTTCCCCTCGGCCGATTGGAAGCTGGTGAGTACAGGACTGCGCCGGCGAGGAAAGGCAAGGGCACGGAAACGATAAGGGGCAGCATTGGCAAGGATGGGGGCGGGGGTGCATTAAACGAGTCTTCAGCTGGCAGACGCTGCAGCATCGCAGCTGCCTGGCCACGGCTCCAACATTGTATGGGGCATGACACAAGATGTGTTCGAACATCTGACCCCAATCCACCCGACAGCACCTTGTCCGAGCCCCCGTTACTTGCAGAAAGGCGCCTATGGCAACGTCACTGAAGAGGTTTTCATTCTGACTTAGTTGCTCTGCAGCCTTGTGCCTGTGTGGTAAAGGTTAGCATACAACATCCGCATCCCACAGCGGGGTGCAGGGGCAGCTCTGGGCATAGGACGACTGGGGGCATGAGGGCAGGGGAAGGGGCAGGGACAGGCGCAGAGGCTGCTGCCAGGGTTTTGGGGAGGCGCCCCACAGGGGCAGGGGCATGGGCATAACGCTTCGCCGCGGCGGCGGCATGAGTACAGACCCGAGCGCAGGATGCCCGCTGCGGAGGTGCGTATGGATGCTGTGGGGCACTGTGCTCCCAACGGTGCGATGTGGCCAAGACGCATGCAGCCTCCTGGTTTTAGTGTCTGGTGCGGCCAGCACACACGGACATGTTGTTGTTACTACGGTCTTCAAGGGCCAGGGCTTCATCAGACTCGTGGGAAACAACCCCAACCCACCAGCCCTCCCCCCCAAGGACTGTCCTTAAGAACCCCAACTTTTGTTTGTCAAGGACAGCCCTGAAGGACAGCCCCGAAGGACCACCAATCGCCAACCACCAACCACCACCAACTGCCAACCGCCAACCGCCACCAACCGCCAACTGCCGACCGCCAACCACCACCAACCGCCAACCGCCAACCATTGTTCAATAGTGTTTCTATGGTTTTGTTTGTTGCCCATGTCATGACCATAAATCAGAGACCGTCCCTGTAAACGTTCGTTTCTGTTGACGTTACGAACCCTCTTCTTTTTTATCCCCTTAAGGACAGCCCTGCCCCCCCCCCCCCCAACAAACCAAACAGCACCCTCCTCGAATGGACGGTCAGCGATGCGGGACGCTCGGTGCGCACTGTGTGCGTGCCTTCCTTGGGCCACGGCGGGGAATCCAGTGGGCTGCACTAGGCAGGGGCTTGGGAGGCAACCGCGAGCACAACTGGTGTAGCAGTGGTCTTTGCGCAAGAGGGACCCTCCCCCCCCCCCCCCCACACTGACTGTGCCCTTAATGGCAGACACTGCCTTTTAGACCAACCCGCCACACTATGACGGACTCGGAGTATACCAAACCTTGATGGTCGTTTGCCGTGCAGCTGTATGTCTCACTACACCAGTGCACAGGGGCGTTCTAGACAGGGGATCACCCAGGGATGTATTAGAATGGCTGACAACCATAGGAGGAACCCCCCCCCCTGGAGCCCCTTCCCCCCCTCTTCCCCTTCCACGGTTTGAGGCATCATTTTTTTCTGCGCCTTTGGCGCAAGAAGATTTAAGCTTAAAGAAATTTTTCGGTGCCGGGGTAGTGGGGACCATAGGAGGAGGGGCCCCTCCTCTCTCCCCCCCTCTTCCAATACATCCCTGAGGTCACCACAGCATCGGCCAACCACTACTGATTCCTGCCGAACGTTGTGCCCTCCTCCCTCTCGTCTGAGGCCGTTTTTGGCTTCGTTGCAATGATACTTCCCGTTGCTTCCCCCTCCCCCATCCCATCTGCCCCATCTGCGGTCACACGAACCATTTGCTGCCCCTTATGTTGCAGCATGAATTGCGGTCGATCAAATCCCTCCGGCAAATGAGTCTACCTCGAATCAGCACCTCCGAAGGGGAGTATGTGAAGCTGCGTGTGCCCCCCTGCCTGTCTACGGGATTGTGTTGATGGGATGGGTTTTGCACCTTTGCTCGTGCGTGTGTATGTGTACATGATGAGGCAGTTGCTCTGCTCGTGTGTTTGGGGGGGGCTTGTGCTTTTGTGTGTGCAAGTGCTCACAGGCACGCACAGGCGCTCGCACGCACACGAAGTCACGCCTGCGCCAACGCATAAAGCGCATGTGATTGTGCGTGTGCATGTGTGTGGGCGTGCATGTTCTCGTTCTCTGTCAAAGACTGAAAGACGTCTAGGGCTGCCCTTCAGCTCCTGAGGAATTTTCTTTCACCCTTCTTCTTGCTCTGTTCTTGTTTGCGGTTCTCATCATGTGTGTGGGTGTGTCTGCATGCTGTTCCGTCAGGGCACATGCCACACTCCGCTGTGTCTTTGCCAGTATGTGTGTGGGGGGCGGGGTTGGCCAGCACCTGACGAGGCGTGCGCGTGGCGCAGAGATTTGGCCACCTATCCCGACCAAGCAACCGTGCTTACCGCCAACAGGTTTGCTCTCTGTGGGGGCCGTTTTGAGAGGGGGGAAGCCTGGGCCGTTCTGGGAAAATGCGCCGCAGAAGTAGCGTGCGGTGTGTGCGCAGCGCAGATACTCCCCCTGTGTGTCTGTGTCACTTTTGCTTCCTGCCTGCTGCGTGTATATGTTTGCCTGGGCTGAGGTTTACCCCGTTCTGTTTGTGGGTTGCATGCTGCTGACTACATCCCCTGTAGCATCTGTTCTAGAGTGAGACTTCTTTTTTGGCACTTCTGTTTTGGTTGTGACGAAGTGGGGGGAGGGACGTGTCTCATTGCTGCCATTTTTGCACTGTGTGCGATGCTTGGTATTTTAGGTGTCGTGACATCTGTGTGTGTGTGTGTGTGTGTTTGTGCGCCGCTGGGTTTATGCTCCAAACAAAACTGTAGGTGTCAACAGGTCGTGACATCAGTACGTTGCTGCTCTTGCAGAAATCGTGCTGTCTGGACCCAATCTGAACTCCCTTACCCAGGCCCCTGTCCCGCACAGAACGGCGCCCATGGGCGTCGAACATGTCTGTTTGATGACCAACTGACAAATATTCACACTCAGGCAAACACATTTTGTGCTGCGTCTTGCAAATTGTGCGTGTGTGTGCGCGCGCGTGCTCCGACATACACTTCCTGAAGAAGTGTGCCAACCTGTAGGTTTGTGTGTGTGTGTGTGTGTGTGTGGTTGGGTGGAAGCACCCAGCACAGATAGTTTTTAATTTTCTCTGCATGGCCCGGGCAGTATTGAACACGAAGTCCTCCGTGGATTAATTGAGGTCTGAAGGAAGGGACAGCCTGGTACACTTCAACCTCCAAAAGAACCATTGCAGTTGTGCTGTGCCCTCTTTACCAGACCGAAAGACGTCCAGGACTGCTCTGCAGTTCCTGAGGAGTTTCTCCAACCGCTTTTCTTTGCTCTGTTCTTGTCTCACTGTTCTCAATGTGTGTGTGTGTTGGCGTTGAACATGCTTTGTCTTCTTTGACTGTCCAACTGACGAGGAATTTGACATTCGGACCTGGTGTTGTGCTCGTCTGTTTGTTTGCAACCATGTGTGTGTGTGTGTGTGTGTGTGTGTGTGTGTGTGTGTGTGTGTGTGTGTGTGTGTGCGTGCGTGCGTGCGTGCGTGCGTGCGTGCGTGCGTGCGTGCGTGCGTGCGTGCGTGCGTGCGTGCGTGCGTGCGTGCGTGCGCACGCGTGTATACCGGTTACGGTGTGTTACAGGTGTGCTGTGTACTGCTGCATAGTACTGCTTGTACCTCTGTGCTGCGTGTACTGAGCGACTGGACCCTTGGTGCAGCGGCTTACCCCTCCAAGAAGTTAGCGATGTCAGTGAGACGTCACACCAAGGTGCTCGCTGATGGAGAGGGATGACTTGGTTGAACCCAGGTTGCAGTGAGCCCTGAGCACCAGTCGCTGCTTGTGTCCTGTGCGTTGTGTGTGTATGTATCAGATGCCCTACGTTGCGCTACAGCAGGCGCTGTAGGGTCTGAAAATGCCAGAGTGCATCATATCAACAAGTGTACCCACTGTTCGTGTTTCACAAGCGGGGTGTGTGTGTGTGTGTGTGTGTGTGTGTGTGTGTGTGTGTGTGTGTGTGTGTGTGTGTGTGTGTGTGTGTGTGTGTGTGCGCGCGCGCGTGCGTTGCGCCGGTGCTTTCAGGAAGATATGATACCAATGCAACGCATGGGTCAGCGGCGCTCGCACGTGGTGCTCTGCCTCTCCAACCCCAACCCCAAGCCCTACGCTGTGTATGCCCGCGTTTCCCTCTTGGAGACGGGGCATTGTCTGCGCCTTGATCACCAATCCTTTGGTGTGGGGGTCCTGGCACAGGCCCTGTGGCCCCTGGTCGATGGCAGAACATGCCCCCCCCCCCCCACTTCCACTTCTTGACGTGGCACAAGATACGGGAGGGCGCGGGGCATGCAACTGGGCACTGCATCCCGTAGGATGATCAACGAGTTGGAGCAACGAGTCCATGATCCCGAGAAAACCAAGGCTGATCTGAAGGCCACGAAGATTGTCCTGCCGGTGTGTGTCGGCGGCCCTTGGCCCTTGCAGACATGGAGCTTCACATGCCGTATCAACGGGGACACCCAGGGCTCCTTTTAACCACTCGGTACTACTGGGGGGGGGAGGGGGGCACCCTAACGCTAACCCTAATCCGACGCAATGTCACACAGGGGCGCACCCCCCGCCCCCCTAGAAGCCCCCACCTCTTAAAAGATTGGGCCACATTTTCTTCCGGGCCTTTGGCCAATCAAAATTTTTCTTTGGCGCCTTGCGCCTCTAAACACTCAGCACCACAGCATCCTTTGAAGGGGGGCACGGGGGGGGGGGGGGGGCGTCTGATGCGCCCCTGTGATCGCCCTGTGTGTGCCCCCCCCCCCCCCCAACGGTGTTTCACTCGATGGGGGGCTGGAGGGTTGAAGGTGGAGAAGATTGTGGGCGAGACGATGCGGTTAGGTCCGTGGTGCTGCCGCCAGCGGGGACCGGGCCCCATGGGGGCAGAGCGCCGCGCATGTGCACCCACGGCACACGCCGGCACAGCGCCCCGCAGGCTCCAGACAGCCTCCGACGTGGCCGCCGAAAATGCCAATTCTTGCCGAATTTTCCCGCCGAGTTGGAGGGTTGTTTGAATCGTTGCTGAATGTGTTGCCGGGGTTTCCCATTACTCTGTGGAATGCCTCTGCCACATCAACGAGGCTGTAGTCGAGTGACGGTTGTACCCGTTGTCGGTTGTAAGGGCGTTGGTGCACCATGTGGCCCCAGGCCCATGGTACCATCACACGCATGTCAACATTTGTGATCAACAGGGTGCCCCTCCCTCCAATTCAGGGGTAGCCCAGCAGGCTGCCCACCTCTCACAAGTATTTTGAACCCCCCCCTCTTCATCCCCCAGCCTAGTGGGTGGACCCCCCCTCCCCATCCACATGCAGGGGATTCCCTCCTCAAAAGGCAAGCATGTGCGCACACCAGGAAGTACCAACCAGCATACCCTTCCAGCTTTCATGGCACACACCCCAATTCAGGTTGTGCATGCCCTCGAGGGTGAAGACAAAGCATCAGTCCTTGCGAACCACATTGGACACCAATACCGTGAAATCAGCATTCGCTCGTTCTGCCCCACCACGACTCACTGTCCTGTCAAGTCCAGGGTGTGTGTGTGGGGGGGGGGGGGGGGTTTCCTGAGGCACCAGATATCATGAGGGGCTTTTGCAACCCCCCCCCCCTCTCCCATTTTAAACTGCTCCGGGGGGGGGGAGTTTCAGGACATATTACGGCGCAAACCACCCCTTTTTTCTATGTAATTGCCCATGGTGACACAATTTGTGTTCTCTGACATCGGGTTAGGGTTTCCGCAACCCCACAACCCACAACCCCAGGGGCATGCCCTCAGATGGCTCGCTGCAAAGGTTAGGGTTAGGGTGATGGTGTGGGTTGGGCTGCACAGATCATGGTGAGAGGGAGGGCAAGGGGAGGTTAGGAGAGCCTGTGATGAACCAACGCATGGCCTTGGAGGCATATACCCCCTGCCCCGCCCCCCCCCCCAAATTGCCCCTCTTGGACCCCCCCCCCCCTCTGGCCAACAGTTAGTGGGGGGGGGGGGGCGTCCAAACCGAGGGGTCGGCCCCCGTGTGGCCCCTTCGCTGTCAAGCTGCGGGAGACCACGGAGGCTGTTGGACTGAACCCCTTCCCCTCGCCACCCATTGAGCACTGACTGACGCGGGGTCTGCCCCCCTCCCCCCAGCACCACCACAATATCTGGTGTTGCTCGCCGGTCGGGCCTCTTCGTGGCTCGCACAGACCGATTTCACAACAAGTGCTCAAAGGGAAGAGCAGAGACGCCAGGAGCGCGAAGCAGAGGAGGCCCGAAAGCGCGCGGAGGCGGAGGCCAAAAAGTTGCGGAGCCTCATTGTGCGGCTGAACCGGCAGTTTCTCATGCAGGTATGCGTGTGTACCAGCCCCCGACCATGTCAACACCTGTGTCCCTCCCGAAATCACCATTTGGTTCAATGCACAAAGCAACAGCGTCACGCATTGAATGAATTGCCTGGCCTCCACAGCATTGAAGGAAAAAAGCCTCTTGGAAGGGCTTTGGAGTGGCAGCTGCCAAGCTGACCTGCAGTTTCAGCATTCTGGTGGTTCTGCGGCGTGTTGCCCACAGCCCTCGGCTGAGGTGTCAGCCTGGAGTGCAGACATCATGACAAACTGACGCTTGCACATCGTCCCGCCACACAGTCCCTGTGACACCCCGACACACAAACCCATGCACAAGGATGTGTTAGAACGGCTAACAACGATACAGGGGGGGGGGGGGGGACTTCGCGGCGGGAATATTTCGCCGTGGGATATTTCGCGTTTCAAATTCGTGCGAAATTTTCCACGTAATTTTCAGGCCGCTGTGCGAAATAAACCCGCTGCGAAATTTAGCAAAATGTCTTGTCCAACAGTTGCCTGAGCATAAGTCTGTTGTGCCCATGTAGTGTCCTTTTGTGCCCCCTGTCAATGCATAGCCTGAGTGCTGTGTTCGAACAGTTCTTCAACTGTTTTTGTGCACCCCAGCCAGTTTTTTCTCAGCTGCAATTGTCAATTGCAGCCATCTAAAACAGTTCTTCAACTGTTTATTGCAGCCTTTGTTCAATGGTCTGAGTGCAGAGTATTGTGCCTTGCATGGATTGAACGATAACAGCAATGCATCAGAAAACACCAGCAACGACCAGGAAATAACAACAACCACCATGAAGTAACAACAACCAGCAACCAGCAACTCATCAGGAAGGAACAACAACCCTCTAGGACTCAATTGCAAAGCATCAGCAAATAACAAGAACCACCACCAACCAAAGGTCGGCTCACAGCATGTGGGTGCGAAAATTCCCACAGCAAATTCAGGACTGCATGCGAAATATCCCATGGCAAAATTTTTCCCGTCGCGAACCCCTGCCCCCCTGTAGGAGGACCCCCCCCCCCCCCTGGACACCCCCGCCCCAGACCAAAGTGACCATCGTGGGAAAAAACGAAATTTACCGTTGGGAAAATCTGGTCGGGCCATTTTTGGTACATAATATCCTCCCGTCTAATACATCCCTGCCCACGCATTCGCTGAAGCACATTCGTCAAGGCACAACCCTGCAACACACCGTCACGCGCCGTATGTGCAGTCCTCCGCACAGCCGCATGCACTACGGTGTTCACATTCACATGCGCGCAGCCCTCCACATCATCCTCTGCGCCCTCCTGTCCACTGTCCTCCGCACAGCCCTCCGCACATGCCTGCACACCTCGGGGGCGTCAAGGTCAGGTACGTCCGCGCACCTCCACGTACAGGCGCGTACAGGTACCCCCCCCCCTTGCGCAAACAATGCCCACGTCCAAACAATGCGAGGTGTTGTTTCCACACTTTTTGGAGTCCTACGCTTAGGCGGAGGCATACAGAGGTGGCTCACCGGCACCACCGGGTCCTTTCTCTACGCTGACCTCTGTACGCACAGCGTGCAGGACCTAAATAGGCTGACCTCTCGACTCAACGTGTTGTTTCCGCAACTTTTTTGAACTTTACTGTTGTTTGGATAGGGGGGGGGGGTGCAAAAGTGCCATTGTTCCGTGTCAGATCACTGTCCCCCCCCCCCCCCCCGCATGCAGCACCTTGATTTGCCGGGCCCAACGGATGCTCCATAGTGTTCTGCCGTTTGCGTGACTCTGGACATACGCATATTCGCGGATTGCCTCTGGACTCGCGCAGTACCAAGACATTGTGGATGATGAAGGGGCCGAGCGGACCTATATTTATGACGATTTCCGTGACGCCGTTGTGGAGATCGCTGGGCTTTTCAAGGCCCGAGAGATGATGGTGAACAGTGCCTTTCAAGTCAGGTCTCTGACGCGCAGCGCCGGTTGTTTGCGGTGAAACCCCTGTCCGTGCCCGTTGCTTGGGCAAGGGCATGAGGGCACAGTGACCGTCGCTTGGGCAAGGGCATGAGGGCACATTGTTCCTCCTGCAACTCGTTGCCGCCCAATCCACCGGGGGCTTCCATATCCGGCAGGAGGATCAGGTCCGGGGCAACAAGGTTTTTTTCCATAAACGAGCGTCACCCTCCAACCGCTGTTGGTTACCCTACAGCCTTCATTGGTTCCTCTCCAATTGGCGTCGGTTGCCCTTCAGGTGTCGTCCAATCGTGTGCCTGAACAATGGGCTGCCTACTGGACAGCCCGAGTTGGAATTTTTATTTCAATTTGCTTCTGAGCTCACAGATTTGCATGAGGCCACGTCCACCCCCTGTGTAGCACGCCATGTCCCGCCGGCATTGCACAGGCCAAGGCAAGGGAACTGATGTTGGCACAGGCTTTGCTGCAGCACATGCCACGCACACGCAGTCCACTCGGTGCTCCGCCGAGGCCCGACCTGCGGCAATGGCCTGTCGTCCTCTGCAGAGACATGTACATCCGGGAGTCGGACGCGATCTGGAAACACTTTGAGGACGATTTCCTGATGGCAGCCGAAGGCATTGACCGCAGAGATATCGTTGCAAATGGTGCATGGCCACTGTCCCCGCCCCGCCCTTTCAGCCATTTGCAGACTCACATCTCCACGTCTGCACGGGGGCGCTTACCTGTGAGGCCTGATACCAACCCCCCCCCCCCTCCCCCTTTTGAACCCCCCAACCCACACAAGTAAGCACGTGGTTGGAACTCCCAACTTGGGCGCCAGTGGCGCCCAGAAAATTTTTTTGAGCCTGGAAAATTTGCAACACACTTGATTCCCCCCCACTTTTATGCGTTCAAAATGCTCACAATGAGTGAGGGAATACCGTGCCACATGTCTTCTTTTGCCGGACAGGAAGCCTTTGCTGACTCAGAGGTACAGCTGTTGGAATACGGTACTGTTTTTCATTTGTTGTGAGTGGTAAAACCAAATTTCACCTCACTTTTGTATATTCAAAATGCTCAGAATGGAATGGGGAATTCAAAAATGCCCCCAAAACAGAGAAATTTTTTCGATCAGCCCCCCCCCCCCAAGGGACTTGCTTTAATTTTCATTCCGGCAGGGGGGGGACCCCTCCCCCCTGGATCCCCTCCCTCCCCCCCTCTGGGACCCCCCGCCCACGCCCTAGTGACCTGGCACCAATATAAAAACCCTCATGATGGTAGCACGCGGGCCGAGGGCCTGCCTGCACAGCCGACAACACAGAGAGGGTTCGGAGGGAGAGAGGGTGCGAGTACGGGGGAGAGAGACACAACAGTGAGCGGGGCGAGGGTGTACGGGGACGATGGGGAACAGGTACACAACGGGTGCGAGCCCTACGGGGCACTGCACCATGTTATTCCTCTTTGCAGGGGTGGACGTGGGCGACGGGGTGCCCGGAAGCTTGGAAGCGGAGCACGGGACTGGCGGAGGCTGCGGCAGTCGGGGACGTGGACGTGAACGTGAACAGGGTGCTGGTGGACCAGGCGGGAGTGTGGGGCCGCTGGCGGCGGCGTGGACAGGACGTGAGGCAGGTCATAGGCGACAGCTAGGCGGCGCGACCAGGTAACCCCTCCCGGTGGCTCCCGCGGTGGTGCTCTCTGCGCCGGCCTTGTGCCTCGGCCACCAAGGCAAGCCGGGGGGGCCATCGGGAACGGTGGTCAGACAGAGGAGGGCAAATGGAACGTGTGGGTGCGGTCAACGGCAGGCACGAGCGAGACGGATGACCTGCTACCAGGTCCTGTGCGTGTCCCGGTCGGCGGCCCCCGCTACGGCCGCGTAGGAGCTGGGGATGAGTGGCAGTGGTGAAGCATGGGGGCGTGGAGTGCCCCCGCGCCACTTCCCAACCAAAGAGGAGTTGATCGGAGACGGTACAGGTGGCCAGCAAGATCGACGCGGGGCACTGGAGGTGACGGAAGTAGATGAAGAGGTAGCAGCGGAACAGTAGACATGGTCATACGTGGTATAACAGAGGCGCGATGCCACATGTCACGTAAAGGCTAAAGCGGCTAGGCCAAGGGCAAGAGAAGTGCGGTAGCGCGACCTAGGGGCATATGTGTGCCTTTGCAGAAACCACACCATGGCAGCACGACAACCGCCGATCGCAGGGGCCTCCCTCAATGCGAAAGAGGCCAACCAAAGGGTTGACCTTAACACCCTACCAGCGGACCGCCGGTGGAAACACATCGCAGTGTCCGATGTGATCCATGGGGACGGCGTGTACAACAGCGCGCCGGGGGACGTGGCAACGAACGACTTGACGGACGCCAAGGGGGCGCAATGGCATGACTACGGGATGTTGGCGGACGTCACCCTGGCGACGAGTGCAACGGCGTCCAGGGTTCCGATATCGTTCATTCTTCAAGACCAAGTTCTCCTGTCGGCATGGGCGTGCAAAGACGTTCGGGAGGATCAAGTAGCCGCTCTGTGGAAGCTCCCTAGACTGGAGAACCTGGTGCAAAGTACGTGGAGGCGGGTGCAGGACGAGCCAATCGCCCACCTGACCGAAGACGTAGCCCGGTGAGCGGCGCAGGCAGTACTAGCGAGAGCGGTCCCGTCAGCGCCGTTCAAGAAGAAGCTGAAGGCAGCGACGTGGGTGGAAGCGGAGCCGATCCTCAAGGGTGAGAAGACCTTCCCCCCGATGGGGGGCATGAGTGCGGAGGCTCAACGAGTAATGCTGGCGGTGGCGAGCCACGTGGCATGGGCAGATGCCCACCACCCGGGGAAGAAGTCCATATGCGACCCAGCCCTCCGGTGGTACCGGGATGATCTCCACGTAGCGCCAAACGACAATGAACCAGACGTGGACTTGGACGCAGCCAGGCAGCTGTTCCGGCCGGCCCCAACAGCGGTAACCCGGGATCCTACTGGGAGGGGGGACCGACATCCCGCAGAGGTGCCAGTGCATCGACACCCTCCACCGGGGGTACCCGGGTTGGAAGCCGCCCTCGCAGAGGCTGGCAGGTGAGATTGTCCGGGAGTATGTGAATATGGGGGGCTCGGCATGTACAATTGTACGCAAGGTCCTGGAGCGCGATCATGAGGCCCATGGAGAGCTGCGGGCGGCGGCGGCCCTTGGAGATGAATGGACGCGCGACCTCGTGGCAAGGGTGGGCTAACAGTGAGGTCAGCCCGTGGCAGTGCACGCTGACGTATGTCCAAGAGCAAGTGCTGATCTTCCAGATCGACCAGTTGCCGTGGCCGATGGAGTCGGGTGTCCGGCGGCAAGCATGGCCGACATCGGTGGTCCCAGAGTGGACGGGCCCCCTTCGCAGGGTTATGGGGGCTGCGTCGGTGGCGCCAACATTGGTGTTCGAGCTATGGCACGCCCGAGGAGAAGTCTTACCGGGAGACCTACAAGGGGCGTCGGCGCTGTTGCCCCTACGGGGGGGCGCGGTCCTACGCCAAGGGGATATCTCCCTTCTGCTACCACGGGGGGCGGCGGTACGATGGCCTCGGGGCAGCCCGGGCACGTCGGCAGTTTGGTACGTGCCTAGCCAACGGCAGTTCCGATGGGGGGGGCACGGCCGCCACTTGGGTCCGCACGTTGTTGCTGGCAATGGGAGATGTACTCCGCCCTGGGGAGCCGGTGGCCATGGTGGGGGACCAGCAGAGTGCTTTCTCAAAGGAGAAGGAGGAGGGCCAGGCGGACAGTCATCCTGCTCCGCCTCAGGGTCGGAAGACTGGGACAGCGGCCAGGAGGTGACAGACGGGAAGGCACCACGGCACGGGTTTCCCCTCCAACCGGGGGTACTCAATGTGCGGGGATGGGCCCGGAAGAGGGCGGAAGTGGAGCCCACCATGCGGCGGCGGCACCTAGATGTCCTGGGCATGACAGAAACACACTCACACCGGCAAGGGTGGCCGTTTGCCCCCTCACACAGTGTTGGAATCGGGTGCCGTGGACGTGGAGGGGAAGGCTGTGCTAGTGCCGGAGGAGGCGGAGTTGACCTTGTGCCCTGAGGGGGCCACCGATACCGAGTTCGTGGTGGTGGTGCAGTCAGGGGAGGTGGATCGTTTGCGGCCGGTTGCTAGTGTATGCCCGGCTGGGAGCGGCGGGCCCAGCGGTCTTCCGCCGGTGGACCTACATCGTCACGTCTTCCGCCCTGCCGCACGGGGGCCAATCCTGGTCAGGACCCGACCCCAAAGGGGGGGGGGTAGACCCCAAAATGGTTGTACAGAACAATGGGTTTTGTGGGTGCCGGAGGTGCCCGAGATTTTCTTTTAGGCATAGGGCAGGGGGAAATTTTTTTGTTCGAACCTATGTGTCTGTACTCAAAATACTCAGAATTTTGTGGAGAATTCAAAAATGGCTGAAAAGCACAAAAAAGGATTTTGACCCCGACCCGGCCTCCAGGTCGGACGTTGGTTGATGGGAGCCTGAGTTGAGGGGCAAATTTTTTTGAAAAATTTTTTACCCCACTTGTGCATATTCAAAATGATCAGTGTGTCATGGGGATCATTTTGAGGTATGTATGTTGGGGTACCCACCGACCCCCCCCGGTTGGCCTAGCGGCTGACCGCCCGACCCTCTGACCCCCAAGGTTTGGGTCAACCTTTACCCTCTACGTGGTGCACCACGTGTGACACACATGCTAGTATTAAGCACAAGCAAGGACACGGCCCTTGGCTGAGCCGTGCCCACGAGGTCAAATAACATCTTAGCCACGGCCCTTGGCTGAGCCGTGGCTTTTCATTACGACACGTGGCGGCGCTCCGGCTGTTTTTGATATCACACATGTGTGGCGGTTCAGTTTGCAAGTGGGCCTTTGACTAGGGCTTGTCTCATTCGTTTCAAGCAAGCGGTCAACAAGCATTACATCTTACAAGCAAGAGCTCACTCGTTGTTACAAGCGTTAGATCAAGACATCAAGAACATCAAGCACATGCAAGCGCTCATGTCTCAAGTCTCAAGTCAAGGCTAGGCTCAAGTCTCTGAAGCATGGAGGTCCAAGGTGTGGGCATCGTGCCCGTGTTTTCATGTGTGCCTAGTGTTTCAATCATTTACCCTGAGGCCATCGTGACCTCTTTCCTCTATCTGGTGAGCCACCGCACGCACAGTGGTGCCATCGTGGCCATGTTTGTTTGATGACCTAAGCACAACACAAGGCAGTAACGCATCACAAGGCAATGGCACAGCACAAGTCAGTGGCAATCCACAAGTCATCACTTACAGTGTGTGATTCTTCAAGTTTGTAGGGAAAAAGGCTGTGGTTGTTGTAAGGACCGTTGCCACGGTTGTCTGGCTTTGCATTGCAGGACAGGACCGTTAGCCCCCCGTGGCAACAGTCCCCTCCCCGAAGGCCATTGAGGTTTGGCTCATTTCAAATCCTTGTGTCTTTGAACTCTATTCTCACCCTCCTGCATGCTCCCTGTTGCAGGCACAGTTCGATGTTACGTGTGCACTCGTCTGTGGCTGTCAGTGAGAGTTTTTCCAGGTGTCAAAATGTTGGCACTTTCGCGTTGCACGGTTTTGCAGGTACCATTACCTTCGTAATTGTTCAAAAGTGCGATTTCACTTTGCCTTTGGTTTTGATTATGAAGAAAAATACCAAATTTACCTGCTGGACCCCACAATGCGGGGACCAGACTCTGCGCGCAACAGCTCGGAATTTGGCCTACTAATTATTGCGAAACCTGCGGGATGCCCTTAATGAATTTCACGATGGTCCGAGTGGTCGCGCGCGCTGGCGTCTCGCCAGAATGAAAATAAAAGGAGGGTAAAACGACACTAAAAATTTTCTAAATAGCTGAAAATAAAGGTAATTAACATAAAAAACGGCTAGGCAAAAAAGCGCGCCGCGAAACGCGTTAAAACTTGACCGAAAATTTTTCGGCCTTAAATAGCTGAATAGTTAACGCCGTAAACTCCGTAATGCTAAGACGAGCATAACGCCGTGTCGCTCGTTGTGCTACGTGCCGTGTATGCAAAGAAAACGTGTCGCGAGCAGCGCGTAAAGTCGAAAAAAAAAATTCTAAGTCGCCGCGTTCCCGTTCGTCGTTCGCTCTCCTTTTCTTTCTTCTCCATGTACCTCCCTTCCCTTCCCTGTCCCCCCCCCTCTCCTCCCTTCCGTCAGTTTAGGCGAGCGGCCCTGGGGGAAATCCGGTCAACCCCTAGCAAACTTCAAGAGCACCACCACCAACAACAACACCAAGAAAAACACCGCCGCCGCCAACGACACCAGATCGTCACCAATGGCGGGTAACAAGTAAGTTGAGAAGGGTTACATGGTCTTGCTGCTCGCGGGTGTGTTGGGGTGTATATAATTTTATTTTTCAAAACAAAAGGGGGGGGGGACATTTTTGCGGGTTTTGCAGTGGTTTTTTAAAGGAGGAGAAAGCAAACAAACACAGGCAACAAACCAAACAAGGCAGCAGGACAGGGCACCACAGCACCGCACGGAAGCACAGCACCACGGGGCACAGCACAGGGGAGCAGGGCACCAAGGGAGAGCAGGGCCGCACAACAACACGCACCACACGACAGGGCAGCCAGCCACCCACGCCGCAGGCCGCAGCACAACGGGGGGGTGGGGGTCACCCCCCCCCTACAGCCCCCCAAACTGTCGCACATCCCTCGGGGTCACACATTGGCTGGCGGCGGCCCCCATGCCCTGCCGGTGGTTGTCATGGGGGACTTTAACAAGGACGCCCTACGAGACCCACTTCTCAGCCGGGTGATCAAAGACTGGGGGCATCAAGTTCAGCCGCCTCGGTGGGCGTGGACGTGGCATGGAGCGGGAGCTGCAACTCCCCCGGGCTGGACTACACCCCGGGGGAGTTGCAGCAGGTGGTGCGGGGCCGGAAGCCGTCGGCCCCGGGGAAGTCCGGCGTACTGGCGGCGGCAATGAAAAAGCTGTGGGCTCTGTCCTTGGCGGTCCTGCGGGGTGCCATAGTGGCATGAGGGCGCGAGCCATACATTGAGATGGTTGTGCGGTTCGTGGTGCACCTTCCGCTACGCAAACGGCCCAAGGTGTACACCGAGGAGGACACGCGCCCGATAGCGCTACAGGAGGAAGTGGCCAAGATCATAGCGGCGCTGATCTTGTGCGAGATGAACTCTTGGGTCGCGTCGTCGCAGTGGGCGTACCAGGCGGGGCGCTCAGCAGGACAGGCGGCCCGCCTCATGGCGATGATCCTGGATGAGGCCCGAGAGACCACCGGCTGAGCGACGTTGTACAAACGGGACAGGCCCAATGCCTATGGCACGTTGGACCTGTCGGGGGTGGCATCGCGAAGGGGTGCAGCCCCAGGCAGCGAGATGGTACCAGAGGTACCTGCAGCAAGTGCGGGCAATCTCCACCACGGCGGCAGGAGTGTCACGGGCTTGGAGGCTCAAGATCGGGGTGTTCCAGGGCTTGCCGCTCAGTCTGCGGGTGTACCTGTATTAGGAGAAGATCTACATGGAGGTCGTGGGACCCGAAGACACTGGGTTCCCGCCATTCTCGACGAGTACGGGCAAGTTCCGGGTGGCCACGGAGCGTTACTCCGACGATGCGGTCGTGGTGGGAGTGACGGAAGAGTTCGTGGTGCGGCAGCTACGCCGGCAGGACGAGGTGGCTCCGCGATACCGAGTGCGCCATGTACCAGAGAAGGAAGAGTACTTGAGCATCCGGTGGGATGCCCGGGGGAAAGCGAGTTCGGAGGTCTTACGAGAACGGCATGGCGGGAAAGTAGCCTGGCAGACGGTGCGCCAAGGCCTCCGAGTGCTGGGTTGCCAAGTGTACCAAGGTGTGTCCGGGATGCAGGCACGTCGAGTAATTCGAGGCGCGGTGGAGATGTGGAGCGCGGCGCTGGGACCGGGATCCACCGTGAAGGATATGGCCTGGGTGTACCAAGAACAAGTGGCCTCGCAGGTGGCAGTGCAAGCGCAAGCGGTTCCGTCATCAGAGAGGGACGTGTACAAGATGGCGGCCGCGGCAGGCAGGATATGGCGGAAACACTTGCACCTGCATGTACGGACAGACTCTTCCACACTATGGCATCTGTTGGATAAGGTGCTGCAGGTCAAGCACCCGTGCACCGTGGCGCACAGGTCGACAGTCCGTATGCAACTACAACTCATAATGGGCTGCGCAGTGACTCCGCGGTGTGGGTCATGCGCAGGTGGTACCGGCGGGCGGCATGTTCCGTGGAGGATTGGTTGGCGAAGCTTCTCGAAGAGATCCAGGAGGAAGTGGTGGACGTGACGGCGGACCTCAGACACGGCGGACCTAGGGAGGCCTTGTCGCTGCCATGGGCGGAGTGGACCCACCAAGCACCCAGAGCACAGGTGATGGTATATACAGATGCGAGCCACCGGGAGACGACATAGGGTGTGGGCACAGGAGCGGGACTGGTTGTGCATATGAATGACACTCGGTGGGGGGTGGTGGTACCCCTGCCACCGGAGATGGACAATACTATGGCGGAATTGCTGCACCCTGGATCGCGGGATGCCTCAGGGACCTCGGAGCACGGGCAGGGGAGGTGGTATGTGACGCTCAAGCGGCGGAGTCCCTGGTGGTGGGGTGCCCGTATCGACAGCGATCCTCTGTGGAAAGCAATACAGTGGAGTGTGACTCCGTCTGAGGCGGTTCACTGGTGGGTGCGGGGCCACGTGCAGGCTCCAGACAATGATGAGGACTATGAACGTCGGCGGCAGGGGAATGCCTGGGCCGATGAGTATGCAGAAGTCGCGGCGCGAAAAAGCGCACGCGGGCACCGAGTGGCCCTCCCTCTGTCATTGGGAGCGGCATACGGGTCAAGGAGAGCGGATGGCCCGGGGAAGATGGAATGGCGCATCCACAAGCCGGGGTACTGGCGCCCCCCAAGACAGATGGACTCCTAGTTCGAGGAGCAGCTGACAGCCGACCTAGAGGATGCATTGACCTTGGCTCCCCTACACCGGGGGGGGGTGGCATCCCCCGCTTCAAGCGTGTGGCCGGTGCTAGCATAAGGACGAGACCACGTCGAGATTTCGGTGCCCCTGTCATCGGGAGCGGTGGCGGACGGCAGCGCGGGCGGCAGGGGGTCACTGGAGGATCCCGGATGGAGACATCCTGCTGGTGGTCTCCAACGTGCCGGGTAGTCGGACGTGCCTCGGGAAACAAGGGCGAGGAACTCACGACTGGGCCACTATCCCATGGGGACAGTATGTGGCCCCACAGGTGGTCGCGGTGCTGGAGTTCTAGCATTGGGCGCAAGTGGTGCGCCAGTTCGTGGAGGACTTGTGAAGGAACGAACGAGAGGATGGGGTCCGACGAGGTCCAGGAGATGGCCGAGCAGGCGGAAGCGGGACTACTAAGGTTCATGTCCGGTGATGGTGAGGGTGTGACAAGCAGAGACAGGAACGGTACGGGGGACGGTACAGGGCATAGAGACAGCGGGAGCAGGTACGAGGGGTACACGGCAGGGGGACGGGGGAAGAGAGTGGGAAGAGAGTGGGCGGGTAAGAGGAGCGGGGGGGACGACCACGGCGGAGAGCGCCACACATACCCATTGATGCGGCATAGGTCCGTCGGGAGGACTCCCCGGGGGGGGGGGGAGCCACCGGCCGCCACAGCCGTGTCGTACAACCAACCAACCAACCAACCAACCGCCCACGCCGCGTGGGTTGGTGTCTGGAACTGAACTGCAGACTCCCTCATGCGCGTCCGAAACCAACACCCCTTCTGGTGCCAGATTCAAGCCCCTGGGGCCGGGGGCCTGTGTGTGTGCGCTTGCGCACGCATGCATGTGATTGGATATTTGCATCCAATACAGACACCTCCTTTTTGCCTGGCATCGTGTCTGGTGGTGGTGCCTGCTATCACAGACATTGCTGCTGCAGTTGCAATTTGTGCTGTTTACGGGTGTGATTATAGTATGTGACTGCTCTTTTGGTGCAGCAACCGGCCTCCCATAGAAATCAGAGATGTCCGTGATCTGCCACACCAAGGTGCTCACTGATGGAGAGAGATAACTTGGTGAACCCACGTTGCGGCTGGCTCTGAGCACCAGTCACCGTTTCTTTATGTGTGCCTTGTATGATTTATTGCGGGTTCTGTGCTGCCAACAGATCCCTGCACTTGGCCTACACTTGGTTGTCAATTCTTGCTTGGTTCTAATGGTGTGTGTGTGGGGGGGGGGGGTGCTGACCACCATACGTGCGCTTGCGCGCAGTCTAGGCCCAGACATCAAATGGATATAAATATAGAAATTAATATAGATATAAATATGGGTATAGATATAGATATAAATCAATAAATGGCCTATGTAGGGCAGTATACCCACCAGGGTGTAGGGGTACCGGGTGGATTCTGGGAGGGAAGTAGGGACCCCCCCATTTCGGGCTTGGAAAACATAAAAAAACATGTTTTAGAAGTGAATTGGATGGTTATTAGTGGGTATTTGCCCCTATGAAGGGGAAGCAATGGCTAACAATAGGGTATGGCATCATTCAATTGGAATGCCGTGTTGCTCAAGATATTGAAAGTGCCCACCAGGAAATAAAAGGAACCACCAGCCCACCAGGAAATAAAGGCAAGATTCAGGATTTCTGGAGGTGGCGAAATTTTCCCCTTCCGAAATTATCTCCACCGAAATTATCCCCTGGCAACCCCCCCCCCCCCCTTACGACATGCGGTGTTCTGTGGCTGGTCGACGGGTTCTGTGCTGCGGCCTCGGGGGATGAGTGCTGCCGGGGCGCGCGCTGTCACGTGACCGTTGCATTGCAGAGGCCATGCAGGTGCAGCACTTGCGGGAGAAGGGGGTGTTGCAGGCCAAGAGTTTGAAGATTCGGCTGCAGGTGCACCGCCTCTCTCCCCCTGTGGACCCTCTGTTTGAGGCCTTGATGCCATGCCTTGGTGACATTTATTGGGGCGATTTATTGTTGTGCACGCGCAAATGTGACGGCGTGTTTCCCATGTCCCTTACCTTCCTGGGCTACTCATCTCCGAATTCCCCCCTGCAGTCTGTGCTGCTGTGGGATTCAGCCGGGGCTTGGCCGCCATCATCACCTTTTTTTTGATTTTATGAAATAAGGCTCATAGGATTCTGGGCTCAGCCCTGCACATGAGTGCTTGGAGAGCGAAGGGTACATTGATCCAGGTGCTTGGCAGTCATCGAGTGGCGGGTCTGTGACCTGTGGATTGGGGTGAGACATCCCGTTGGTGTGTTGAACAGTCGTGCATGCCATCGGGGAAGCAGACCCGGTGGAGCACCTCCTTGGTGCACGGAGTCTTCCATGAGCAGTCAGTGTCACTGCAGTTGTGAGCAGGGGAGGGAAGGATTCTATCCCCGCGGCGCCCTCCTTGCGTATTGCGTGCACCGTCTGCCAAGATCAAAACAACGGAAGGCAAAGAGTATCTGGTGCTGTACGAGGATTTCCATGCAGTCTTTGACGTGCTGTTGGTCAAGCACAAACAAACTCTCAGCCTCATTGCGTCAGAGGAGGTGGAGCGGCAGAAGTTGGAGGAGCGGCGGGACAATTGGGCCCATAAGGTATGCGCCTCCCAATGGCATTGGAAAGGGGGCCGCTGGACACCCCGGGTGCAGCCACTGGGCCACAGTGCAGCTCAGTGGCGTGGGATTGCAGAGTGGAACAGGTGGCGTGCTGTGCCCACGCAGGGGAAGGGTCACCGGGGGGTTGGAGAGGAAGGGCAGCAGCGGCAAGGAGGGCCCCATAGGAGGAGCGCGGATCTGGGCATCGGTGGCTTGGGTTCCGCCTGCAGCTGGATGGGGGGAACCGTGGCTTGCGCATGCTGGGCTGGGGCTACATGGGGCCCGCGTGGCAGACTACCTGGGATGGTAGAAGCAGGAGGTCCGCATTTTTTCGCAGTTTTTCCACAATTGCTTTTTGCATGTCCACCTTGTGTGCCTTGTTGGTGCCCTCTGCTTTTGCGCACGACTGTTGCAGAACGAGAAGCTTCCATGTTTTCCAAGCGGCAACACACATCGAATGACAATGTCCGCCACCTTTGGTTCATGCTCCAATGCCATGGTGATATTGAGGGTCGCCTGCAGTAATTGTGATACCTCTGGACCATGTTTGAAGAGACACAGAAACATGCTGAGCCACCTGTGCAGAAGCATTGCTCCTTAAGGCTTCTGGCAGCACCGCACTTTTTCCACAATTTTCCCACAATTTTGAGCAATTTTTCTGCATTTTTTTCTGCTCTTTTCCGCATTTTTTTACAATTGGATTTAATGCTGACCGCAATCCCCCCCCCCCCCCCCCGAGAAGCGGTGTTTTGCGGGATTTGATGGCCACTGTTGCTGGTTTAGAAGCTGCACTGTTTGTTGTGTGTTGCGAAGCTTCGCCCCCAGCCCCAATGTCAGGCAGCAATGCGGGCGTCCCGCCACTGGCAGAACAGGGGCTGTCCTCGGGCTCATACCAACCGCACGGAATGGATTGTGGTGCACCTGCAAGGCACCACCAACACATTGTTACACAGCATTGAGTATTCTTCCAATCCCTCCACACAGCCAAAGGGAAAATGGTGCCCGCCCAGTATTTGCAGCCCCCCCCCCCCCCCCCACGCGCTTTCCCAGCACCATGTATGGGAAAGAGGTGTGTGTGTGTGTGTGTGTGTGTGTCTCCATCACTGTACCAAACTGTACACCCACACAGAAATCAGCCGTTTTGCGCACCATGCACAGAATTTTACGCACGACAACAATGCGCGCGTGGGAGAAACAGGCGGTCAGGAAGATGTCCAGAGTCGTCAGGTCAAGTCCGCATTCAGTGCAAACAGTGTTCAGTAAACTGGCGACAGCACAGGACTGGAAAAGTGAACGACCACCATGCACATGCACTGCCCACTTAGCCACTGCCCAGGCCCACAGACATCTACTGGACACAAAAGGCCATGTAGCTTTGATCCCCCTGAAAGGAACCGACGAATTAGGCCACGTACTGCGCCCAAGGGACCAGCTACTCATCACAAGTAGACTGGCGCGCGAGGCTGCGGAGAAAGGGATAACTTGCGTTTGCACGGCAGGTTCTGGGACAATTGCTTGATTTGGACCGTCTCCTCCCGCCCGTTCTGTTCCTGAATACCGGACACACCTTGCGCCGTGTCTGCCACATTGCCGAACAACTCAGCCAGGATTTCTACGTTAGAATAGTGGACAAGGGACCAGGTCAGTTATGGGGTTTCTGCAGGCAACAGGTCTGGAACCATGGAACCAGGTAGCAGCATTCCTCACTGAGGGAGGGTACAGGAAAGTGACAGGACCCACCAACGAAACCTCGTTGAAAAACTGGGCTGGACCCGGAACAAACAAGCCCGTCTGTGCAGACTAAATATTATCGGGAAGGCTAAGAGTCTCTGGGTAGGGAAGGGTTGGCTGTGGAGGCCCATAGTAGCAAGCCCCAACCCCTTCATTTTGCGGTCCCAATTACGTGTTGCGGCACGACCGTTCAGCGCATTTTTTGCCTACCTCATAGCCGAACTCCCTGCCGCTTTTCTGCGCCTGTCTGTGTCAGACCTCGCCTCGTGGTTCCACTTGGTGCTCGGAACAGCAACTAACCACAGTAACTGACCTGGACTGTTAAGAGCATTTCAATAATATTAGTCTAGATGATGTACATGACGAGATGAAACACGCATTTGACTGGCTGGCGAAGAAACGGCGATGGCGCATGCCAGAAGTCGTTTGGTCCATTCACCACTCCCATCAGAAATTGGATAGAGCTGGGAAAGCATCTGCTCAGGGCTTCCGCTACACACACCAGGACAGCCTAAACACTCTGATGTGGCACGATCTCAAACAAAACAACACGTGCTGGAGTGTGGGCGAGGACGAATTGCGTGCCGATGGGCGGACTTTTTTCAGCTGAGGGTGCAGACCTCCACTCCATCTGGAATGCATATGTCCACACAAATTTGTTCCGCTGGCTGGGTAACCGGACCGTCTCACCTGGGATCCCCATGTGGGAGGTGCCGTATGGTAGAGTTGCACTGTGTCAGTTTAGGGACAATATCTTAGTCGCAACGGACGGTCCCCGCGATGCATGTGCCCCCGTGATTAACTAGATCAGAAGGATCCTGCATACGTGCTGGGGCTCAGAGGTAGACTGTGATTGCATAAGCCCTAAATGCGACCACTGCAGTGGAAAATGCTGCTTGGGGGTACAAAAAGCGGTAGGAGTTGTCGTGGTCCTGGGCGAGTGGACGATTGGCTGTGCATTTGTCGAACGAACTGCACCCACACCAAAATGGGAGTTACGGATGGGCCCGCCCCTGATGACCCCATCCAGCACCTACCAATCATACCTTCCCTCCATCTTTATAGGAGTCCTTAAGAACGGGCTCCCGTGGACACGGTCCTAGCTGAGTCAACTGATGAGTGCAGCTACATGGATGCTGGTTGTCCTACTCAGTGGGTTCAAATGGCTAGTCGCTCTGCGCTCTGCAAAGCCGAGATGGAGAAAATGACCACCAAGAGCATCCAAAATAGCAATTTCATCTTGCCTCTGCACCCACACCAAATCTGTTACCATTTGAAGAATATCAAGAGTAACAAGGTGATGTGAAGCATGCCACCACCCCAAATGACCACTTTTAATTCCCTATTTCTAGACTTTTGGGCTCTGCGGAGCGTAGGTAGATGGTCATACGAAGCATTACTCTAGTCTAGCGTATGTTTTTGTTGAACTTTCACCATCCATGCCACTGGCAAAGGCTTGGCACGTTAAGGTTGTTTGTATTGTAGGCCATCGCCAACTTATTGCCTGTGGGGCATGACGGGGATGGGAGTCCACCCGGTAACAAAAAGTCATGGACAAATGGACTGTGCACATAGAGAAATCACAACATGCACACATCAAATGATATAGACTCCACCTAGATTGGCAACAAAGGGAAATGGAGACATTCAGAAAACAAATTGATGGTCACACGGCTAACAACTTGACCCCACCACAAATGCAAAAGGACGTCAATGTCACACGTTGAATGCACCATTGTAGAATCCTTGGGCCTTGTAGAGCCCAGCCGAAGCAAACACACCAAAGAGCAGCAGAAACGCCAAAATTGAGAAAATCATATTCTCAAACAACTAAAGGTCAAACACCGAAGCCTCTAAGGGAAACGATAAATCATGACATCGACAACCAACCTAACCACTGATTAAGAACCACAATGTTGTGGCACAATTCCAATCATGTCAAGTGCATCAAGCAGATACCACACATGCGAACAACCCAAAGTGTACCGTTGAATTTGGAATTTACAAGTAACAACGCTCAGCAGCGCCGAGATGGAGAAAATGACCATCAAGAGCAACAAAAGTAGCCATTTCAACCGATCTGGCCTCTGCACCCACTCCAAATGTGTTCGCGTTTGACCAATCTCAAGAGTAACAAGGTGATGTGAAGCATGCCACCACCCCACATGGCCAGTTTTAATTCCCTGTTTGGGCTCTTGGGCTTTTGGGCTGTGCAAAGCCTAGCTAGATGATCATCGGAAACATCAATCTAATCTAGGGTGTGCTTTTATTGCTTTTGTTACCCCCCATGCCACTGGCAAAAGCTTGGCAGCCGCACGTTAAGGTTCTTTGTAGTGTAGGCGACCTCAAACTTATTGCCTATAGGGTATGAGGGAGATGAAAGTGCATCCGGTAACAAAAAGTCATGGACAAATGGAAAGTGCACATAGAAAAATCACAACATGCACACAACACATGATATAGACTCCACCTAGACTAGCAACAAAGGCAAATTGAGACATTGAGAAAAGAAATTGATGGTCACAGAGCTAACAAATTGACACCACCACAAATGCTATAAACTGTCAGTGTCACACCTTGAATGCACCATTGTAAAATCCTTGGGCTTTGCGCAGCCTAGCCAAAGCAAACACACCAAAGAGTAAGAGCAACGTCAAAATCAACAACATCACACCCTGAAACCCCTAAAGATCAAAGATTGAAGCCTCTAAGGGAAATGGGAAATCATGACTAATAGAAAGGGTCACATCGACAACCAACCTACCATGATTAAAAACAACAATCTTGTGGCACAATTCCAATCATGTCAAGCATATCGAGGTTGATACCACATATGCCAGCACCCCAAAGTGTACCTTGGAATTTGGCATTTAGAAGTAGCTGCGCTGTGCAGAGCGGAGATGGAGAAAATGACCTTCAAGAGCATCAAAAATAGCAATTTCAACTAATCTTGCCTCTGCACCCACACCAAATGTGTTGGAATTTGAAGTGTATCAAGAGTAACAAGGTGGTGCAAAGCATGCCACCACAACAAATGGCCATTTTTAATTCCCTATTTCCAAGCTTTTGGGATATGCAAAGCCTAACTAGACGATCATCACAAGCATCAATGTAATCTAGGGCGCGCTTTTGTGGAATCTTTACCACCCATGGCACTAGCAAAAGCTTGGCAAGCGCACATTAAAGTTGTTTGCACAGCAGGCCACCTCGAACTTATCGCCGATAAGGCATGAGGGAGATGGGGGGGCACCCGGTAACAAAAAGTCATGGACAAACAGACTATGCACATAGAGAAATCACAAGATCCACACATCACATGATATAGACACATGATATAGCAGTGTATCTGAGAAGGGCCTTGGCACCACTCATGCTTTGTTGTTTATTTGCCGGAAGTATGGAAAATGATTTGGCAAGGACCATAAACCAGGGAAACCACACCCCTTGTGCTTTGCATGCTTCGTTTTGCTGCGCTTTACATGTTTCCATGCTTTGCTTTCCTTTATCCTGTTTCTCCAGGAAGTATGGAAAATCACTTGGAAAATACCATAAAGTATGGAAAACACCCCCCTCCCCTCCCCTGTGCATGAGCGTATGGAAAAGCCTGCCAACAAAGGCAAATTGAGACATTCGGAAATGAAGTTGATCGTCACGGGGCTAACAACTTGACCCCAGCACAAATGCAGTAGAACACCAATGTCGTACCGTGAATGCACTATTGTAAAATCCTTGGGCTCTGCACAGCTCAACCGAAGCAAACACACCAAATAGTTAAAAAAAAAATGCCAAAATCAACAAAATCACATCCTCAAACCACTAAAGATAAAAAAACGAAGCCTCTAGGGGAAATGAAAAAACATGACTCACCGGAATGGTCACATTGCCAACCAACCTAACCACTAATTAAGAATCGCAATCTTGTGGCACAATTCCGGTCATGTCACGAGTGTCAAGGGAATACCACATATGCCAACACCCCACATTGTGCCTTTGATTTTGGCATTTTCAAGTAGCTGCGCTCTGCAACGCCGAGATGGAGAAAATGACCATCAGGAGCATCAAAAATAGCATTTTCAACCGATCTAGCCTCTACACCAAAAGCTAACAAGGTGCCGTGAAGCATGCCACCACCCCAAATGACCACTTTTAGTTGTGTATTCCCAACCTTTTTGGCTTCACATATCCTTGGTAGATGATCATCATAGTCATCGGTGTTCTCTACATTGCGTCAGCATACTCTCATCACCCCAAACGGTGCAAGTTACTGGTTCATTGGGGGATGGCTCGTAGAGACTCGCCACGTTGATGACCTTGACAAAGTCCACGGGTCTGGACTTACCGGACTTATTTTGTGCCATGTAGATCAGCTATGGGTATAGTAACCCAATGGGCTATCAGACTTCAGACTTCAGACTTTTATGGGCCATCACCCCCAACCCCCAACCCCCCAAGCCCCCCATGATAGGCCTTTGCCCCCCCCCCCCCCAATATCACACTTGTGCTTTGCCCCCCATATCAGACTTGGCTCCCCCCCCTTTTCTCTTGCCCAATTCTGCACCTTGCTTCCTTTGCAGACCATGACCGTAGGCATGAACTAGGTATGTGAATAACAACAGGGTCAGTTTTGCTGGTGGGCTACCCCAACGCTCAACCCGAAACCCCCCATCAGGCTTTTCTCCCCCCCCCCCCACCCTGTCCGCAAAAAAAAACGCAAAAAAATTAATTATTGGCTTCACGCCTTCCGCAAAAATGGGTTCCGCAAAAAAAAATCGCAAAAATAAAATAATTTTTGCCCCTGCCCCCCTTTTTGCAAGAATGCCGAAATCGCGGGAGAGTTTGCCCCACTGCTTGTTGTCCCCCTCTTCCGTGTCTCATGCCCCGTTCTGCACCTTGCTTTGCTTTCAGAGAATGGTGTATCCAGGATTGTGACAAGTGTTAAAATACCGTGCGACGCACGGTAGTGGAATTTGGCTGCTGATGTGCCCCAAAGCAGATAAAGGGGCTAGTTTGGGCCGTGGATATTTGAATGTGGTTGTTGATGTGCCCCAATGCAGATAAAGGGGCTAGTTCGGGACGTGCATATTTGAATGTGGCTGTTGATGTGCCCCAAAGCAGATAAAGGGGCTAGTTCAGGATATCGCGTTGCCAGTCTTTTTGTGATTGCAATTTGTTTGTTGGTTGTTGGTACAAAGGAGTTTTAATACATTTCGGGGGGTTTTTAGTACATTTCGGGGGGTTTTTTAGTACAGTTAGGGGGGTTTTTTAGTACAGTTAGGAGGTTTTTTAGTACAGTTAGGGGGGTTTTTTTTAGTACATTTGGGGGGGTTTTTTAGTGCATTTCAGGGGATCTTTTAGTACATTTCCGGGGGTTTTGTAGTACGTTTTGGGGGGCTTTTTAGTACATTTCGGGGTATTTTCGGGGCAATGTGAGCCCTGAATCTCAGTCCAGGGAGACAGGCGATGCAGGGTCATGGAAGCACATGTGATTGTACATTCAGTGTTTTGCTTCACATTGCTCTGTGTATGTGTTTTGCATTCTTTGTGTGTCTGCCTGGAGGGGCATTCTGCTTTGCTTCACACCCCCCGATTTCAGTGGGGTCCCCCATTTAGTGTGGGGGACCCAATTTTCCCATTGTCTACCGTCTACGGTCTACCCCCCTCTCCCCGCTCTCGACTCTTCCCCTCTTTTTTGCAATGGAACGGGGGCCCGCAGCAGTGTCTCTTCTGCCAAAAACAATTTTTTTTGCAGGTGCGCCTGCTATTTTCCACATGGCATTTTTTTTCTGTCAGTTAAACGACACTGTCTGCAGGGTTGGTGCTTGGGTGGGGTGCAAGGGGTTCTTCGCCGGGTGTGGGGGGCCCGAGAGGACGCCCAAGCACCAGAGAGTCAAGGAGAGCGAGGCTGAGGGGTACATTGTCCTACCTAAAAGATTAGGCACCCCTACGAGCCTCTCGGTCCCTCCCCTGCCGGCAACCCCTCCTGCTTCGGCTTTCTCAAGGCTTTGGTTAGGGAAAAACCCAGAAAAGGACACAGAGGACAGAATCACTGAGCAGAGCTGTCCCGCCCCCCCCCCCTCTCCCCACATTTGCAACTATTGAGTTGTCCTTGTTTGTACACCCCCCTTCTACACCTTGCTTCATTTCCAGATAATATGTCCTGATTCAGGGAGGAAGGATGAGGGAATCGGTGATTATGAGGGTGCCAGCCAGGGATTTCGAGATGAATTTGCCAGTACAGTAAGTAGTACAGTAGTTTCATTGAGTCATGGACACATTTGTGATGTGATGTGGTGATGTGATGTGATGTGATGTGATGTGATGTGATGTGATGTGATGTGATGTGATGTGATGTGATGTGATGTGATGTGATGTGATGTGATGTGATGTGATGTGATGTGATGTGATGTGATGTGATGTGATGTGATGTGATGTGATGTGATGTGATGTGATGTGATGTGGATGTCATGTCATGTCATGTCATGTCATGTCATGTCATGTCATGTCATGTCATGTCATGTCATGTCATGTCATGTCATGTCATGTCATGTCATGTGATACCCCCACGGCCGCCCAGGGGCGCGTGACCTCACCGTGGTGTGGGGCTGAAACTGAGTCCAAGCCAACGAGCAGTTTCCCTGTGGAATTCGGTGTCGGAAGACACAGAAAAACGTTTGCAAGCTCCTTCCATGTGCGTGGTACAAGTGCGTTTCTTGAGCTGGAACCTTACGTACCAGTCACTTCAAGAGGTGTTGATGCTGGAAATGTGCAAGTCCGATGCATGAGTCAGAAGCTGTTAACGGTCGAAGGCAGCGTCGAAGGTTGCCAGCTCTTGACACAAAGGGTTCAGAGCACAACGGGGTTTGACCGGGTATTGGTATACATGTTTCACCCTGATCAACATGGTGAAGTCCTTGCAGAGACTCTTCGACCTGATTCTGGGTTGGAGAGCCTCAAGGGGCTGCACTTCCCAGCACAGGATGTTCCAGAGCAGGCCCGGGCTGGCTTCGTCCGCAACGTTCACTCACACATCCCCCACGTGAAGCACGATGAAGTTCCGCTTGTCCCGGTCGATGGTTCCCACTGCATGGAGCATCCGGACATGACGCTGGTGAGCCTCCAATCCGCAGCCTCCGAGTGCACCCAATACTACCTCAACCTGGGTATTCAAGCATCCTTCGTGGTGTCTCTAGTGGTTGACGGCCACTTGTGGGGCTTGCTGATCTGCCATCATATGTCGCCAAAGTTCGTCCCATTCTATGAAAGGGTTGCAGCCGCAATGGTCTGTGAAGTCCTGTCCCTGTTCATCAGCGTACAGCAGCGGTTGGAACGTGCGCGGCAGCAGGAAAGCGCCGGGCGGGGACAGCGAAGAATGGTTCGCTGCTTGAAGGAAACACACGACCCGCAGGCAGCATTCGCTGGCGAACCCGGGAATGTTTCTGATCTATTAAAATGCACAGGGGCCTGCTGTGTGATAGATGGTGTGGTGCATCGATTTGGCGTCACCCCTACTGAAGAGGAGATTCTTGAGTTAGTGGGGTTTGCCTTGGAGCACTCTGGTGGGGTGCTGTGTTCCGCAAATCTCCCGGATGTCTACCCCAACGCAGAGAAGTTTGGTGAGCATGCAAGGGGTTGCTTGCTGCAAAGCACGTCCACCATGACGAAAGACCTCAAGGAAGGCAGCTTAGTTTGCATCTGGTTCCGGGGATCCATTACCCGAAATGTATGTTGGGCAGGTGACCCCAGCAGCTTCACCCCCGGGGGCATGGTCCCCCGCTCATCGTTCAGGCCGTTCAGTCAAACAGAAACGCTCTCTGCCGTGCCATGGACAGAGAGCGACGAGCATATATAGTCAGCAACTTCGTGCGTGACATCACCCCTCCGTGAATTATTTACCCCCCTCCGTGAATTATTTGACCCCTCTGTGAATTGTTTACCCCCCTCCGTGAATTATTTTACCCCTCCGTGAATTGTTTACCCCCCTCCGTGAATTATTGGACCCCTTTGTGAATCGTTTACCCCCTCCATGAATTATTTGACCCCTCCGTGAATTGTTTACCCCCCTCCGTGAATTATTTGACCCCCCTCCGTGAATTATTTACCCCCCTCCGTGAATTATTTTACCCCTCCGTGAATTATTTACCCCCCTCCGTGAATTATTTTACCCCTCCGTGAATTATTTACCCCCCTCCGTGAATTATTTGACCCCTCTGTGAATTGTTTACCCCCCTCCGTGAATTATTTGACCCCTCTGTGAATTGTTTACCCCCCTCCGTCAATTATTTTACCCCTCCGTGAATTATTTGACCCCTCCGTGAATTATTTGACCCCTCTGTGAATTGTTTACCCCCCTCCGTGAATTATTTTACCCCTCCGTGAATTATTTGACCCCTCCGTGAATTATTTTACCCCTCCGTGAATTGTTTACCCCCCTCCGTGAATTATTTGACCCCTCCGTGAATTGTTTACCCCTCCGTGAATTATTTGACCCCTCCGTGAATTATTTTACCCCTCCGTGAATTATTTTACCCCCCTCCGTGAATTATTTTACCCCTCCGTGAATTGTTTACCCCCCTCCGTGAATTATTTGACCCCTCTGTGAATTGTTTACCCCCCTCCGTGAATTATTGTACCCCTCCGTGAATTGTTTACCCCCCTCCGTGAATTATTTGACCCCTCTGTGAATTGTTTACCCCCCTCCGTGAATTATTTTACCCCTCCGTGAATTATTTACCCCCCTCCGTGAATTATTTTACCCCTCCGTGAATTGTTTACCCCCCTCCGTGAATTATTTGACCCCTCTGTGAATTGTTTACCCCCCTCCGTGAATTATTTTACCCCTCCGTGAATTATTTACCCCCCTCCGTGAATTATTTGACCCCTCCGTGAATTATTTACCCCCCTCCGTGAATTATTTGACCCCTCCGTGAATTTTTTCCCCCCCTCCGTGAATTATTTTACCCCTCCGTGAATTGTTTACCCCCCTCCGTCAATTATTTGACCCCTCCGTGAATTGTTTACCCCCCTCCATGAATTACTTTACCCCTCCGTGAATTATTTACCCCCCTCCGTGAATTATTGTACCCCTGCGTGAATTGTTTACCCCCCTCCGTGAATTATTTTACCCCTCCGTGAATTGTTTACCCCCCTCCGTGAATTTTTTGACCCCTCCATGAATTGTTTACCCCCCTCCGTCAATTATTTTACCCCTCTGTGAATTATTTACCCCCCTCCGTGAATTATTTTACCCCTCCGTGAATTGTTTACCCCCCTCCGTGAATTATTTGACCCCTCCGTGAATTGTTTACCCCCCTCCGTGAATTATTTGACCCCTCCGTGAATTGTTTACCCCCCTCCGTCAATTATTTTACCCCTCCGTGAATTGTTTACCCCCCTCCGTGAATTATTTTACCCCTCCGTGAATTATTTACCCCCCTCCGTGAATTATTGTACCCCTGCCGGAATTGTTTACCCCCCTCCGTGAATTATTTTACCCCTCCGTGAATTGTTTACCCCCCTCCGTGAATTATTTTACCCCTCCGTGAATTATTTTACCCCTCCGTGAATTATGTACTCCCCTCCGTGAATTATTGTACCCCTCCGTGAATTGTTTACCCCCCTCCGTGAATTATTTGACCCCTCCGTGAATTGTTTACCCCCCTCCGTGAATTATTTGACCCCTCCGTGAATTTTTCACCCCCCTCCGTGAATTATTTGACCCCTCCGTGAATTATTTGACCCCTCCGTGAATTGTTTACCCCCCTCCGTGAATTATTTTACCCCTCCGTGAATTATTTACCCCCCTCCGTGAATTATTTGACCCCTCCGTGAATTGTTTACCCCCCTCCGTGAATTATTTGACCCCTCCGTGAATTATTTACCCCCCTCCGTGAATTATTTGACCCCTCCGTGAATTATTTACCCCCCTCCGTGAATTATTTTACCCCTCCGTGAATTATTTACCCCCCTCCGTGAATTATTTGATCCCTCCGTGAATTGTTTACCCCCCTCCGTGAATTATTTTACCCCTCCGCGAATTCTTTACCCCCTTCCGTGAGGTATTTGACCCTTCTCTGAATTGTTTACCCCCCTCCCTCAATTATTTGACCCCTCCGTGAATTGTTTACCCCCCTCCGTGAATTATTTGACTCCTCTGTGAATTGTTTACCCCCCTCCGTGAATTATTTGACCCTCCGTGAATTATTTACCCCCCTCCGTGAATTATTTTACCCCTCCGTGAATTGTTTACCCCCCTCCGTGAATTATTTTACCCCTGCGTGAATTATTTACCCCCCTCCGTGAATTATTTGACCCCTCCGTGAATTATTTGACCCCCCTCCGTGAATCATTTACCCCCCTCCGTGAGGTATTTTACCCCTCCGTGAATTATTTACCCCCCTCCGTGAATTATTTTACCCCTCCGTGAATTATTTACCCCCCTCCGTGAATTATTTGACCCCTCTGTGAATTGTTTACCCCCCTCCGTGAATTATTTGACCCCTCTGTGAATTGTTTACCCCCCTCCGTCAATTATTTTACCCCTCCGTGAATTATTTGACCCCTCCGTGAATTATTTGACCCCTCTGTGAATTGTTTACCCCCCTCCGTGAATTATTTTACCCCTCCGTGAATTGTTTACCCCCCTCCGTGAATTATTTTACCCCTGCGTGAATTGTTTACCCCCCTCCGTGAATTATTTGACCCCTCCGTGAATTGTTTACCCCTCCGTGAATTATTTGACCCCTCCGTGAATTATTTTACCCCTCCGTGAATTATTTTACCCCCTCCGTGAATTATTTTACCCCTCCGTGAATTGTTTACCCCCCTCCGTGAATTATTTGACCCCTCTGTGAATTGTTTACCCCCCTCCGTGAATTATTGTACCCCTCCGTGAATTGTTTACCCCCCTCTGTGAATTATTTGACCCCTCTGTGAATTGTTTACCCCCCTCCGTGAATTATTTTACCCCTCCGTGAATTATTTACCCCCCTCCGTGAATTATTTTACCCCTCCGAGAATTGTTTACCCCCCTCCGTGAATTATTTGACCCCTCTGTGAATTGTTTACCCCCCTCCGTGAATTATTTTACCCCTCCGTGAATTATTTACCCCCCTCCGTGAATTATTTGACCCCTCCGTGAATTATTTACCCCCCTCCGTGAATTATTTGACCCCTCCGTGAATTTTTTCCCCCCCTCCGTGAATTATTTTACCCCTCCGTGAATTGTTTACCCCCCTCCGTCAATTATTTGACCCCTCCGTGAATTGTTTACCCCCCTCCATGAATTACTTTACCCCTCCGTGAATTATTTACCCCCCTCCGTGAATTATTGTACCCCTGCGTGAATTGTTTACCCCCCTCCGTGAATTATTTTACCCCTCCGTGAATTGTTTACCCCCCTCCGTGAATTATTTGACCCCTCCATGAATTGTTTACCCCCCTCCGTCAATTATTTTACCCCTCTGTGAATTATTTGACCCCTCCGTGAATTGTTTACCCCCCTCCGTGAATTATTTTACCCCTCCGTGAATTGTTTACCCCCCTCCGTGAATTATTTGACCCCTCCGTGAATTGTTTATCCCCCTCCGTGAATTATTTGACCGCTCCGTGAATTGTTTACCTTCCTCCGTCAATTATTTTACCCCTCCGTGAATTGTTTACCCCCCTCCGTGAATTATTTTACCCCTCCGTGAATTATTTACCCCCCTCCGTGAATTATTGTACCCCTGCCGGAATTGTTTACCCCCCTCCGTGAATTATTTTACCCCTCCGTGAATTATTTACTCCCCTCCGTGAATTATTGTACCCCTCCGTGAATTGTTTACCCCCCTCCGTGAATTATTTGACCCCTCTGTGAATTGTTTACCCCCCTCCGTGAATTATTTGACCCCTCCGTGAATTTTTCACCCCCCTCCGTGAATTATTTGACCCCTGCGTGAACTGCTTACCCCCCTCCGTGAATTATTTGACCCCTCCGTGAATTGTTTACCCCCCTCCGTGAATTATTTTACCCCTCCGTGAATTATTTACCCCCCTCCGTGAATTATTTGACCCCTCTGTGAATTGTTTACCCCCCTCCGTGAATTATTTGACCCCTCCGTGAATTATTTACCCCCCTCCGTGAATTATTTGATCCCTCCGTGAATTATTTACCCCCCTCCGTCAATTATTTTACCCCTCTGTGAATTATTTGACCCCTCCGTGAATTGTTTACCCCCCTCCGTGAATTATTTTACCCCTCCGTGAATTGTTTACCCCCCTCCGTGAATTATTTGACCCCTCCGTGAATTGTTTACCCCCCTCCGTGAATTATTTGACCCCTCCGTGAATTGTTTACCCCCCTCCGTCAATTATTTTACCCCTCCGTGAATTGTTTACCCCCCTCCGTGAATTATTTTACCCCTCCGTGAATTATTTACCCCCCTCCGTGAATTATTTGATCCCTCCGTGAATTGTTTACCCCCCTCCGTGAATTATTTTACCCCTCCGTGAATTCTTTACCCCCTTCCGTGAGGTATTTGACCCTTCTCTGAATTGTTTACCCCCCTCCCTCAATTATTTGACCCCTCCGTGAATTGTTTACCCCCCTCCGTGAATTATTTGACTCCTCTGTGAATTGTTTACCCCCCTCCGTGAATTATTTGACCCTCCGTGAATTATTTACCCCCCTCCGTGAATTATTTTACCCCTCCGTGAATTGTTTACCCCCCTCCGTGAATTATTTTACCCCTGCGTGAATTATTTACCCCCCTCCGTGAATTATTTGACCCCTCCGTGAATTATTTACCCCCCTCCGTGAATTATTTTACCCCTCCGTGAATTGTTTACCCCCCTCCGTGAATTATTTTACCCCTCCGTGAATTATTTACCCCCCTCCGTGAATTATTGTACCCCTCCGTGAATTGTTTACCCCCCTCCGTGAATTATTTACCCCCCTCCGTGAATTATTTGACCCCTCCGTGAATTGTTTACCCCCCTCCGTGAATTATTTTACCCCTCCGTGAATTCTTTACCCCCCTCCGTGAGGTATTTGACCCTTCTCTGAATTGTTTACCCCCCTCCCTCAATTATTTGACCCCTCCGTGAATTGTTTACCCCCCTCCGTGAATTGTTTGACTCCTCTGTGAATTGTTTACCCCCCTCCGTGAATTATCTGACCCCTCCGTGAATTATTTACCCCCCTCCGTGAATTATTTTACCCCTCCGTGAATTGTTTACCCCCCTCCGTGAATTATTTTACCCCTGCGTGAATTATTTACCCCCCTCCGTGAATTATTTGACCCCTCCGTGAATTATTTACCCCCCTCCGTGAATTATTTGACCCCTCTGTGAATTGTTTACCCCCCTCCGTGAATTATTTTACCCCTCCGTGAATTATTTACCCCCCTCCGTCAATTATTTGACCCCTCTGTGAATTGTTTACCCCCCTCCGTGAATTATTTTACCCCTCCGTGAATTATTTACCCCCCTCCGTGAATTATTTGACCCCTCCGTGAATTGTTTACCCCCCTCCGTGAATTATTTTACCCCTCCGTGAATTATTTACCCCCCTCCGTGAATTATTGTACCCCTCCGTGAATTGTTTACCCCCCTCCGTGAATTATTTGACCCCTCTGTGAATTGTTTACCCCCCTCCGTGAATTATTTGACCCCTCCGTGAATTGTTTACCCCCCTCCGTAAATTTTTTGACCCCTACGTGAACTGCTTACCCCCCTCCGTGAATTATTTGACCCCTCCGTGAATTATTTACCCCCCTCCGTGAATTATTTTACCCCTCCGTGAATTATTTACCCCCCTCCGTGAATTATTTGACCCCTCTGTGAATTGTTTACCCCCCTCCGTGAATTATTTGACCCCTCCGTGAATTATTTACCCCCCTCCGTGAATTATTTGACCCCTCCGTGAATTGTTTACCCCCCTCCGTGAATTATTTGACCCCTCTGTGAATTGTTTACCCCCCTCCGTGAATTATTTTACCCCTCCGTGAATTATTTACCCCCCTCCGTGAATTATTTTACCCCTCTCTGAATTGTTTACCCCCCTCCGTGAATTATTTTACCCCTCCGTGAATTCTTTACCCCCTTCCGTAAGGTATTTGACCCTTCTCTGAATTGTTTACCCCCCTCCCTCAATTATTTGACCCCTCCGTGAATTGTTTACCCCCCTCCGTGAATTATTTGACTCCTCTGTGAATTGTTTACCCCCCTCCGTGAATTATTTGACCCTCCGTGAATTATTTACCCCCCTCTGTGAATTATTTTACCCCTCCGTGAATTGTTTACCCCCCTCCGTGAATTATTTTACCCCTGCGTGAATTATTTACCCCCCTCCGTGAATTATTTGACCCCTCCGTGAATTATTTACCCCCCTCCGTGAATTATTTTACCCCTCCGTGAATTGTTTACCCCCCTCCGTGAATTATTTGACCCCTCCGTGAATTGTTTACCCCCCTCCGTGAATTATTTTACCCCTCCGTGAATTATTTACCCCCCTCCGTGAATTATTTGACCCCTCTGTGAATTGTTTACCCCCCTCCGTGAATTATTTGACCCCTCCGTGAATTATTTACCCCCCTCCGTGAATTATTTGACCCCTCTGTGAATTGTTTACCCCCCTCCGTGAATTGTTTACCCCCCTCCGTGAATTATTTGACCCTCCGTGAATTATTTACCCCCCTCCGTGAATTATTTTACCCCTCCGTGAATTGTTTACCCCCCTCCGTGAATTATTTTACCCCTGCGTGAATTATTTACCCCCCTCCGTGAATTATTTGACCCCTCCGTGAATTATTTACCCCCCTCCGTGAATTATTTTACCCCTCCGTGAATTGTTTACCCCCCTCCGTGAATTATTTGACCCCTCCGTGAATTGTTTACCCCCCTCCGTGAATTATTTTACCCCTCCGTGAATTATTTACCCCCCTCCGTGAATTATTTGACCCCTCTGTGAATTGTTTACCCCCCTCCGTGAATTATTTGACCCCTCCGTGAATTATTTACCCCCCTCCGTGAATTATTTGACCCCTCTGTGAATTGTTTACCCCCCTCCGTGAATTATTTGACCCCTCCGTGAATTGTTTACCCCCCTCCGTGAATTATTTGACCCCTCCGTGAATTGTTCACCCCCCTCCGTCAATTATTTTACCCCTCCGTGAATTGTTTACCCCCCTCCGTGAATTATTTTACCCCCCTCCGTGAATTATTGTACCCCTGCGTGAATTGTTTACCACCCTCCGTGAATTATTTTACCCCTCCGTGAATTATTTACCCCCCTCCGTGAATTATTTTACCCCTATGTGAATTGCTTACCCCCCTCCGTGAATCATTTTACCCCCCTCGGTGAATTATTGTACCCCTCCGTGAATGGTTTACCCCCCTCCTTGAATTATTTTACCCCTCCGTGAATTATTTACCCCCCTCCGTGAATTATTTTACCCCTCCGTGAATTATTTACCCCCTTCCGTGAATTATTTTACGCCTCCGTGAATTATTTACCCCCCTGCGTGAATTATTTGACACCTCTGTGAATTGTTTACCCCCCTCCGTGAATTATTTGACCCCTGCGTGAACTGCTTACCCCCCTCCGTGAATTATTTGACCCCTCCGTGAATTATTTACCCCCCTCCGTGAATTATTTTACCTCTTCGTGAATTGTTTACCCCCCTCCGTGAATTATTTTACCCCTCCGTGAATTATTTACCCCCCTCCGTGAATTATTTGACCCCTCCGTGAATTGTTTACCCCCCTCCGTGAATTATTTTACCCCTCCGTGAATTATTTACCCCCCTCCGTGAATTATTTGACCCCTCCGTGAATTATTTACCCCCCTCCGTGAATTATTTGACCCCTCTGTGAATTGTTTACCCCCCTCCGTGAATTGTTTACCCCCCTGCGTGAATTATTTGACCCCTCCGTGAATTGTTTACCCCCCTCCGTGAATTATTTGACCCCTCCGTGAATTGTTTACCCCCCTCCGTGAATTATTTTACCCCTCCGTGAATTATTTACCCCCCTCCGTGAATTATTTTACCCCTCCGTGAATTATTTATCCCCCTCCGTGAAATATTTGACCCCTCTGTGAATTGTTTACCCCCCTCCGTGAATTGTTTACCCCCCTGCGTGAATTATTTGACACCTCTGTGAATTGTTTACCCCCCTCCGTGAATTATTTTACCCCTCTGTGAATTGTTTACCCCCCTCCGTGAATTATTTTACCCCTCCGTGAATTGTTTACCCCCCTCCGTGAATTATTTTACCCCTCTGTGAATTGTTTACCCCCCTCCGTGAATTATTTGACCCCTCTGTGAATTGTTTACCCCCCTTCGTGAATTATTTGACCCCTGCGTGAACTGCTTACCCCCCTCCGTCAATTATTTGACTCCTCCGTGAATTGTTTACCCCCCTCCGTGAATTATTTTACCCCACCGTGAATTATTTACCCCCCTCCGTGAATTATTTGACCCCTCTGTGAATTGTTTACCCCCCTCCGTGAATTATTTGACCCCTCCGTGAATTATTTATCCCCCCCCGTGAATTATTTGACCCCTCCGTGAATTGTTTACCCCCCTCCGTGAATTATTTTACCCCTCCGTGAATTGTTTACCCCCCTCCGTGAATTATTTGACCCCTCTGTTAATTGTTTACCCCCCTCCGTGAATTATTTGACCCCTCTGTGAATGGTTTACCCCCCTCCGTGAATTATTTGACCCCTCTGTGAATTGTTTACCCCCCTCCGTGAATTATTTTACCCCTCCGTGAATTGTTTACCCCCCTCCGTGAATTATTTTACCCCTCCGTGAATTATTTACCCCCCTCCGTGAATTATTTGACCCCTCTGTGAATTGTTTACCCCCCTCCATGAATTATTTGACCCCTCTGTGAATTGTTTACCCCCCTCCGTGAATTATTTTACCCCTCTGTGAATTGTTTACCCCCCTCCGTGAATTATTTGACCCCTCCGTGAATCGTTTACCCCCCTCCGTGAATTATTTGACCCCTCCGTGAATTGTTTACCCCCCTCTGTCAATTATTTTACCCCTGCGTGAATTGTTTACCCCCCTCCGTGAATTATTTGACCCCTCCGTGAATTATTGTACCCCTGCGTGATTTGCTTACCCCCCTCCGTGAATTATTTTACCCCTCCGTGAATTATTTACCCCCCTCCGTGAATTATTTGACCCCTCTGTGAATTGTCTACCCCCCTCCGTGAATTATTTTACCCCCCTCCGTGAATTATTGTACCCCTGCGTGAATGGTTTACCCCCCTCCGTGAATTATTTGACCCCTCCGTGAAATATTTACCCCCCTCCGTGAATTATTTGACCCCTCTGTGAATTGTTTACCCCCCTCCGTGAATTATTTGACCCCTCCGTGAATTATTTACCCCCCTCCGTGAATTATTTGACCCCTCCGTGAATTGTTTACCCCCCTCCGTGAATTATTTGACCCCTCCGTGAATTATTTACCCCCCTCGGTGAATTATTTTACCCCTCCGTGAATCATTTACCCCCCTCCGTGAATTATTTGACCCCTCCGTGAATTGTTTACCCCCCTCCGCGAATTATTTGACCCCTCCGTGAATTGTTTACCCCCCTCCGTGAATTATTTGACCCCTCGGTGAATAGTTTACCCCCCTCCGTGAATTATTTGACCCCTCTGTGAATTGTTTACCCCCCTCCGTGAATTATTTGACCCCTCCGTGAACTGCTTACCCCCCTCCGTGAATTATTTGACCCCTCCGTGAATTGTTTACCCCCCTCCGTGAATTATTTGACCCCTCCGTGAATTATTTACCCCCCTCCGTGAATTATTTTACCCCTCTGTGAATTGTTTACCCCCCTCCGTGAATTATTTGACCCCTCTGTGAATTGTTTACCCCCCTCCGTGAATTATTTTACCCCTCCGTGAATTATTTACCCCCCTCCGTGAATTATTTGACCCCTCTGTGAATTGTTTACCCCCCTCCGTGAATTATTTTACCCCTCCGTGAATTGTTTACCCCCCTCCGTGAATTATTTTACCCCTCCGTGAATTATTTACCCCCCTCCGTGAATTATTTGACCCCTCTGTGAATGGTTTACCCCCCTCCGTGAATTATTTGACCCCTCTGTGAATTGTTTACCCCCCTCCGTGAATTATTTTACTCCTCTGTGAATTGTTTACCCCCCTCCGTGAATTATTTGACCCCTCCGTGAATTGTTTACCCCCCTCCGTGAATTATTTTACCCCTCCGTGAATTGTTTGCCCCCCTCCGTGAATTATTTTACCCCCCTCCGTGAATTATTGTACGCCTGCGTGAATTGTTTACCCCCTTCCGTGAATTATTTTACCCCTCCGTGAATTATTTACCCCCCTCCGTGAATCATTTGACCCCTCTGTGAATTGTTTACCCCCCTCCGTGAATTATTTTACCCCCCTCCGTGAATTATTGTACCCCTGCGTGAATGGTTTACCACCCTCCGTGAATTATTTTACCCCTCCGTGAATTATTTACCCCCCTCCGTGAATTATTTGACCCCTCTGTGAATTGTTTACCCCCCTCTGTGAATTATTTGACCCCTCCGTGAATTGTTTACCCCCCTCCGTGAATTATTTGACCCCTCCGTGAATTGTTTACCCCCCTCCGTGAATTATTTGACCCCTCCGTGAATTGTTTACCCCCCTCCGTGAATTATTTGACCCCTCCGTGAATTGTTTACCCCCCTCCGTGAATTATTTTACCCCTCCGTGAATTGTTTACCCCCCTCCGTGAATTATTTGACCCCTCTGTGAATTGTTTACCCCCTCCGTGAATTATTTTACCCCTCCGTGAATTGTTTACCCCCCTCCGTGAATTATTTGACACCTCCGTGAATTGTTTACCCCCCTCCGTGAATTATTTTACCCCTCCGTGAATTATTTACCCCCCTCCGTGAATTATTTGACCCCTCTGTGAATTGTTTACCCCCCTCCGTGAATTATTTGACCCCTCTGTGAATTGTTTACCCCCCTCCGTGAATTATTTTACCCCTCCGTGAATTATTTACCCCCCTCCGTGAATTATTTGACCCCTCTGTGAATTGTTTACCCCCCTCCGTGAGTTATTTTACCCCTCCGTGAATTGTTTACCCCCCTCCGTGAATTATTTGACCCCTCCGTGAATTGTTTACCCCCCTCCGTGAATTATTTTACCCCTCCGTGCATTGTTTACCCCCCCTCCGTGAATTATTTTACCCCTCCGTGAATTATTTACCTGCCTCCGTGAATTATTTGACCCCTCTGTGAATTGTTTACCCCCCTTCGTGAATTATTTCACCCCTGCGTGAACTGCTTACCCCCTTCCTTGAATTATTTTACCCCTCCGTGAATTGTTTACCCCCCTCCGTGAATTATTTTACCCCTCCGTGAATTATTTACCCCCCTCCGTGAATTATTTGACCCCACTGTGAATTGTTTACCCCCCTCCGTGAATTATTTGACCCCTCCGTGAATTATTCACCCCCCTCTGTGAATTATTTGACCCCTCCGTGAATTATTTACCCCCCTCCATGAATTATTTGACCCCTCTGTGAATTGTTTACCCCCCTCCGTGAATTATTTTACCCCTCCGTGCATTGTTTACCCCCCTCCGTGAATTATTTTACCCCTCCGTGAATTGTTTACCCCCCTCCGTGAATTGTTTACCCCCCTCCGTGAATTATTTACCCCCCTCCGTGAATTATTTTACCCCCCTCCGTGAATTATTTTACCCCCCTCCGTGAATCGTTTACCCCCCTCCGTGAAATATTTGACCCCTCCGTGAATTGTTTACCCCCCTCCGTGAATCATTTTACCCCTCCGTGAATTTTTTTCCCCCACTCCGTGAATTATTTTACCCCTCCGTGAATTGTTTACCCCCCTCCGTGAATCATTGGACCCCTTTGTGAATCGTTTACCCCCTCCATGAATTATTTGACCCCTCCGTGAATTGTTTACCCCCCTCCGTGAATTATTTGACCCCTCTGTGAATTATTTACCCCCCGTCCGTGAATTATTTGACCCCTCTGTGAATTGTTTACCCCCCTCCGTGAATTATTTTACCCCTCCGTGAATTATTTACCCCCCTCCGTGAATTATTTCACCCCTCTGTGAATTGTTTACCCCCCTCCGTGAATTATTTGATCCTTCCGTGAATTGTTTACCCCCCTCCGTGAATTATTTTACCCCTCCGTGAATTGTTTACCCCCCTCCGTGAATTATTTGACCCCTCCGTGAATTGTCTACCCCCCTCCGTGAATTATTTTACCCCTCCGTGAATGGTTTACCACCCTCCGTGAATTATTTGACCCCTCTGTGAATTGTTTACCCCCCTCCGTGAATTATTTGACCCCTCTGTGAATTGTTTACCCCCCTCCGTGAGTTATTTTACCCCTCCGTGAATTATTTACCCCCCTCGGTGAATTATTTGACCCCTCTGTGAATTGTTTACCCCCCTCCGTGAATTATTTGACCCCTCCGTGAATTGTTTACCCCCCTCTGTGAATTATTTGACCCCTCCGTAAATGTTTACGCCCTCCGTGAATTAATTGACCCCTCCGTGAATTGTTTACCCCCCTCCGTGAATTATTTTACCCCTCCATGAATTGTTTACCCCCCTCCGTGAATCATTTTACCCCTCCGTGAATTGTTTACCCCCCTCCGTGAATTATTTTACCCCACGGTGAATTGTTTACCCCCCTCCGTGAATTATTTGACCCCTCCGTGAATTGTTTACCCCCCTCCGTGAATTATTTTACCCCTCCGTGCATTATTTACCCCCCTCCGTGAATTATTTGACACCTCCGTGAATTGTTTACCCCCCTCCGTGAATTATTTGACCCCTCTGTGAATTGTTTACCCCCTCCGTGAATTATTTTACCCCTCCGTGAATTGTTTACCCCCCTCCGTGAATTATTTGACCCCTCTGTGAATTGTTTACCCCCCTCCGTGAATTATTTTACCCCTCCGTGAATTATTTACCCCCCTCCGTGAATTATTTGACACCTCCGTGAATTGTTTACCCCCCTCCGTAAATTATTTTACCCCTCCGTGAATTGTTTACCCCCCTCCGTGAATCATTTTACCGCTCCGTGAATTTTTTTCCCCCACTCCGTGAATTATTTTACCCCTCCGTGAATTGTTTACCCCCCTCGGTGAATTATTGGACCCCTTTGTGAATCGTTTACCCCCTCCATGAATTATTTGACCCCTCCGTGAATTGTTTACCCCCCTCCGTGAATTATTTGACCCCTCTGTGAATTATTTACCCCCCGTCCGTGAATTATTTGACCCCTCTGTGAATTGTTTACCCCCCTCCGTGAATTATTTTACCCCTCCGTGAATTATTTACCCCCCTCCGTGAATTATTTCACCCCTCTGTGAATTGTTTACCCCCCTCCGTGAATTATTTGACCCCTCCGTGAATTGTTTACCCCCCTCCGTGAATTATTTTACCCCTCCGTGAATTGTTTACCCCCCTCCGTGAATTATTTGACCCCTCCGTGAATTGTCTACCCCCCTCCGTGAATTATTTTACCCCTCCGGGAATGGTTTACCACCCTCCGTGAATTATTTGACCCCTCTGTGAATTGTTTACCCCCCTCCGTGAAGTATTTGACCCCTCTGTGAATTGTTTACCCCCCTCCGTGAATTATTTTACCCCTCCGTGAATTATTTACCCCCCTCCGTGAATTATTTGACCCCTCTGTGAATTGTTTACCCCCCTCCGTGAGTTATTTTACCCCTCCGTGAATTATTTACCCCCCTCCGTGAATTATTTGACCCCTCCGTGAATTGTTTACCCCCCTCCGTGAATTATTTTACCCCTCCGTGAATTGTTTACCCCCCTCCGTGAATTATTTGACCCCTCCGTGAATTGTTTACCCCCCTCAATGAATTATTTTACCCCTCCGTGCATTGTTTACCCCCCCTCCGTGAATTATTTTACCCCTCTGTGAATTATTTACCCGCCTCCGTGAATTATTTGACCCCTCTGTGAATTGTTTACCCCCCTTCGTGAATTATTTCACCCCTGCGTGAACTGCTTACCCCCCTCCGTGAATTATTTGACCCCTCCGTGAATTGTTTACCCCCCTCCGTGAATTATTTTACCCCTCCGTGAATTATTTACCCCCCTCCGTGAATTATTTGACCCCACTGTGAATTGTTTACCCCCCTCCGTGAATTATTTGACCCCTCCGTGAATTGTTTCACCCCCCTCCGTGAATTCTTTGACCCCTCCGTGAATTATTTACCCCCCTCCGTGAATTATTTGACCCCTCTGTGAATTGTTTACCCCCCTCCGTGAATTATTTTACCCCTCCGTGCATTGTTTACCCCCCTCCGTGAATTATTTGACCCCTCTGTGAATTGTTTACCCACCTTCGTGAATCATTTTACCCCTCCGTGAATTATTTACCCCCCTCCGTGAATTATTTGACCCCTCCGTGAATTGTTTACCCCCCTCCGTGAATTATTTTACCCCCCTCCGTGAATTATTGTACCCCTGCGTGAATTGTTTACCCCCCTCCGTGAATTATTTACCCCCCTCCGTGAATTATTTACCCCCCTCCGTGAATTATTTCACCGCTCTGTGAATTATTGTACCCCTGCGTGAATGGTTTACCCCCCTCCGTGAATTATTTTACCCCTCCGTGAATTCTTTACCCCCCTCCGTGAATTATTTGACCCCTCTGTGAATTGTTTACCCCCCTCCGTGAGTTATTTTACCCCTCCGTGAATTATTTACCCCCCTCGGTGAATTATTTGACCCCTCTGTGAATTGTTTACCCCCCTCCGTGAATTATTTGACCCCTCCGTGAATTGTTTACCCCCCTCCGTGAATTATTTGACCCCTCCGTGAATTGTCTACCCCCCTCCGTGAATTATTTTACCCCTCCGTGAATGGTTTACCACCCTCCGTGAATTATTTGACCCCTCTGTGAATTGTTTACCCCCCTCCGTGAAGTATTTGACCCCTCTGTGAATTGTTTTCCCCCCTCCGTGAATTATTTTACCCCTCCGTGAATTATTTACCCCCCTCCGTGAATTATTTGACCCCTCTGTGAATTGTTTACCCCCCTCCGTGAGTTATTTTACCCCTCCGTGAATTATTTACCCCCCTCCGTGAATTATTTGACCCCTCCGTGAATTGTTTACCCCCCTCCGTGAATTATTTTACCCCTCCGTGAATTGTTTACCCCCCTCCGTGAATTATTTGACCCCTCCGTGAATTGTTTACCCCCCTCAATGAATTATTTTACCCCTCCGTGCATTGTTTACCCCCCCTCCGTGAATTATTTTACCCCTCTGTGAATTATTTACCCGCCTCCGTGAATTATTTGACCCCTCTGTGAATTGTTTACCCCCCTTCGTGAATTATTTCACCCCTGCGTGAACTGCTTACCCCCCTCCGTGAATTATTTGACCCCTCCGTGAATTGTTTACCCCCCTCCGTGAATTATTTTACCCCTCCGTGAATTATTTACCCCCCTCCGTGAATTATTTGACCCCACTGTGAATTGTTTACCCCCCTCCGTGAATTATTTGACCCCTCCGTGAATTGTTTCACCCCCCTCCGTGAATTCTTTGACCCCTCCGTGAATTATTTACCCCCCTCCGTGAATTATTTGACCCCTCTGTGAATTGTTTACCCCCCTCCGTGAATTATTTTACCCCTCCGTGCATTGTTTACCCCCCTCCGTGAATTATTTGACCCCTCTGTGAATTGTTTACCCACCTCCGTGAATCATTTTACCCCTCCGTGAATTATTTACCCCCCTCCGTGAATTATTTGACCCCTCCGTGAATTGTTTACCCCCCTCCGTGAATTATTTTACCCCCCTCCGTGAATTATTGTACCCCTGCGTGAATTGTTTACCCCCCTCCGTGAATTATTTACCCCCCTCCGTGAATTATTTACCCCCCTCCGTGAATTATTTCACCGCTCTGTGAATTATTGTACCCCTGCGTGAATGGTTTACCCCCCTCCGTGAATTATTTTACCCCTCCGTGAATTCTTTACCCCCCTCCGTGAATTATTTGACCCCTCTGTGAATTGTTTACCCCCCTCCGTGAGTTATTTTACCCCTCCGTGAATTATTTACCCCCCTCGGTGAATTATTTGACCCCTCTGTGAATTGTTTACCCCCCTCCGTGAATTATTTGACACCTCCGTGAATTGTTTACCCCCCTCTGTGAATTATTTGACCCCTCCGTAAATGTTTACGCCCTCCGTGAATTATTTGACCCCCCCGTGAATTGTTTACCCCCCTCCGTGAATTATTTTACCCCTCCGTGAATTATTTGACCCCTCTGTGAATTGTTTACCCCCTCCGTGAATTATTTTACCCCTCCGTGAATTGTTTACCCCCCTCCGTGAATTATTTGACCCCTCCGTGAATTGTTTACCCCCCTCCGTGAATTATTTTACCCCTCCGTGAATTATTTACCCCCCTCCGTGAATTATTTGACACCTCCGTGAATTGTTTACCCCCCTCCGTAAATTATTTTACCCCTCTGTGAATTGTTTACCCCCCTCCGTGAATTATTTTACCCCTCCGTGAATCGTTTACCCCCCTCCGTGAATTATTTGACCCCTCTGTGAATGGTTTACCCCCCTCCGTGAATTATTTGACCCCTCTGTGAATTGTTTACCCCCCTCAGTGAATTATTTTACCCCTCCGTGAACTGCTTACCCCCCTCCGTGAATTATTTGACCCCTCCGTGAATTATTTACCCCCCTCCGTGAATTATTTGACCCCTCCGTGAATTGTTTACCCCCCTCCGTGAATTATTTTACCCCTCCGTGAATTGTTTACCCCTCCGTGAATTATTTTACCCCTCCGTGAATTATTTACCCCCCTCCGTGAATTATTTGACCCCTCTGTGAATTGTTTACCCCCCTCCGTGAATTATTTTACCCCTCCGTGAACTGCTTACCCCCCTCCGTGAATTATTTGACCCCTCCGTGAATTATTTACCCCCCTCCGTGAATTATTTTACCCCTCCGTGAATTATTTACCCCTCTCCGTGAATTATTTTACCCCTCGGTGAATTGTTTACCACCCTCCGTGAATTATTTGACCCCTCTGTGAATTGTTTACCCCCCTCCGTGAATTATTTTACCCCTCCGTGAATTATTTACCCCCCTCCGTGAATTATTTGACCCCCCGTGAATTGTTTACCCCCCTCCGTGAATTATTTTACCCCTCCGTGAATTGTTTACCCCCCTCCGTGAATTATTTTACCCCTCCGTGAATTATTTAGCCCCCTCCGTGAATTATTTGACCCCTCTGTGAAATGTTTACCCCCCTCCGTGAATTCTTTTACCCCTCCGTGAATTGTTTACCCCCCTGCGTGAATTATTTTACCCCTCCGTGAATTGTTTACCCCCTCCGTGAATTATTTGACCCCTCCGTGAATTGTTTACCCCCCTCCGTGAATTATTTGACCCCTCCGTGAATTGTTTACCCCCCTCCGTGAATTTTTTTACCCCTCCGTGAATTATTTACCCCCCTCCGTGAAAGATTTGACCCCTCCGTGAATTTTTTACCCCCCTCCGTGAATTATTTGACCCCTCTGTGAATTGTTTACCCCCCTCCGTGAATTATTTTACCCCTCCGTGAACTGCTTACCCCCCTCCGTGAATTATTTGTCCACTCGGTGAATTATTTACCCCCCTCCGTGAATTATTTTACCCCTCCGTGAATCATTTACCCCCCTCCGTGAATTATTTGACCCCTCTGTGAATTGTTTACCCCCCTCCGTGAATTATTTTACCCCTCCGTGAATTATTTACCCCCCTCCGTGAATTATTTGACCCCTCCGTGAATTGTTTACCCCCCTCCGTGAATTATTTTACCCCTCCGTGAATTGTTTACCCCCCTCCGTGAATTATTTTACCCCTCCGTGAATTATTTACCCCCCTCCGTGAATTATTTGACCCCTCTGTGAATTGTTTACCCCCCTCTGTGAATTATTTGACCCCTCCGTGAATTGTTTACCCCCCTCCGTGAATTATTTTACCCCTCCGTGAATTATTTACCCCCCTCCGTGAATTATTTTACACCTCCGTGAATTGTTTACCCCCCTCCGTGAAGTATTTGACCCCTCCGTGAATTGTTTCCCCCCCTCCGTCAATTATTTTACCCCTCCGTGCATTGTTTACCCCCCTCCGTGAATTATTTGACCCCTCTGTGAATTGTTTACCCCCCTCCGTGAATTATTTGACCCCTCCGTGAATTGTTTACCCCCCTCCGTGAATTATTTGACCCCTCTGTGAATTGTTTACCCCCCTCCGTGAATTATTTGACCCCTCTGTGAAATGTTTACCCGCCTCCGTGAATTATTTTACCCCTCCGTGAATTATTTACCCCCCTCCGTGAATTATTTGACCCCTCTGTGAATTGTTTACCCCCCTCCGTAAATTATTTGACCCCTTTGTGAAATGTTTACCCCCCTCCGTGAATCATTTGACCCCTCCGTGAATTGTTTACCCCCCTCCGTGAATTATTTGACCCCTCCGTGAATTTTTTACCCCCCTCCGTGAATTATTTGACCCCTCTGTGAATTGTTTACCCCCCTCCGTGAATTATTTGACCCCTTTGTGAAATGTTTAGGCCCCCTCCGTGAATTATTTTACCCCTCCGTGAATTATTTACCCCCCTCCGTGAATTATTTGACCCCTCCGTGAATTGTTTACCCCCCTCCGTGAATTATTTTACCCCTCCGTGAATTGTATACCCCCCTCCGTGAATTATTTTACCCCTCGGTGAATTATTTACCCCCCTCCGTGAATTATTTAACCCCTCTCTGAATTGTTTACCCCCCTCCGTGAATTATTTTACCCTCTTGTGAAATGTTTACCCCCCTCCGTGAATTATTTGACCCCTCCGTGAATTGTTTACCCCCCTCCGTGAATTATTTGACCCCTCCGTGAATTGTTTACCCCCCTCCGTGAATTTTTTTACCCCTCCGTGAATTATTTACCCCCCTCCGTGAAAGATTTGACCCCTCCGTGAATTTTTTACCCCCCTCAGTGAATTATTTGACCCCTCTGTGAATTGTTTACCCCCCTCCGTGAATTATTTTACCCCTCCGTGAACTGCTTACCCCCCTCCGTGAATTATTTGACCACTCGGTGAATTATTTACCCCCCTCCGTGAATTATTTTACCCCTCCGTGAATTGTTTACCCCCCTCCCTGAATTATTTGACCCCTCTGTGAATTGTTTACCCCCCTCCGTGAATTATTTTACACCTCCGTGAATTATTTACCCCCCTCCGTGAATTATTTGACCCCTCTGTGAATTGTTTACCCCCCTCCGTGAATTATTTGACCCCTCCGTGAATTGTTTACCCCCCTCCGTCAATTATTTTACCCCTCCGTGAATTATTTACCCCTCCGTGAATTATTTGACCCCTTTGTGAATTGTTTACCCCCCTCCGTGAAGTATTTGACCCCTCCGTGAATTGTTTCCCCCCCTCCGTCAATTATTTTACCCCTCCGTGAATTGTTTACCCCCCTCCGTGAATTATTTGACCCCTCTGTGAATTGTTTACCCCCCTCCGTGAATTATTTGACCCCTCCGTGAATTGTTTACCCCCCTCCGTGAATTATTTGACCCCTCTGTGAATTGTTTACCCCCCTCCGTGAATTATTTGACCCCTTTGTGAAATGTTTACCCCCCTTCCCGAATTATTTTACCCCTCCGTGAATTTTTTACCCCCCTCCGTGAATTATTTGACCCCTCTGTGAATTGTTTACCCCCCTCCGTAAATTATTTGACCCCTTTGTGAAATGTTTACCCCCCTCCGTGAATCATTTGACCCCTCCGTGAATTGTTTACCCCCCTCCGTGAATTATTTGACCCCTCCGTGAATTTTTTACCCCCCTCCGTGAACTATTTGACCCCTCTGTGAATTGTTTACCCCCCTCCGTGAATTATTTTACACCTCCGTGAATTATTTACCCCCCTCCGTGAATTATTTGACCCCTCTGTGAATTGTTTACCCCCCTCCGTGAATTATTTGACCCCTCCGTGAATTGTTTACCCCCCTCCGTCAATTATTTTACCCCTCCGTGAATTATTTACCCCTCCGTGAATTATTTGACCCCTTTGTGAATTGTTTACCCCCCTCCGTGAAGTATTTGACCCCCCCGTGAATTGTTTCCCCCCCTCCGTCAATTATTTTACCCCTCCGTGAATTGTTTACCCCCCTCCGTGAATTATTTGACCCCTCTGTGAATTGTTTACCCCCCTCCGTGAATTATTTGACCCCTCCGTGAATTGTTTACCCCCCTCCGTGAATTATTTGACCCCTCTGTGAATTGTTTACCCCCCTCCGTGAATTATTTGACCCCTTTGTGAAATGTTTACCCCCCTCCGTGAATTATTTTACCCCTCCGTGAATTATTTACCCCCCTCCGTGAATTATTTGACCCCTCTGTGAATTGTTTACCCCCCTCCGTAAATTATTTGACCCCTTTGTGAAATGTTTACCCCCCTCCGTGAATCATTTGACCCCTCCGTGAATTGTTTACCCCCCTCCGTGAATTATTTGACCCCTCCGTGAATTTTTTACCCCCCTCCGTGAATTATTTGACCCCTCTGTGAATTGTTTACCCCCCTCCGTGAATTATTTGACCCCTTTGTGAAATGTTTACCCCCCTCCGTGAATTATTTTACCCCTCCGTGAATTATTTACCCCCCTCCGTGAATTATTTGACCCCTCCGTGAATTGTTTACCCCCCTCCGTGAATTATTTTACCCCTCCGTGAATTATTTACCCCCCTCCGTGAATTATTTTACCCCTCCGTGAATTATTTACCCCCCTCCGTGAATTATTTAACCCCTCTCTGAATTGTTTACCCCCCTCCGTGAATTATTTTACCCTCTTGTGAAATGTTTACCCCCCTCCGTGAATTTTTTGACCCCTCCGTGAATTGTTTACCCCCCTCCGTGAATTATTTGACCCCTCCGTGAATTGTTTTTCCCCCTCCGTCAATTATTTTACCCCTCCGTGAATTGTTTACCCCCCTCCGTGAATTATTTGACCCCTCCGTGAATTGTTTCCCCCCCTCCGTCAATTATTTTACCCCTCCGTGAATTTTTTTACCCCCCTCCGTGAATTATCGTACCCCTGCGTCAATTGTTTACCCCCCTCCGTGAATTATTTTACCCCTCCGTGAATTGTTTACCCCCCTCCGTGAATTATTTGACCCCTCCGTGAATTGTTTACCCCTCCGTGAATTATTTGACCGCTCTGTGAATCGTTTACCCCCCTCCGTGAATTTTTTTACCCCTCCGTGAATTGTTTACCCCCCTCCGTGAATTATTTGACCCCTCCGTGAATTGTTTCCCCCCCTCCGTCAATTATTTTACCCCTCCGTGAATTATTTTACCCCCCTCCGTGAATTATCGTACCCCTGCGTGAATTGTTTACCCCCCTCCGTGAATTATTGTACCCCTGTGTGAATGGTTTACCCCCCTCCGTGAATTATTTCACCCCTCCGTGAATTATTTACCCCCCTCCGTGAATTATTTGACCCCTCTGTGAATTGTTTACCCCCCTCCGTGAATTATTTTACCCCTCCGTGAATCATTTACCCCCCTCCGTGAATTATTTGACCCCTCCGTGAATTGTTTACCCCCCTCCGTGAATCATTTGACCCCTCTGTGAATTGTTTACCCCCCTCCGTGAATTATTTGACCCCTCCGTGAATTGTTTACCCCCCTCTGTGAATTATTTGACCCCTCGGTAAATGTTTACCCCCCTCCGTGAATTATTTTACCCCTCCATGAATTGTTTACCCCCCTCCGTGAATTATTTTACCCCTCCGTGAATTGTTTACCCCCCTCCGTGAATTATTTGACCCCTCCGTGAATTGTTTACCCCCCTCCGTGAATTATTTTACCCCTCCGTGAATTTTTTACCCCCCTCCGTGAATTATTTGACCCCTCTGTGAATTGTTTACCCCCCTCCGTGAATTATTTTACCCCTTAGTGAACTGCTTACCCCCCTCCGTGAATTTTTTCACCCCTCCGTGAATTATTTACCCCCCTCGGTGAATTATTTTACCCCTCCGTGAATTATTTACCCCCCTCCGTGAATTATTTGACCCCTCCGTGAATGGTTTACCCCCCTCCGTGAATTATTTTACCCCTCCGTGAATTATTTACCCCCCTCCGTGAATTATTTGACCCCTCCGTGAATTATTTTACCCCTCTGTGAATTATTTACCCCCCTCCGTGAATTATTTGACCCCTCCGTGAATTATTTACCCCCCTCCGTGAATTATTTGACCCCTCTGTGAATTGTTTACCCCCCTGCGTGAATTATTTTACCCCTCTGTGAATTATTTACCCGCCTCCGTGAATTATTTGACCCCTCTGTGAATTGTTTACCCCCCTCCGTGAATTATTTTACCCCTCCGTGAATTATTTACCCCCCTCCGTGAATTATTTGACCCCTCTGTGAATGCTTTACCCCCCTCCGTGAATTATTTGACCCCTCCGTGAATTGTTTACCCCCCTCCGTGAATTATTTGACCCCTCGGTGAATACTTTACCCCCCTCCGTGAATTTTTTGACCACTCGGTGAATTTTTTACCCCCCTCCGTGAATTATTTTACCCCTCCGTGAATTATTTACCCCCCTCCGTGAATTATTTGACCCCTCTGTGAATTGTTTACTCCCCTCCGTGAATGATTTGACCCCTGCGTGAACTGCTTACCCCCCTCCGTGAATTATTTGACCCCTCCGTGAATTGTTTACCCCCCTCCGTGAATTATTTGACCCCTCCGTGAATTATTTACCCCCCTCCGTGAATTATTTGACCCCTCCATGAATTATTTACCCCCCTCCGTGAATTATTTGACCCCTCCGTGAATTATTTATCCCCCTCCGTGAATTATTTTACCCCTCCGTGAATCGTTTACCCCCCTCCGTGAATTATTTGACCCCTCTATGAATTGTTTACCCCCCTCCGTGAATTATTCTACCCCTCGGTGAATTATTTACCCCCCTCCGTGAATTATTTTACCCCTCCGTGAATTGTTTACCCCCCGTCCGTGAATGATTTTACCCCTCCGTGAATTTTTTACCCCCCTCCGTGAATTATTTGACCCCTCTGTGAATTGTTTACCCCCCTCCGTGAATTATTTTACCCCTCCGTGAATTGTTTACCCCCCTCCGTGAATCATTTGACCCCTCTGTGAATTGTTTACGCCCCTCCGTGAATTATTTTACCCCTCCGTGAATTATTTAGCCCCCTCCGTGAATTGTTTGACCCCTCCGTGAATTATTTACCCCCCTCCGTGAATTATTTGACCCCTCCGTGAATTGTTTACCCCCCTCCGTGAATTATTTGACCCCTCCGTGAATTATTTACCTCCCTCCGTGAATTATTTTACCCCACTTTGTGAATTATTTGACCCCTCCGTGAATTATTTACCCCCCTCCGTGAATTATTTGACCCCTCCGTGAATTGTTTACCCCCCTCCGTGAATTATTTGACCCCTCCGTGAATTATTTACCCCCCTGTGTGAATTATTTTACCCATCCGTGAATTGTTTACCCCCCTCCGTGAATTATTTGACCCCTCCGTGAATTATTTACCTCCCTCCGTGAATTATTTTACCCCACTTTGTGAATTATTTGACCCCTCCGTGAATTATTTACCCCCCTCCGTGAATTATTTGACCCCTCTGTGAATTATTTACCCCCCTCCGTGAATGATTGTACCCCTGCGTGAATTGTTTACCCCCCTCCGTGAATTATTTTACCCCTCCGTGAATTGTTTACCCCCCTCCGTGAATTATTTGACCCCTCTGTGAATTGTTTACCCCCCTCCGAGAATTATTTTACCCCTCCGTGAATTATTTACCCCCCTCCGTGAATTATTTGACCCCTCTGTGAATGCTTTACCCCCCTCCGTGAATTATTTTACCCCTCCGTGAATTGTTTACCCCCCTCCGTGAATTATTTGACCCCTCTCTGAATTGTTTACCCCCCTCCGTGAATATTTTTACCCCTCCGTGAATTATTTACCCCTCCGTGAATTATTTACCCCCCTCCGTGAATTATTTGACCCCTCCGTGAATTATTTACCCCCCTCCGTGAATTATTTAGGGGGGTGTACACCACCTCAGTGGAATGTATATCCAGAGGGGGGGTGTACACCACCTCAGTGGAATATTTATCCAGAGGGGGGGTGCACACCACCTCAATGGAATATATATCCAAAGGGGGGGTGTACAACACCTCAGTGCAATATATATCCAGAGCGGGGTCGTACACTACCTCAGTGGGATATTTATCCATAGGGGGGGTGTACACCACCTCAATGGAATATTTATCCAGAGGGGGGGGGGTACACCACCTCAATGGAATATTTATTCAGAGGGGGGGGGGTGTACACAACCTCAGTGGGATATTTATCCAGATGGGGGGTGCACACCACCTCAGTGGAATACATATTCAGAGGGGGGGATGTACACCACCACAATGGAATATATATCCCGAGGGGTGGTGTACACCACCTCAATGGAATATTTATCCAGAGGGGGGGTGTATACCACTTCAATGGAATATTTATCCAGAGGAGGGGAGGGGTGTACACAACCTTAGTGGATATTTATCCAGAGAGGGGGGGGTGTACACACCCTCAGTGGGATATTTGTCCATAGGGGGGGGGGTACACCACCCATTGGAGTATTTATCCAGAGGGGGGGTGTGCACCACCTTAGTGGAATACATATTCAGACGGGGGGGGGTGTACACCACCTCAATGGAATATATATTCAGATGGGGGGTGTACACCACCTCACGTATACCACTTCAATGGAATATTTATCCAGAGGGGGGGGGTGTACACAACCTCAGTGGGATATTTATCCACAGGGGGGGGGGGGGGGGGCACACCACCTCAGTGGAATATATATCTAGAGGGGGGGTGTACACCACCTCAATGGAATATTTATCCAGAGGGGGGGTGTACACCACCTCACTTGAATATATATCCAGAGCGGGGGTGTACACCACCTCAATGAAATATTAATCCAGAGGGGGGTTGTACACCAGCTCAATGGAATATATATCCAGAGGGGTTGTACACCACCTCAATGGAATATTTATCCAGAGGGGGGGTGTATACCACTACAATGGAATGTTTATCCAGAGGGGGGGGGGTGTACACCACCTAGGTGGAATATTTATCCAGAGGGGGGGGGGGGGGGGCACACCACCTCAGTGGAATATTTATCCAGAGGGGGGGTGTATACCACCTCAATTGAATATTTATCCAGAGGTGGGGGTGTATACCACTTCAATGGAATATTTATCCAGAGGGGGGGTGTACACCACCTCGGTGGAATATTTATCCAGAGGGGGGGTGTACACCACCTCCATGGAATACATATCCGGACGGGGGGTGTACACCACCTCAATGGAATATTTATCCAGAGGGGGGTTGTACACCACCTCAATGGAATATATATATGCAGAGGGGGTGTACACCACCTCAGTGGAATATTTATCCAGAGGGGGGGTGTATACCACTTCAATGGAATATTTATCCAGAGGGGGGGGGGTGTACACCACCTCAGTGGAATATTTATCCAGAGGGGGGCGTACACCACCTCAGTGGAATATTTTCCCCGGCCTCCCATTTTCTTCAATGCCCCATTTTTGCACCCTGTTTTTTCTTTCGGGGGGGCGTGTTCCCCTGTGTTGCATGGTCTCCCATTCTTCCCAATCTTCCATTTTCACGATGGTTTTTGTTCTGGTGGGTGGCTGTGTGTGGGGGGGGGGGGACAGGAAGAAAGGAAGGGAGGGGGCGGGTACCACACTTTTATCAGACTTTTCCTCAGATGTGTTCTATTTTATGTCCTTGACACGAGATGCCAAATCAGACTTCAGACTTCCGACTTTATACACATAGCTGTACATCCCACTTCAGTTTATTCATTGGAATGCTAATTTGCTGCACCTCGATCTCATCCTCCATTCGGACGCTCCCAATACATTTTTCAAGCAGTGTTTTTGAGTGAGGCCCTTTTTTGGCCTTCGGGGCTCGCGCACCCTTGGTACAGGCTAGAATACCCAATCTCGTTCTAGCCTAGAACAGGCTAGAGAGGCTAGAACGAAAAAAAGAGGGGGATACCCCCCCCGCAGGGGGGGGGGGGATGAGGTGTCCAACCTGGACCCCCCTACCCATACTCAGGGGCCCATACTTTTTTTTCACAATTTCACTGTTTTCACCTGATTTTGGAGTCCAAAAATTTTTCGTTCTAGCGGCGTTCTAGCTACGCTCTAGCGAGCGTCGCTAGAACGCCGCTAGAACGATATATATGAATGCTCCGCCACTCCTCAAAGAGAAGCTGCCCCGGCTACCATGGCCAGCCGTGGCCAATCACAGGGTCCCGATTCTGGACCCGACTCACGGAGCGCCGGGTTCCCCCACCCCCACCCCCCGGTTAGCCCGGTTAGCCCCCCACCGCACCCCATAGGTCACTTGGAAGGTCACTTGGCGGGCCGGCGCCAGGTCACGTGGTGGGTTAGCCCGATTAGCCCGGTTAGTGCGATTAGCCCCCCTTCCCCCCCAGGCCCCCATTCGCAAGTCGCGCCACGCAGGTTACCCCTCCTGCGTGGTGGGGGGTTGCCGGGGCTCATCCTTGCTCCCGGCACCCCCCTTCTCACCCCCACCCCCCGTGTCCCCTTCCTTCTCACCCCCCTTGTCACCCCCCGCCTCACCCCCCGCCTCACCCCCCTCCCCCTTGTCACCACCCTCGTCCCCCTCGTCGTCCCCGTCGTCCCCGTCGTCCCCGTCGTCCCCGGCCTCCAAGGCCTCCCGGAGGTGGGCCTCCGCCTCCTCCCGGGTGAGGAAGAGGAGGTCCCCCGCCACCCGGAAGGTGCCCCCCTCTTTCTCCTGCTTCCTCTTCTTCCCCTTCTTCCCCTTCTTCCCCCCCTTCCCCTCCCCTTTGGACCCCTACGACACCACCCACCACTCCCCCGGGTCCAACTCCTCATCGCAATCCCCCAACACCGTCACTTGGCTGACGGTCCCCCCATTGCCCCCCTCCGCCCAAGGGACATACCGGGTGTCCCCCACACCCGGCACATTCCCATACAGGTCCCGGCCCCTTTCTTGCATAGGGGGGGCCTGGGGTTTGGGGGGGGGGGGGGGGGTGGCTTTGCCCTTGCCCTTGGCCTGCGGCTTGGCCTTGGGCTTTGGCTTGGGGGCTTGGGGGTGCGCCTCTTCGTCGCTACTCTCGAAGTGGCGGGGGCGGGGTTTTTCCTTGGGGGCCTTGGGGGGGGGTTTGGGGGCCTTGGGGGGGGTGTCTTCCCCCCGCTGCCACTGCTGCTGCTGTCATCCCCCCCCCAGTCCTGCAACCTGGCCTAGCCCTTGCGCTGCGGGTCCATGCCCCCCGCACTCTTGCCCGCTTCCCACCTACCCAAACCCTCCAGCACCGAGAGGGCCAAATTGGGGTTCGCCCCCAACATCCGGCTCAACTCGGTGATCCCCACGAGGCGCGTCCGCCCTCCACCATCGCGCCACTCCACGCGCACCCCGCGGGGGTCGCCTCCACACGTCTGCACGCTGACAACCTGAAGAGACAAACAAAATGCAGGTGCGTTCTAGCGGCGTTCTAGGCAACTGTTCTAGCAGCGTTCTAGCGATGTTCTAGCGGCGGCGGTACGGCGGTGGCTAGATCAGCGCTAGAACGGTTCGCTAGATCAACGCTAGAACGCAATTGACATACCGTGCCTTGGCGGTCCAGGGCGGGGGAGATGGCCCCCAGTGCCTTGGCGAAGGTGTCCGCGGGGTTGGGGGGGTGCGGCTGCGGGGGGCCGCCAGCGGGGGCTGCGGCGGGCTTGGGCTTGGGCTTGGGCCGGGTGGCGATGCCTTGCACCACCCCGGCATACACCCCCCGGTTCGCCGCCTCGGGGCTAAAACCCTCGAGGTCCAGCAGCGCCGACCAGGTCGGCGTCCACACCCAGGCCTTCCCCGGGGGCCCTCCAGCACCTGCCATGGGACCCCGCAGTCCTGGCTGGCCCCCACCCCCCAAACATGAACATCCCTCTCCTCGTTGCCCCGGAGAGTCCGGTATGGACTCTCCGGTTTTTGTTGGTGCGAGTGCACCACCTGCTGTTGGGGGCGGGGCGATGGGTATGGGTGGACGGGGAGGGGGTTGTCCACCTGGACAAGCCCCTGCGCATGGGGGTGGTCGAGGGGTCGTAGGGTCGGCAACGTGAGTTGCCGGGGCAGGGGAGCAAGCGGTGGGGGAAGGTGCCCCCCCCCCCCCCCCGAAAGGGGGGCCGAAGATGTTTGAGTTGGTGCAAACCAACATCTTCACCTCTGAGCGGAAAAAGGGGGGGCCAACCACTGGCGATTCGTCGCCCACTGCTGGCAGGGGCTAGGCTTGGGGGGGGTTGAGTGGGTGGCAGCCCTCGACCCCATCAACTGCCCGAGCCAGTCGCTCGTCCCCCCCCCCCCCCCCCCGCCGGCGCCGCCTCCACCACCTTGGTCTCCTCCTCCTCATCCTTCACGCTCGCCTCCTCCTCCACCTCGCCATGCACGTCCACCTCCACCACCTCGTCCACCTCCTCGTCCTTCACCCTCGCCACCACCGCCGCCAACTGCCTCTCGCACTGCCTCACCGCCCGCTCGAGCCCTCCAGCGCCGCCGCCTTCTCGGCCACCTTCGCCTTCGCCTTGCGAAGGTTGGCCTCCGCCCACTCCACCCTTTCCTCCTCCGCTCCATCCTCCACCAGGCTCCGCAATTTTACCTCCCAGGCCGAGACTTTCGTCTCAGCCCGGGTCTTGGCCGCCTTGGAGGCGGCGCGGGAATCCAAGAATTCTTTGAGCTCTCCCCGCGCCGCCTCCACCTCTGCCGGTTCCTCCAACGCCCCCGCCCCCTTCCGGGCTACCAATGGGGGAGGGGGTGGCGACGGTGGACGATGGGCTTGGGGTTGGGGCTTGCGCTTGGGCTTGGGCATGGCGAGGGGGGCTTTGGGGTGCGGGGCCTGCTCGGCCTTCGGCTCCTCCGCCGCACGCCTGTCCGCCTCCAGGATTTGCGCCATCAGCGCCTGGGTCGCTGCGTTCTGTAGTACAAGAGCGTTCTAGCGGCGTTCTAGGCAACTGTTCTAGCGGCGTTCTAGCGACAGTCTAGCGGCCGATCGTGCTGCCTAGATCAAGACTAGAACGATTCCCTAGATCACCGCTAGAACGCACAGCACGAAATATAGCTGCTTCATCAGCTCGTCCAACTGCTCCCGCATAGCCATCTTGGATTGCAAAAGTCTGGTTACGGGAAGCCTGCATGTGACCCTGGCCCCTCCTTAGCTCCATGGCATCCCTGCCCGAGCATGGCACTTGCGACCGTGGCCCCCCATGCACAACCCACGACACGTCAAAGTACGCAAACAACCACGTTATGCACTGCGCTTGCACATTGGCCTCCCTGTGGATGGCCGACAATTGACGACCCGACACCTTGTCCACCCCCTCCACCCGACAGCCGCCCCCCCCCGGTTGCTGTGCTCGTTGTGACCATGTTTCAGAAAGCGGTTAATGCTTTCCGAAATGTCACTTGAGAACATAGCCAGGCCTAAAGGCTTAATGTTCTGCAACATGGTATCTACATCCTGCTCAAGGCTTAGTAGATACCATTATGCTGGTCCAGCAGTGCAGTGTCGCCGGAAATCGCGCGCAACAGCAGCACAATTCAAAGGGTTAGGGCCCTGATATGTACAATAGAGGGCCTGCAGCAGGTCCCACATGTTCGCGATGGCCTTGTACTTGGCCGTGCTTGGCCTAATGCCGAGGCACTTAGCAATATCCGGCCATGCGTCAAAAAAAATGGCTGCCTCCTCCCCATCCCGGGATGCTGACCCATAAACGCCCCAACCTGCACGCCACTCCGACAGGAGAACTTGCAGGTCTCGACGGAGCGCAGGGGTGACGAACCTAGCCTCCCGATCGACAAACTCCCCCAACAAGCGGCCCATGGCCATTGTCAAGTGCAAAATGCACAAGACAACCCAGGCACGTGGCAATTTCAAAAGGGGCTGCGTACTGCAGCCGGCGGCTTGCAAGGATGGCGTCCCAAGGAGGAAGGCCGTGTAGTTGGCCTCATCACCCTCCATGGTCCGGGGGTTAGTACTACCCTCCCAAGTCTTCGTTGGGGCATTTCATATGCCCTCTTTGAACATGGAGCCCACTTGGGGGCATGTGGACACCCCGATCACCCGTCGCGTCCACGGTTGATCCCCCCCGAGGATCACGTTTGCCTCCTCCTTGGAGGCCCCCCATTGGACCAGCCCCGTGTCGATGATCTCTTGAATCACCTAAACACGAGACATGGGAGGTGGTTAATTTCGTTCCAGTCTAGTCGAATCTAGCGTCTAGCGAGCGGTGTTTGAGGCCGACTAGATCAAAACTAGAACGAGTGAAAGGCACTACGTGAGAGGACTACCTCCCAATTGCTCTTCCACAACGTCCCAAGGGTCTCCATGGCCTTGTCATCGCAATTGGCCATGCTCAACACCCAAAGGCCCGCTGGGGAGCGGGCCAAGCGCTCGAAGTTGGCCAAGGAGATGGTGAGTTGGGTCCAATTGCCCCCGGCCACGGGGTAGGCATCTCCCCGGACGATGAACGTCAATGGGAAGGTGCGGTTGATTGACCGCACCAAGCCCGGCCGGGAGAGGATGTATGTGACCCATGAGGCGAAGGGCCATGAGATCCCGGTGGCCTTGGGCAACACCGTGGCAACGGGGTTTTCCAATTGCACCGGGGCGACCAACTCCTTCCAACGGGCTTGGAAAGCCCGCTCGGTACGAATTGGTCGGGAGTAGGGGCCACTAGGGACAGTGCGGTGATACTCCAACTTACGGAGCGTGTAGAGCTCCGAGAGGGTCCTCCACGACGACTTGGGGGCCCTCATGTTGAGCACTAGTTCACACATGGCGGTGGGGGGAAGTAGGGAGGCGGTGTATGCCTCAACGGCGGCCTTGCACTCCTCACCCGTGGTTTGGGTAGAAGTGGCGGAGTTCACATGTTGGACGGCCTTGTTGAATTGCCGCCGTGCTAGGGGGCATGATAGCGCCCACGTGGCCCAGTAATGGCCCACCCGCTCATCCTTGAGGTTTGAGGCCCCACTCAACTCCCGTAGTGCCTTGGACAAGAGGGAAGTATCCTTCCCGGGTGAGGAGGGAGCAAGGGGGGTAGTGGCGGGGCGTTTTATTGCAAAGAAATGTGCAATATCTAAGCGGGAAAGAAGGAAGCATGGAACAATGCACGACGGACAATAGCAAGCAAGCATGCACGCACGCACGCACGGAACAATGAAGAAGTTGGGATATGTTGGTAGACATTATATCGTTGTAGTATTGATCTAATCTAGGCTAGAACGTTCTAGCTAGAGCGTTCTAGGCTAGAACGATTTGGGTTCTCTAGCGTGTACCAAGGGCAGCACTCTGTGAATGTGTGACTATTTGCGATAGAATTGGTGATGGTAGGTCCTCCCCCAGATGAATGCGCAGGAGTTCATCTAACATGGCAACAGGTTGGCAAGCCCACCTAAACATCGTTGTTGAAAAATCAATTCACTTGGAAACAGGTAGTAAGCTTGGCGACATTGAGAAATAGAAGTAAGATCCCACAAACAATTGTAAAGGAGGGACAACGGGCTTTGTGTGACCTAGCAAAGCCATTGACCTACAGGTTGATGTCTCCCAATGTCTGCATGATACCACGTTGAAAATTACTAGTATTGCATGTAGTGTGAAAGAACGACCTGCAGAACACCCCCGCAAAAGTTATTCAAAGTCACCACCGTGAGAGTGCACCTCAAACACATCCTCCTGTAAAAGGACTAGTGGCAGTCCATCTGTGTCTTTGAAAGACGTAGAGATTATGGCACAGCCAGAGTCATCGCCTTGTTATTCATCGGGGGGGGGGGTGCGCATCATTAGGCTCATCATCAGCACCATCATCATCATCATCATGCGCATTAAGTGTACCTACCAGTTGAGCTGCACCCCCGGCAACAGCTTGAGGGGCAACACCTGCCTTACACTTCGGCAGGTAAGTAACATGGTGGGACATGGTGGGTACGATTAAACCAAGCAACGTCCGCTTGATATTGGCCAACAACCATAGTAGGATATGTAGCAAAAAGTTCCCTAAATTCTTCTAACAAGTCTTCCGATGGAGAGCCCACTTCCAAGTGTGTGTGTGTACAGTTTTGATAATGAGTGCACGTCACCGATCAAGGGGTATATCATCCTACCACCTCACATCATACTCATGAACAAATGGTACAACACATGCAGTAAGAGAAGAGGGCCAACAGTGCACTGCACTGCAACAATATGAGAGTTAACAATCCCAGCTTCAGGGCATGCAGTTCGTATACAAGCGCAAAAAGAATCTCTTGACCGGAAGTGTAGGCATGATGCCACGACCACCTGCAGCATACAACTCTGAACGGGACGAGGGGCCGCTAGATGTTGCGGACAACCATGCATATGTTGTAGCCGTGGACCGGACCCGAGAGGTAACTTTTGTGACTGATCCCCTCCGCTTGCAGCCGTCGGCCGACATGGCGACACAATTTGCAGCGATGGACGAGGACGTGCACCAGTTCCAGGCGGCTCGGCCGCCGTCCGTTGCACAACAGAGAGACTGTTCGTATGTGGCAGTGGCGCTGCCGACGTAGTTGTTACACAACAAAGGAGCCTGGAGATTGCCCGTGCCGTGGGATATTTTTCGCCCAAAAGCGATGACGACGCAGCATTCACAAGAACAAGCAGACACGTTAGCCTGGTTGCTGGGCTGGACGGCGCGCCGATAGAGCAGCACAAGGCAGAAAGGAGCCGAGTTGGTGAAGCGGTTGATGATGGAGAGGGACTCACTGCAGCAACCGACAGCACCCACGCCACAACAGCAAACATACACAGTTGTGGGGCAGGCGGCCATGTTCGCTTTAGTGGCGCGGAAAGGGGTCAAGACCCGGACGTTTGATTGGCGCGTGCGTGGGCAACCAACCATTTTGGAGGATCGGTACCGGGGCGTTGAGGTATGCCAGGACGGCGCGGCTACAAGAGCTGCTAAGGCTCGCGCACCACGGCAAGCGGTTGCCTGGCCAGGCCAAGAGGCTCGTCACCATCGTGACGGAGACGTCCGTGGACACCGGTATAGTTGTGGTCAGGCTGTAGACGTACCCTAAGCGGCCACCGAAGAAAAGCAAAGCGGAGTGAGTACCGAAGAAGTGCAAGAGCATGGCGGACCGAGACAGTGAGTGAGCCGCACGTGAGGAGAACAAGATGGTGGACAGGGATAGTGGTAAGCGCACCACAACAGTGGTGGCTCCTCCGTGGCGTGCGTTGTGAATCTGCCGTTTTTTATGTAGCACGCCATTGTGTGGTTCTGGGGGGGCCAGACCGTGCAGACCCCCACACCAACAACCCCCTCCACTGCCCGCACGCATTGGTGGAGGTGGCAGGCTCGCCAGTATGTGAAGGTTGGACCACGGCCAATGTCGGCGAAGCAACGTCCACCATGGGGTGGCCATAGAGTTGCTACAGCGGGACAAAGAGGGGGGGCATAGGGCTGCAGAGGGGGGCAGCTGAAAGAAGAGGAAAGGACACGGATGGATGCAAGTGGGCTAGCAAGGACATGCATGCGAAATAAGGAAGAAGCGGAGAAAAGGGGCAGGGGAATAGTAGGGGGAGAGAGGAAGGAGGCAAGCAAGGATGGGGGTGTAGAGAGTAGAGGGCAATGCAAGCGCAATGCAAGGGCGATGCACGGGCAATGCACGGGCGCCGCATAGGCGATCAGCGGCGGACACCGTGGACCTAACCGTTGAACACACCAATCAGGAGGTTATTGGAGGTGGAAAGGGAGGAGGGAGGAGGACAACAATGCACCTTTGCAGTCTCACCAACTACTGCGAAGGATAGGGCTAGCTAATGACGAATAGGTAAGCAGGGAGCCAAATAAGCCAAGTGACTGTGACCGTGATCCACAAAAGGCAGGAGGGCGGGTTTGGGTGGCAAGTAGAAGGAGACGGAACAAGGAAGGGGCACTAGGGGTGTTGACAAGCCCGCCGCCAAGGACAACGGGCAGAAAATGGAGAAGTGGGTGGATACAAGGACTGAAGGGAGGGGGGCAGGGGAGAACGCGGCGCGGTGGGCGGAAACCGGCGCTCCGTGAGTCGGCCCCATGATCGGGGGCACGAGATTGGCCACTCGAGGCCATGGTGGCCGGGGTAGCCCGCACAAAAGTTCAGCGTACTTCTATGAATGTGGCGGAGCATTGGGGGGGGGGGGGGGGCAAGGGGTACAAAGGGGGATCGAGGGAGGAGAAAGTCCCCCCGCGGGTAGAAATTTTTGCATGCGGGGTCGGGAGAGAGAAATGTCGCGCGGGAATGAATTTTTCGCGTCTAGGCGGATTTTTTTCGTGGCCCTCCCCCCGCCTGCTCCAGGGTACTAATAGCGTAAACTGCGATATGACACAGTGAAACAATTGGTTTGCATCAAACAGAGGGATTTGCTGGTCGCTCTTTGGGAGCGCAAGCGCAAAAAAACATCTACATATAGTGTATTACATTATCCCTTGGCTTGCATAACCTTGGCGGCCTTGCCTTCCAGGGCAAACAAAGCACTCCCTCTGTTGGCTTGGGCTAGCATTTTCCTGGGAGGAGGAGGAGTGGAAGAGGTACGGGCGGTTGTCGATGCCTTTGGCCCCTTTTGGGATGGTGTTTCCATCCTGACATCCCCCCTATCATCATCATCATCATCCACCTCGTCAGATTCACCTGTCATTACTTTAGGCTTCTTACCATCACAAATATCAACGGGCCACCATTCCGAGTTAGCCATGTAAAGGCTGTCAGTGTCTTGAACGTAGTTGGCAAGACTATGTGTAGAAGCATGAAAGGTGGCAGGGAGACCAGTGAAGCACCACGACAACGAAAAAATTTTGGGCAAAAAATGGAAAAGTTGGGCCGCTAGGCTAGGCGTAGACATAAACGTTGACAACTGGGGCACCTTGTCAGGCATGCGTGTATGGGATGGTGCAAGGCTGAGACTCTTGAGGACACCCCCGGGAGCAACGAGTGGCATATTGGAGCTCAGTAGACCATGATCCACAGAAAAAAAGGGGTGACTTTTTTGGCATATTAAGCAGGCACAACAAACACCAAAGGACGGGACCTCATGCACTGCTTGCTAAATGCGCGTATCGTAAATTGTACTGTCAACATATTGGCAACCGTCCATTGACTCTAGTCGCATTGACTATGCCTTGAAGTTCCGAAAGTCCAAAGGGGTGTGTGCTACCACCAAAGGTATTGGTTGCTGCAACTACTTTCCCATCAATGGGGGAAATGAGTCACAGCCATCACCACTAACGTCGACAAGGATGTGTAGAAACACAGCTGCCCTACCACGCTTTTTAAATTAGGAGTGTTCGAACGTGTTTCGAACGTCCAAACGGGTGCCTGCTACCACCAAAGGTATTGGTTGCTGCAACTACTTTCCCATCAATGCGGGAAGGGAGTCACAGCCCTCACCACTAGCGTTGACAAGGATCTGTAGACCGTATGCGTGAGGCAGGTTGTATACGCCGCACGGTATGGAACACCCAATAGATCCCTTGGTGCAACCTGTCAAGTGGCGCCTTGAAAAATTCTGAGATTTGGGTGGTCATCCCCTACAATGTCTATAGTATACTTTTTAGGACTACCATCCTCGGCCTAATAAACACGGACTTTGAATCCGTTGTTGCGGGCACCGACGGTTCTGCCAAGGGCTTCATGACTGCCAATCAAAGGTTTCCACCGCTCGTCATACCAAATAGAGGCCTGCTTTATAACATCCCAGCTTGGGAAGGGCCCATCTGCACCGGAGTGCCATCTGCCAACGTAGATTTTGATTTCTACCTATGAGGTAATCAATTTCTTGGCTCTCTCCAGCGGTGCCTCCTTCCCTCAACCTAACACGTCACAATACCACTTGACCAACAGACATCATGCCCACTGCACACCTGAGGCACGGGCTACATACTTGGGCTCCGATGAAGTAATGTATTTTTGTGGTGCATCCAAACAACTCGCGAGGATGTCTCTCTTCGTGTATTTCGAGCCACTGCTCCAATCCCATTCACTTTTGGCTTTGGTCCTGTCATGTACTTCAGTATCTCCTCCCGCTGCTCGGCATCACAGCCTGATGCTGTTTTGAAGCTAGTACCACTCAAGTCTAGTCATATAGGCATCAACAACTGCGATTTTCAGAGCAAAAGAGTGGCATGTGGGTCGTTCTTGTGATGCAAAATCACGAAAACAATAGCTGTGCAGGCATATCGTGTGTAAAGGCCACCATGTGGTCCACAAATCTTTGGCCAAACCGCTTAAGCCCCTGTATAATTGTCTTGCAATGTTTTCAGAGAGTGTCCTATGTGACCAAGGCAATACATCGGGCACTCTCTGCCCACAGGCGAATTCCGCGTACCGGGTTTGGGGGGGTTGTACTGATGCCAGGATCCCACACCGAAAACCACATTTGCATTAGTCTTCAGCTGCCCATGAGGGAGATGGGGATGCACCCCGTAACAAAAAGTCATGGTCAAATGGACGGTGCACATTCAAGAACCGTAGCAGCAATTTGAGCAGCGCGACAGGGCCCAACAAGAGTTGGAATTCGTGCAGAGGCAACTTGAGGTGTCGGGAAGCGAGACACAAGTGGCCGGCTCGCTGCCCAAGGTACTAGAGTAGGAAAGGGACTTGCTACACAGCCACGTGGACATCCTAAAGCAGCGGCTTTCGGCCCGTTTTGGGCAGAAGTAGAGGTAGCAGCAGCCCCAGCAGCAGCAGCAGCAGCAGCAGCTCTAGCACGTGCAGCAGCCGGCGGGGCGCACCTCACCTCACCCACACCAACCCCAAGAGAGTGCGGTTTTTGCTTGCAAGTACGCACACATGGGTGGGGGTAGCAGAGACCATCACCATCAGGGGGCAACTAGCTGCAAAGGAGGGGCTTGTTCGTTTCCAATGGCAAGCGAGGAGCCAGTGCACGTTATTCAGGAGCGTTTCGCCGCACGTGGGGTCTGCGTTGGATTTGCACGGGCATGTCCAAGCCCACTACACCCCGACCCGTGTAGCAGCAACAACCACAAACCCTAGTTTCAAGATGCCCGCGGAGGGGCCAGAACGCCCACAGGCGGGTAGCCAGGAGGGTGATAGGTACCGTCCCACAGGCAGTCAAGCCACAAGCAGCCAGGGCCAGTGACGCCTGGTGGTTAGCTGATGCCGATGCCAACCTCCCCATCAGTGCTGTTTAGAGGCACATCTCTGCCACACGCTGCATCCCCGATTATGGGTGCACCGTGATATGTGGGTTTGTTTATGCAGTATATATGGTATGAAGGATGCTCTAGTGGTAGCCACTAGCAAGTCGCTTGCTGTGGTGGCCCCGACCCTCCTCCAACCTATCCTAAATGTGGCCCGGCTAGCAGCGAAAGCATGTACGTGTGGGAGTGTACATTCTGAGGAGGCCAACGAAAAGGGAAAGATCCGGTTGTGTGTGCTGCAACAGTGAACCTCATGCGGAAAAAGGGGTTCGAAAGCCTAAAAGATGAGTGTGTCCATAAGGGGGACATGGAAGGGGGATGTGTTGCAAGACAACTTTGGGTGGACGTATGCCGCACAACGTGGACCATTTTTAGTGCCATGTGTGTATCTGCATGGCAGACACGGTTGTTCAGGCGGTGGCCCAAAGCTGTTGAGGGAGTATAGTATTGCAAAGGGTGAAGCCCATTTGCAGCTTGAGCGCGACAAACTTTTGTGGTCCCACTTGTGGATAGACCATACGTATTTCTTTGCTCGCCATTCGCAAATCTTCTCCAAATTTGCATGTTTTGCAATCGAGGGGTACCACCGGCGACTAAAGTGCGTGTTGTACAATAGTGGGGAAGCCTCTTGCGGGGCATGTTGGGTCTGCAGGTGGTTGTGGATAACCATACCATTGCTGACCGCCTCCATTGCGAGGGATGGGACCCTAGTGAGTGGAGCATGCGCGGTCAAGGGAGCATAAGTGTGCGACTCCTTGCCGCTCCAGCACACCGAAAGGCACCTAGTGACCTAGGCTATGATAAGACTTTGCGGCAGCGAATCGGGGCCCGGAAGACGCGGCGTTGGACTATATGAAGAAATGGTATCTATTGTTTCGCATGCCATGATGTCTTGTGTTTTGTACATTCTGAATTCACTTAACTGGATGTGCATTTGAGGTACACGTTTTTCGAGTCGAAATACGGCTGGCGCCGAATTTGGAGACCCGGTGTGCGAAATTTGCGCGCATTTCGCGTGAAAATGGCATGCAATGTGTTTACCCCGCCCGGTATGCAACCCAAAGGCATACCTGCACGTCACAGAGGCATGAAATAGACCACCACCCCGATTTTGCTTCCACTTGGGGCCTACAAGCAAGGACGGCGTTGATGAGCTGCCACGCCGTTGTCGGGCCGGTTGGTGCGATGACACCACCGAGGGCAAAGCGGACAGTGCCATTCACGTCGGAGGGCCCGGTCTTGCGGACCTAGAGCTGGTAGGGTCCCCGCCACAAAAGGATTTGGCCTTCCCCGACTTGGAAGTGGGCGATGTTGGGGCTGCTCCGCGAGAGGAACGCGGGTCGGAACTCCTAGGTAGGAGTGACAGACGGCTGCATGGGGTTAAAGATGGTTTCCATCATATCCTTGTCAACAATCCCCAACCATAACACTTGGTGCTAGATTGGCACAAAGTCTTGATCTAGTCCCCGTGAATCCCTTTACTGCCGGCAACGGCAAAGGGTCAAGATTGGTTGCATTCTTGACTGTGGCGCGGCAATGCTTGTCCGGTGTCCATTGGGTAAAAATGACACCTTGGCGTGGCAACCCATTTGGGGGGGGGGGCATGGTGCCGGCATGTGGATGTAACCACAAGCACGTCAGCTTGGGTCAGATGCAACTCATCAAAATTTGTGTCGCTCACCTCACCGTACGCGAGCCCGCTGGACCGCAATCGGGCATTGGGATGACAACACAAAAAAAAGTGGGAAGATGGCACCGAGACACCTGCCCATCAACAGGGGGTAGCACAAAGGGGTCCCGCCCGGACTCAGTATGGTGAATTTTTTTTCAAAGAAGAAGGCCTCCACACCGTGGCGGCCTAAACACGGGCATCATAGCAGTCATGGCGAGCCAAAATCCGACAAGCTTAGCACTATGTACACAATTCAGCCATCGGAAAGTCAAGCATATAGTATATACACCGGCTACACCTCCTTTCACCACTCACCCCATCTACCGTAAGCTAGGACTACAACATCCCACTGCACCTATTGCATTCATATGATGGCGGGGGCCACAAACACCACGTGTGTGTGGGGGAAAAATAAGCAGCAACAACTGGACATTGAACCAACCAACAGATAAAGCCCGACTTAGCGTTGAGTCCGCGGAGGCTCAGCGCCACACGCCAGAACTGCGCTAGCGATGGCAGCCAAATCCCACGAATTCGACTTCCCTCATTTGGGCACTTCTGAGCAAGGTGGTCAAGAGGGTCCTTGCGCAAATTGGGGGGTTCACAGATCTCCACCACATGACCCCAGCTGCAATGATTGTGTGGCAGGATACCGCTTACCAACTTGACCATATTTATTAGAACCTTCGCTGCCGGTCGTGTGCACAGGATGGGAGCAGATTACCAGCTTTCAAACAAAATAATCGATAACCACACCGAACCAACCTAACAAGTCCCGCACATTTACCAGCTGGTAGAATTTCGGATCCGTCTACAAAAGTGCGGCTTAGAACGGTGGATGTCACACATACCGCCGGTTGATACCATTCCCGGTCTCTAAAACCGCGACATAGGAGAAAACCAGTTGTCGACCTTACTGGTACAACGAAAATACATCCAACGTAGAGTTGTGTTTCCCGGCACCGGTGTTCCTTGTTGTCGAATAGACCAACATTTCAAATCCTTGGGTACACAAGCAACACAACGTCAAACACGTACGTTGATATCTGAAAAATAAGTGCGAGTAACCAGAATAAAGGCAATTTCCACTCGTCATTCTACGAAGGGTGCCATGACGCCGGCACCAAGTGTTGAGCGAGCTATCAGGCGTTCGCGCCACGGATTCAACACTTGCATGGAAATTGGATGCAGTGCGTTCGGATTATGATTCACATGCAGAGGAAATGTTAGCCGAAGTATACAACCTAGCTGTGCAGACCGCCTACCATTCCTCTATGGCTGATATGTCAAGATTGACTCCACTGATCAAAACACCAAGTTCCGTATGTTCACAAGCTGCTGTGAACCTCATCGACGCGGTAGATTAACCCGAGCCGAACCAATATCAAATTCAAATTAAACCGGTTCATCAATGAAGAAAAATACACCAGACACGAACTGAAGACTCAATGCCGCGTTGAACTGCACGTGATGAAGGTGTTAAAATACCAGCAACTCTCCTAAATCTTGCACATGCCACTACCCACTGTCTCCAAACCCGTGGAACGATATCTGGCCAAGAATAGACCGGTGTACAAAAGTTATAGAGTCTTCAAATCTATCTGCGCTTCACCGAATGGTGAGTCTCATGACTTCATAAGACTTTGTGGCAACTTGTCTCTTGTTCCCTCCCTTTGCCATGTGAATCATCCCAGCCAGACAACAAACGAAGTCATGGAACCTATTCAAGCCATCGCACAACCAGTTCCTCTTTGCAAGCTCTCTAGATCCCAAGACGACACCCTCTTGATGCTGACGATGGCTGTTCTGTGGGGTCAATTACTTCAGATGCCAGTTCACCAATTGATTCTGTTGGTAAGATGACAGTAAAGCACATTGTCAACAAGGAATTCCCGAAAGAAATCGGTTGCGAGGTACCTCTAGGCTCCTATTACGAAATTGGAAGGACTTGTGTCCCTATTTTTGTGGTTGGTTAGTCAAATGCTTCCTCTAAATCATTGTCCATTCAATTTTCATTGTGCCATTCGTTCAATTTCTGTATGCCCACCCAATAGATGTCACGCCAGCAATAGCACTAGTTCCAGCACTAACACAAACACCTACAGTGGTAACAGCTCCAGCATTTGCACCATGAGTGCGAAACGCGCGAGAAACGAGACACAAGACATCCAGTCGGTAGACACATATGAGACGTTGCTACCCTCCTCTTCTCCAATCCATGGTTTACGTGACCTTGCTCCAAGACTAACCTGTGTCCCACCCGTCTCCTGTTCCCCGCCAAATATCATATCATCTCCTTCTCATTACCCAATGGATGTACCACGGGATGCAAAAATGATGGCGTCCCCGGTAGACTCCCCCTCTAGGGCGAATCCTGAGTGGATCCGGTCCTCTTACCCCATCACCCCCACCAACCCCACCGCCCCGACCTCCCTAAACATCAAAGCTGAGCTCCTCCACTTGATGAACCAACAACTGCAAAGGACGCACCAAATAAAAAATGATGAAATCACATCATTGGAGCAGAGATTCCGAACAATCATATTGCAAGAATCACAAACATACTACAAACTGAAGCAAACACACTTCAACAAAATCTGCTGTTGGTTCAACGAGATCATACACTCATTGCCAACAAGAGGGATATAATCGTGGGAACAAAATGAGTGTGCTATTGTGGAGACAACACAAAATTTCCATTGGGGGCGCCTTTGGGGTCATTCATACAACCAACAGCCATGCAGATTGCAACCAACACTATCATCGGCCTTCAAAATGAAAAGCTAAATGAAGTCACATCATTATTGCATGTGGACAACACACACAGTTTTTTTAATCGGACGTAACATTTTTCCGTCAAATGGAGCAATATTTACGGGCTCGGATTTCCAAACATGAACGTGTAGACGTTCTCAATTTTCAGATCATGTCTCGAACCTGGACAGTGAATGGTGGGTTAGGCAATGGAGCATGGTGCCTTCTGTGCTTATCTTTCATTTGCCGTCCATGTCTGTCTTCACACAATGGGAAACGAATTGGAAAACGCCCCCCCTCTTTGTACCTGAAGTTTGAATGTTTTTGCCATTGTTTCAATTTGATTATGCAGACCACCCTTGAGGTGTTTTGGTGAAGTGGAGAGTTGAACTCTCAAAGAAAACACTTTACATAGAGTACATCGATTATTCGGAAAGGCCACCTAAAAGGAATCAATTTAACATACCTCCAAATCCCTCCATTTTTCCAATCAACAGTGATAGGGTCCAAGTAGCCAAGTCCTGACCACCAGGCAGGTACACCATGGTGCCGGCCTTCTGGTTAGTAGACCGAATACTTGTAGACCTAGTAGTTTTCTGGGCAGCCTCCCTTCCAAAGCATGGTTTTTCTGTTTACTTCCTAGAGTGAAGTTGTGGCCTACCCCAAAGAGCGACTTCCCCCAACCAAACATATCCCCTTCCTCAGTGCCCCTACTATCCAATGTATGCTCAAGTGACATTCCAAAGTGATGTATAGGATGCTCTTCGTTCATCGATTGAGGTGCTCATAACCGCAGAGCCTTGGAAGACATGGGCCAAGGAGTGGGTCGCGGCTAAACAGAGCCCCGAGTCTGCTCTGAAGATATGTCCATCGGTCTATATGTGCGAAACACCTTTCCAGTGAATACTTCTTTCTTCCGCGTTGCCCATCCAAACGGTGGAAAAGGTGAGGGGATGTGCAAGTTTGAGCCTTGGTGTCAACCTTAGATGTTAACAATATTATCTGAGGTCTAATTTAGGCGAGAGTTGCTATGTCTCTCGCCAAACCTAACCGCATGTTAACTTCGGGTTGTCACTCCCCCCCTCGAAATTTTTTTCTGATTTGGCCCATGCTGGGCCACAGTCCCCCTCCGACAACAAACCTTTCACAATTGTGTACCCCACGCTGTCCGCGAAACTGTTGGTAAGGGGTGGGGTGAGGTGGGCCGGGGTTGGGGGACCCTATTCCCCTCAGGGGGGGGGGGGGCGTTGGTGGCATAGGGGGTCGGGCAAGGGGCTTGTGCGGAGGCAGGGGGAGTTTGTAGTGATGAAGCGGTGGGTGAGCACCAAACCGGTATACCAGGCTTGGGATGTGGTGGTGTAATGCGTGGGGGTGGTGAAGTCAGGAAGGGGGTGCCCGGGGGCAACCCCTCAAGGGCCGGGGGTGCTGGCAAAATTATCCAACCAGTTGGATAGAGAGATGTGTCAGTGGAAGGGGAGGGTGAAATAGTCCTCCCTTTTTGCAACGTCCAATTCCTGAGGGGCCAGCAGGTCACATGCCAAGGGGAGGGTGACAAGGTTGTCTAGACGGTACACCTTGCATACACCCTCGCTGGGCTTACCCCGCCCATGCCCCCCCATGATTCCTAGAAGACTTTCCACCATCTTCTCCCTTGGAATGAGCCTAAGGGCTAAAATCCCTGGCAGCGCCCCGTTCAACCCTACCCAAAGCCTTGTACTCCACCCCTGCGGCAGTACACTTGAGTGCGATCCGGAGATGGGATATCGATGTGCACTACCGTGCGGGGGGGGGGGGGGGGTTGTTGTTTGCATGGCCATTCCGGAATTGATGCATGCAGGTCATCGGAGTTGCACGTTGCCTCCTCCAACTCATGGGCGAGTATGGGGCGGGACCGTTGGTGGGAGTGGGTGTCGGCGACGGGATCTGGCATGGACTGTGCACATACAGAACTCGCAACATGGACTCATCACATAATATACACTGCATTGGCAACAAAGGATAATCTGATTGTTTTGAAAATAAAATACTATTAGATGAACTAGGACAAGAAATTGATCGTCACACGGGTAACACATTCGCCCCACCCCGAATGCCGTGAAACGTCAATGTCACAATTTGATTCCACTTGTGCAAAATTGTTGGGCTCTGCAAGGCCTAGCCGAAGTATACACACAAAAGAGTAAGAGCAACAATAAAATGAACAAAATAATATCCTCAAACCATTCAACATCAAAGACCGAAGCCTGTAAGGGAAATGGCACATCATGACTCACAGAAATGGTTACATCCACAACCAAGCAACCTAATCACTAATTAGGAACAGCAATTTTGTGGCACAATTCCAGTCATGTCTAGAGTATCAAAGTAATCCACATATGCCGACGCCCCAAAGTGTGCGCTTCAATTTGGCATTGTCAAGTAGCTGCGCTCTGCAGAGCCGATATGGCGAAAAACACCATGAAGAGCATCAAAAATAGCACTTTCAAGTGGTCCACAAATGTGTTACCATTTGACGAATATCAAGAGTCACAAGGTGATGTGAAACATGCCACCATCCCGAAGGGCATTTTCCTATTTCCAAGCTTTTGGGCTCTGCAGAGCTTGGGTAGATCATCATCGGAAGCATCACTATACTCTACCGTGTGCTTTTCTTCGAGGGGCCACACCAAGCGTGTCAGAGTACATCACCCGAACTAGAGGGGCCACACAAGGCGTGTGGGAAACCATTAGCCGAGCCCGAGGGACCGCACAAGGCGGGTGTGTACCCTTCGTGAACGGGGGTTAAGTGGCCGTTTGAATCCGAGATTCACGGTCGTGAATTTCACGCGGATTTGACCCATTTTTGGTTTCTTTTTTTTTAGGAAACACTACATTTTAGCTTCAATATGACGCATTGGAGGGGGCAAAAGTCAAGCTCATTTTCAGTCCCCATGATTCAATGAAGGTCCCATCCCAAACGGACCCATCAGGCTCAAACGGCGCCCAACAAAAATCCGGAAATTATGTCCCGGGCCCTTTGGGCCTGAATTCGATAAATTCGTACGAATTTCGTACGAATTTCGTACGAATTTGTAGGAAATTCGTACGAAATTCGTGCGAATTTGGCAGATTCGTACGAAATTCGTGCGAATGTCGCGCGCGCTTTCTGCGAATTTCACCAGAATCTCCAGATTCGTACGAAATTCGTACAAAATTGGTACGAATTTCGTACCAATTTCCGAAATTTCCAAATTTCACCAAAAAATCACCCGAATTCACGTGAAATTCACGCAAATTCACGCATGCGTGAATTTGGTAAATTCACGTTGCGTTCACGGTGATTGAGCCCAACATTATCAAGCTACCAACAAGGTTAAACATCAAGATTCAAGACATTTCTAAGGACAACGTTTTGGCGAAGATGGCACAAGAAACGCAAACGATGGCGCCAAGTTACGGGCAAAACAAAGCAAAAATTGGTGAAATTGACGGTACCGTGAATCTCGGATTCAAACGGCCGGTTCACGAAGGGTACATGGCACTCCATCACCCCAACTAGAGAGACCACACAAGGCATGTGGGAGTCCATCCTCCCAACTTGAGGGGCCATACAAGGCGTGTGGGAGTCCATCACCCGAACTCGAGGGTGCACACAAGCCGTGTGGGAGTCCATTTCCCCAACTCGAGGGGCCACACTGGGAGTCCATCACCCCAACTCGAGTGGTCACACAAGGTGTGTCGTAGTGCATATCCCCAACTTGAGGGGCCACACCAAGCGTGTGGGAGTACATCACCGGAACTAGAGGGGCCACACAAGGCGTGTGGGAAACCATACATACATGCGATACATACATACAATGCATGCCATTGGCAAAGTCTTGGCAGCCGGAGGTTGAGGTTCTTTGCAATGCAAGCCACCTTGAAGTTATTGCGGAGAGGGCATGCGGGGGATAAAAGTGCACCCGGCAACAAAGAGCCATGGGCAAATGGACCGCGCACATACAAAAATCACAACATGCACACATCACATGATACAGAATCCGCCTAGATTGGCAACAAAGGCAAATTGAGGCATTCGGAAAAGAAATGGATTGTTACACCGCTGACAAATTGTCCCCACCACAAATGCAGCGGGACGTCCATGTCACAATTTGAATGAACCATTGTAAAATCCTTGGACTCTGGAGAGCCGAGCCAAAGTAAAAACACCAAAGAGTAAGAGCCACAATGACAGAAGCCTCTAAGGAAAATGAAAAATAATGAGGCACAGGAATTGTTACACCGACAACCAAACAGATCACCAAAACCAAACACCAAACTCATCAGTAACCACAATGTTGTGGCACAATTCCAATCATGTCAAGCATATGAAATTAAACCATAAATACCACATGTGCGCACACCCGAAAGTATACCTTTGAATTTGGCATTTTCAAGTCGCTGCGTTGTGCAACGCCAAGAAGGAGAAAATGACCATCAAAAGCGTCAAAAGTAGGTATTTCAACCGATCTTGCTTGTGCACCCACACCCAATGTGTCAGCATTTGAAGTGGATCAAGAGTAAAATGGTGATGCAAAGCATGCCACAACCCCAAATGACACCTTTGAATCCCCCATTTCCAAATTTTGGGCTTTGCAAAGAGTAGCTAGATGATCATAAGACTTGTCAATCTAATTTAGGGCGTACTTTCGTTGAGTTTTTACCACCCATGCCACTAACAAAAGCTTGGCAGCCACGCATTAAGGTTCGTTGCAATGTAGGGTACCTCGAAGTTATTGCCTACATGGCATGAGGGGAACACAAGTGCATGAGGTAACAAACAGGCATGGCCCAACGGACTGTTCGCATACAAAATTCACAACATGCACATATAACATGATATGCACTCCACATACAATGGCAATGAAGGCATTGTGAGGCATTAAGAAAAGAAATTGCTAGTCACATGGCTAGCAAATTGACCTCGGGATCTTGTAGAATGGCTTGAAGAAGTTGCGAACCCCATTTGACACGCTATTGTTGCCCCTTCTTCTGCTGGCCTTCTAGGTCCGCAATGTGAGTCAGTTTCCTCCACCTATAGTCCTTCGCGAACTGCCTCACTTCGGCATCCATGGCGTGATAAGAAGTAACCTGTGGAGAACAACCCATGGAGCGGTGCACACGACAAGCCATGACCAGCCGCGGCCAATGCGAGAACTTGCCCCGCAGGAGATACAAAAGGGTCCACGAAAGGCCCGCGTACCACGCGAAATCCCCTACAAAACCCTTTGGGAAAGCCATACCAAAAGCACTACGCAAGCCCCCCTTTCGTAGCAATGTACATAACAAAGCCCTACAATAGCCCCCTTTCGTACACCCTTTGTTAGTCATTCCAACCTTTTTGTAACCCTTTTGTAGCCCTTTCCTACCTATCGTACCTAAAGCCTTTTAGCACGTCAACTTTTCATTGTGTTGTGGTAGCCTTGGTTCAATCTGGTACACACCTTCCCACACTTGTACTAGAGTTTGGTGTTGTAGAACTGTGCCCAGCCGTATTGCGTTGCCACAGCAGCTTCCATCACGACCTGACCGGGTGGGACCATGTCCCAACGATGAAAGTGGGGATCGGGGATTGTCCCGTGGGTGGGCCGGGGGGCCTCCTAGGCCAATGCATAGGCTACGACAAAGAAGCAGCACATCACCACAAGATGCTGCCATTGGAAGCGCTACAGTAGCCTGCAACGTCGTAGGCCACAAATATGGGGTGTGTCTGGTGGACCATGGGGTAGGCTAGGTCACCCACTTTAATTCCAAGTCACAACAGCAAATTGACGGCACACCGGCCCTTGGCTCCACCCAAACCAAGGCCTGCGATCCCTAAGCTGAGACTACAATCGGACCTTAAGTGACTCCGAAAAGGGGATGGTTGGGGGAGTGGAGTGCTCAAAGCTCGCAGGGGCCTCACATGGGGATGTCGCATGGGTCTGGCACAACACAAAGGCGCTCCGGACGGGGAGGCACCACGGCGCACCCCTTGACACCGCACTTCCTTGCAGCAGGCCTAGCACGAGGAATCTGTCAGAATGCCGGCCCAACAACTCCCATTATCCTCTAATACAACGTTGGCCTCAACGCTAGTGAAAATGCCAATTGTAGATAGTTTAATCTTGCTCACCACCACCACCAGTGTGAATAACATCTGAACAAAGGCAACCCAATGTTCCTTCCTCCAAGGCCATTGTCCGAACAACCCAGGGCTTAGTTGAACAGTTCCATGTCCAGGGTCGCCAAAAGTTGGGCCCGTACTTGCACGTGGCTGTGGGGTCAATGCAGGAAGGGCCACAAACTTGCCTCTTGTGCAGGCCACTGGGGTGGCTTGTCCACTCAAGTTGTCCAACCACATCCTTTCCGGGTTGGTGGTGAGGGTGCCCACAATGGATTGCCCATGCATGTCCTCCTTTTCAATCATCCCGGTGTTGTAAAATTGGGATTTTTTCCCTTTCCGCTATGGATGTTCAAGGGACCATCTACCTGTACTAGAGTGTAACTTTGCCTCTGGCCCCGCTTATCCGGCAATTGCGCCTGCAAACCATGCAACAAATCTTACACATCTTGGCTCGGGAGGCTAATACGGAAGGTGGAGAGGTGGAGGTTGTGATCGTAGGTGGGTCCAATGAAGTTGGTGAGGGAGTGGGGCTGCTTGGAGGCAAGGGAGCGTGGTGCCACTGTCATGCGGCAAAACATGGTGCCGACATCAAAATGCGGAAGGGTCCACAAATCATCAATGGGGTCCACAAATCATCAATGGGGCAAACTTGGGTATTCGTGCCTCGAGGGTCATGGAAAAACCCTTGCCCAACCAGCTGGCGGCATGCATCCACGATCTCTTGCACGAGGTTTTGGGCAGCGGAAATATTGCTTTATCCGGGGGCTGGGTTGGCTGCAACCAAGCCCAAAAAAAGCACTTTGAATTCCCGCATACATCCAACATGCAGCCACGGTGGAAAATTTGCACCCCAAAACTTGGTTGCACTATGCAGCCAACTTGTTGCATGATGCAGCCATACCGGATGCATCTTGCAGCCAACTTAACTGCATAGTGTTGCCAGTATGGACCCAAACAAGTGAGAAATGCAAGGAACCTTTGCAGCCAACATGCAGGTAAATGGTTGCATGATGCAGCCATTGGGTTGTATGATGGAGCTCAAGGCCTGCATCGTGCAGCCAATATGTTTCATGCAGCCTTTTTTGCAGCCAGCAACCCATGAAATGCATAGCACATTGCACAATTCAACAAACCACGAATAGAAAATGTCATTGTGCATGGTATGTGTGCCAGCACTTCAAATGCAATCCAACGCCACATGTAGGGCACTGCCACACCGTACATAGCCCACAATGTGAGCAACGTTGCCTCTTGCCCTGTTGTGGCTGATACTTTTATATCGGGAAACCAACTGTCCAACACTTGTCGCTAAAACTCCCACATGGATCATTTAGGGGCAATAGTTGGGGTGCGCCGCAAGAAGGCGTACGCAAGAACCCCCCCGTCCAGCACCCTTTTTGCATGTTTACCCTAGCCCCACCACCTTGTGTCCGTGAAAAAGTTTTGGGGTCACTCAACACATGTTCACGCCCCTTTTGGTGGGTGATTTTCAATCTTGCCCGAAATGGTCCATTTTCCCAGATCCCCCCCCCCCCCCTTGCTGGAAGGGGGGTTCTAGCACCCTTTTGCACCATTTCCGCACCCTTCGTGCACCCTTTGTGTACCCTCCTTTCTGCGCTAGACCCCCCTTTCTGCACCCTTGGTGCACACCCTTTGTGCGCCGGAACCCCCCTTTTGCCCCCCTTCTGCGGGGGGTTTTCTAGCCCAACGCATTTTGCACGAGGGGCACCACGTTCACTCAGCACCACATTCTAATCTGTTTCTCAAGCGTACATGCGGTGCCTTTTTCTTCTGTCCTTGCGTCATGCCTCACCAATTTTGCGGTAGTGAGCCTTGGCCACTTGCACCCGACGATTGGTCAATGGTGTCTTTTGTCTCCACAAGGCGTATAGGCTACGCATATTGCGCACCAACAATTCAATAAGTGTCCACAAAAGGACACGACCGAACATGGTGTTCAAAAATAGTTCATGAGGCCATTAATTATTGGAACTTGGTACTTGGGGTCGTTCACGAACAACATGGGGGTGCTGATATCGGACTACCTCGCTTTAGTGGTTCTTTGGAAAAGCCTTTTGGCAGGTGCCACATGCTTTACATCCGCTGGATGGGTAGACTAAATATCAGCAAAATCAATGGCAATCCGCCGCACTCCAACAACACGCACTGTCAAGGTGACAACGGTTCCTCTTCTTGAAAGCATTGGTTAGCCGACAACCTGCGTGTGCACAGTCCCCAAGGCGAATACACACACTTTGAATAAATGCCCCCCACTGAATTTTGTTAACCGTGTCCTCTATTTAAACCAACCCAGAGGCAGTAGGGTAGCCCCACCAACATTTCCCCCAACCGTTCGTCACCATCATTAGTTTCCCATCCCTGGCCAGTTTACATTGAGATTTTTTGGACTAGTTGTGCACTCCGAATGTACAACTTTGTGGAAGATGGATGATTTGGGCATTTTAGGCCCGCATCCCCATCTAACGCCTACAGCCATACAACGTCATCAGGGCCGTCCATACACGCCTAGATCACCCATCTAAGGATGTCCCCGGCAGCAGAAAACCGTGAGGCCCAGCAGTTTACAAAAACATTGATCTTAGTGAAGCGAGGCATGTGAGGCAAGCAGGTGCATTAGTAATAGTCCAGCCGCGCTCGCCCAGTGTATCTGTAGCTTGCCGCGCGGCTTGTTGGTGGCCTTCGCTCCTTGCTGGGCAGGCAACAGTGGGTGGCAAGCCTGCACTGCACTTTGGAACCATTCCTAGCGGGGGCCTATAGGGTGGTGGGGGCTGGGCTCTCACGGATGCTTGCCACAATACCGTTGCATCGGGGCATATTAAAACCCAAATCTTCTCAGCTTCCACTTGAAGGTCCCCTAGGTTGTCGGGTATCTTGAGTAGCGTGAAAATGAGGTCCCGCCGCTCGACCATGTTGGGGCCATTGATAGCGTGGATTGTGGTGGAGGATGGCGTTAACCTTGTGCGCGCTTCTGCAATATCACGCCGCGTGCATTCCCCCGGGAGAACCAACGTCTGACGTATTGACAACTTCGCTCTCCTACCAGTGGCCCAAAGTCCAATTGTGCGCACGACATGCGGTTCCTCATCGTCGCGGTGCCCGGCGAAATGGATGTACACTCTCAATGACAACTACCTCTAGATCTATGGCTTTTGGGTTGAGTCTTCACCCCGCCTTCCACCCCACTCCCCACCCTATTTTCTCTTGTGTAGCTCTTGTTATGTCTTTCTCTCGGGATACTCTTCTCGAGCTTAGTATAACACTTGTGCGAGTTGTTGGCAAAGGATGGCGAGATGCTTGCGAACATGAAGATCGAGGCGGACACCGTACGCTGGAAGGGGCTTCTAGCACACGGGTTCCAACGCTCGGGGGGATTCCATCAAGGGTTCCAGCAAGGGGTTCCAGCGTGGGTTCCGGCAGTTCCAATTGTCCCATTTGTCACAGAAGCCATGGAAAAGATCGTTGCCGCATTTTTGGGGAGCATCCCATAGCTCAAGCGGCGGCACCACATGCTCCCTAGGAACCCATGTTAAAATCAATATGGTTTAATATTTGAAATTTAATATTACGGGTTTAAATGTTAAACAAACAAATATTAATGTGTTAAACGAGATTTGCAGCATTTTTGCATGTTTGGGCGGTTTGTTGCACGTGTGTACTAGGGCTGTAGTGGTGTTTTATGCGATTCAATGTTGCTCAAGCTCCGGGTCACTTTTGGGGCTAATCACAAACCTTGCCCTGCATAGCTTGCACAGAACCAAGTTGCGCGCACGCATTAGCCTGCTGGTAGAGGTGATTAGGATGCCGTCTAAATAGACCCACGCCTTCACCCCACTATCCCGCAGGCAGTTCTTCACCAGATAGCCCGCCAGCCCCTAAAAAATATCGGGCGAAAAGGCCGAGCCAAAGGGCAACGTGCGCACCACCATGCCATTTACAACGAACAACCGCCGCCACTGCCTCAGCAATGCTACCAACCAGCACGCATTGTGGAGGCCCACTTTAACAAAAAAAGGCGTGGCCACGGGAGGAAGTCCCTCCGGCCATGACGGTAGCTCCTCAATCAAAGGTAGCTTGAACTTGGAGGGGCGGACTCCCACTTCCGTGTTCAGGATTAGTCTACACTTGACCACATTCTTAGGGACCAGGAAGGCCGAGGCAGAATCAACCCACACACCCCCTAACCCACCTGCTTTGTGTATGGCCAATAGCATTGCATGCGGGGCGGGGCCTTGGCCTTGTCGCCCCCCGAGCTCTAGCCATGGCCCGCATGCCGAGGCTGAAGTCCACACCACGACACGACATTAGGACCCGCCGGCAGCGGCCGAGCAAGGACTTCGGCACCACCCGTGGCCACAACGAGGTGGCCATGCGCACCCTGCCGAAGCTGCCCGGTCCTTTCTGTGCCGCCAACAAGGGCATTTGTCTTCGGCCCCTTATGATCGGGCAATCGACCAAAGCGGCTTGTAGCAGCCCCATGGGTGATACGTGCTGAAGCGCCCGTCAAAAGCGTGCCACCGTGGTGTTGTCCTCACACACAACCGCAACCACATTGGCCAGAGGGCGACTAAGAACCGCAACGCCCGCGCCCTATCCACCGAGAATATCGTGGGCAGCGCCCATGCCACATCGTTGACATTCGGGCTCTACGCAGGGCGGTACACAGAGCATAGCAGACCACACCACATGTGGTGCCTGCTACAGTAAAGATCCTGTACCACATCACACAAAGCATGCCTGAACATCGGTAATTCATCGTCAGCAAAATAGGGAAATGGTTGCAGACGCACGCCTACTAGCAGGGGTCACAGTACAGCTCTTGGATGCTGCCCACAGACTTGGTAGTGCAGGGAGTCAATGGTGCGTGGAACACGGACTTCGGTTGTATTGAAGCCATCAGAGCGGCATCCTGTACTAAGCGGGACGACTGCCCTTGTATGCAGCAGACCAATGTGTGTGTGTAGCCCACTGGTGACGGTGGACTTCAGGCGGGACGTCATCTGTTTTGTTGTTTTGCATGTCCCCCCCCCCCCCTGAGATTGAGATATGTCGGTACCATGACCTCGCTATGAGTGCTGGGTAGGATGCAAACAGTAGGGCCCGAACTCCATCACCTGAAGAGGTGTGAACCATTGAGATCACACGTGCGTGTGGCATGACGCGTACAGGGTCAGGTCCGCAGGAGCCGCCTGACCATGCTTGCTTACCATGTCTGCAATCCCTGACCTGAACTGAATGAGGCTGAACTGCTTGAATGGCAGTGCAGTGCCTCATTCTACCCTCAGGACCGAGGAGTATGGACTTCTGCTGGCGCTTGCTTCCTACAGAAAGGTGCCTATTGGTGTCAGACATGCTTTTGTTTGGCTCCAAGTGACGAGGATTCACACTCAGCCACTATTGTTGTGCTGTGCTTCGCAATTGTGTGTGTGTGTGTGTTGGGGGGGGGGATGGCGACCTCACAAATGCACTTTGTAACTGACGATGCACTGTCCAAGTCTCCCATGGCTGACCGAACCACAGCACCGTGGGCAGTCACGCCCGACGCAGGACGGCAACGGCGAGGCGCTGCCTCTGGGGCATGGGTCCACTCCGATCAGGACTCTTGGGCCTGATCTGCCCCGCCATCACCGTCGGCTGGACCCTGAATCCACAGAGCTACCAGAGTTCCACAACCCCTCTGGGTTCAGGGGCAGGCCGCCCGGGGGATGGGCGGGACATGGACCTGGAGCGGGCACGGGGACACCACCCAAAAAATAGTTTGTGTACCTGAAATGGGCCTCTAATTTTTGTCTCTCGATTCAAAATTTCATTTTTTGCCAGAGGAAAATTCTTTCAGTTGTTGTGTGGCAGCTGTTGTCTTCTAATGAGGGCCTCTGGGTAGAGCATACGAGAATGTCACACCACCTTTGTGTCGAGTTGGGGCTTAGGCCTTCCATGTTGGTGGCCCCAATGCCTAAACTCCCTAAGAAGGCCCGCGACATTGTGCATGTGCACTTGTGCGGTCGTCTCAGGGTGTGTGCGGACCTGGACATGTGCTGGGATTGGACAGGAGGACTGATCTTCATCGCCTGAGATGCACGTTGGAACCAACTCCAGCACCAGCCCCAACTCCAGTTCCAGCTTCAGCTCCGGCGCCAGCACCAGCTCCAGCTCCAGCTTCAGCTCCAGCCTCAGCACATTCTGGTGCTGGTGCTGGTGCTGGTGCTGGCGGCGGTGCTGGAGCCAGAGCTGGAGCTGGTGCTGGCGCTGGAGCTGGAGCTGGTGCCGGTGCTGAAGCTGGAGCTGGTGCTGATGCTGGTGCTGGTGCTGGTGTTGGCGCCGGAGCTGGTGCGAACTCCAGCACCAGCTCCAACTCCAGCGCCAGCTCCAGCACCGGCACCAGCACCAGCACCACCAGCGCCAGCTCCAGCTCCAGCACCGGCACCGCCAGCAGCACCAGCTGCAGCAGCAGCACCAACACCAGTGCCAGCTTCAGCTCCAGCACCAACAGCAACGCCATCACCAGCACCAGCACCAGCACCAGCTCTAGCTTCAGCTTCATCCTGTCCAATCCCAGCACATGTCCAGCTTCAGCACCAGCACCAGCTCCAGCGCCAGCACCAGCGCCAGCTCCAGCTCCAGCACCAGCCCCAACACCAGCACCAGCGCTGGCACCGGCACCAGCACCAGCACCAGCTCTAGCACCAGCTCCAGCACCAGCGCCAGCGCCAGCACTAGCAGCAGCTCCAGCACCAATGCCAGCACCAGCCCCAACTCCAGCACCAGCACCACAAATAGACTGAAACCGCGCAGCACCAATTTGAAAGAAGATTGGAGAATTTTCTTCCTGTCTGTGTGGCGGGCACAAATGAGGGTAGGAGGCGGTTTGTCAGGCTTATGAGCACAGTTAGGCTACCGTGGGCACTGTGTGTAGGTGGTGTGTGGGGGGGTTGGGGTGGGGGGAGGGGGGGGGGGCGCTGTGCTGGCATATCCCACCGCCCACAGGTGACAATGCGCCGCAACGTGTTGGATCTGGAGGACAAGTACATGACCGGGCGCGTGCCGCTGATCGAGGCCCGGTTGCACGTGCTGGTGGACATCCAGGAGAGGTTCCATGTCGCCCAGCGCGACGTGTTCTACTTCGAGGAGGGGCAGGCCCGCGCGTTGGTGTCCAACGAGAAGGAGGTTGGGTACGAGTGGCTGTGCTTTGAGTTCGAAATGATCCAACTCCAGGTTGATGCAGCCTCTGGCTCGCAGTTGAGGATGCTCCGGGACGCTCCCGCTGGGCGGCAGGGACATGGGGGCCGTCCCGCAGCAGTGGGGGACCAGTAGCCACTGCGTGCTTCACCCTTCGGGACCACTCTTGCCCACCCTCCCCCCACCCCAACCCGGTCACCACAGCACAGTCGCACAAAACACATACACACACAGGCTTCGTGTTGTGCTGAGAGGGAAGAAAGGCCATGCGGAGTGGAGAATCCAAATGTTGCTGCAGTGCGAACAATGCTGTAGAGAGGTGATGTTCACAGCGAACGCTATTGATTTGGTTCAAATATTTGGGCGTTACACAGACGGACTGCCATGCCTTGGTGGGGTCCCTTGGGTTGGGGTGACAGACTCCCACGCTTTGGCTTGACCCCTTGAGTTTGGGTGACAGACTCTCACGCTTTGGCATGGCCCCTTGGGTTGGGTTGATGGACTCCCACGCTTTGGCGTGCCCCCTGGAGTTAGGGAGACGGAGTCCACGCTTTGGCGTGGCCCCTTGAGTTTGGGTGATGGACTCCCACGCTTTGGCGTGGCCCTTGGAGTTGGGGAGACGGACTCCCACGCTTTGCCGTGGCCCCTGGAGTTGGGGAGACGGACTCCCACGCTTTGGCGTGGCCCGTTGAGTCGGGGTGATGGACTCCCACGCTTTGGTATGGCTTCTTGACTCGGGGTGCCGGACTCCCAAGCTATGGCGTGGCCCTTTGAGTTTGGGTGACAGCCTCCCGCGCTTAGGTGTGGCCCCTTGGGTCGGGGAGATGGACTCCCGCGCTTTGGTGTGTCCCCTTTAGTTTGGTTGACGGACTTTCACGCTTTGGCGTAGCCCCTTGAGTTGGAGTGGCGGACTCCCACGCTTTGGCCCGGCCCCTTGAGTTGGGGTGACGGACTCTCACGGTTTGGTGTGGCCCCTTGAGTTTGGGTGATGGACTCCTGCGCTTTGGCGTGGACCCTTTAGTTTGGTTGACGGACCCCCCGCCTTGGTATAGCCCCTTGACTTAGGGTTACAGACTCCCACGCTTTGGCGTGGCCGCTTGAGTTGGGCCCCATGCTTTGGTGTGGCCCCTAGAATTGGGGTGACGGACTCCTACGCTTTGGCGTGGCCCCTTGAGTTGGGGTGACGGACCCCCCACGCTTTGCCTTGGCCCCTTGAGTTGGGGTGATGGACTCCCATGCTTTGGCGTGGCTCGTTGACTTTGGGTGACGGACGAGCCCCTTGAGTTGGGCCGACGGACTCCCACGCTTTGGCGTGGCCCTCTGGGTTGGGGTGACCGACTCCCACGCTTTGGTCGCCAAAGCGTGGGAGTCTGTCACACCAACTTGAGGGCTTACACCAAAGCGTGGGAGACCGTCTCCCCAACTCAAGGGGCCACAGCAAAGCATGGGTCACCCTGACTCAAGGGGCCAGGCCAAAGAACGGGAGTCCCTCACTCCAACTTGAGGGGCCACACCAAAGCCTGGGAGTCTGTCACCCCAACTCAAGGGGCCACGCCAAAGCGTGGGAGTCTGTCACCCTGAGTGAAGGGGCCACACCAAGGTGGGGGGGGTCCGTCAACCAAACTCAAGGGGCCACGCCAAAGCGTGGGAGTCTGTCAGCCCGAGTCCAGGGGCCAGGCCAAAGCGGGGGAGTTCGTCACCCCAACTCAAGGGGCCATGCCAAAGTGTGGGAGCCCGTCTCCCCAACTCAAGGGGCCATGCCAAAACGTGGGAGTGTGTCACCCAAACCAAAGAGGCCACGCCAAAGCGTGGGAGTCCGCCACCCCAACTCAACGGGCCACGCCAAAGCGTGGGACTCCGTCACTCAAACTAAAGGGGCCACGCCAAGGATCGCGAGGCCCTCACCCCAATTTGAGAGGCCACACCAAAGCACGGGAGTCGGTCATCCCAACCCAAAGGGCCACGCCAAAGCGTAGGAGTCCGTCACCCCAACTCAAGGGGCCACACCAAAGCGTGGGAGTCCATCACCCCACCTCAAGGGGCCACGGCAAAGCGTGGGAGTCCGGCACCCCGAGTCAAGGGCCCATACCAAAGCAGAGGAGTCCATCACCCCAACTCAAGGGGCCATGCCAAAGCGCGGGAGTCCCTCACCCACACATAAGGGGCCACGCCAAAGCGCGGGAGTCCGTCACCCCAACTCCAAAAGCTACACCAAAGGGTGGGTGTCCATCGGCCCAATACAAGGGTGCACGCCAAAGAGTGGGAGTCCCTCGCCCCAACTCTAGGGGCCACGCCAAAGCGCGGGAGTCCGTCACCCCAAACCAAGGGCTTACGCCATAGCGTGGGAGTCCGTCAACCAAACTCAAGGCGCCAGGCCAAAGCGTGGGATTTCGTCAACCAAACTCAAGGGACCGCCCTAAAGCGCGGGAGTCCGTCACCCCAACTCAAGGGGCCACCCCAAAGCGTGGGAGTCCGTGACCAACACTCCAAGGCCCACGCCATAGCCTGGGAGTCCAGCACCCCGAGTCAAGGGGCCATACCAAAGGGGGGGCGTCCATCACCCCAACTCAAGGGGCCACACCAAAGCATGGGAGTGCGTCACCCCAACTCAACGGGCTAAGCCACAGCATGGGAGTCCGTCACCCCAACTGTAGGGGCCACGCCAAAGCGTGGGAGTCCGTCACCCCAACTCAAGGGGCCACGCCAAAGCGTGGGAGTCCGTCACCCAAACTCAAGGGACCACGCCAAGGCGCGCGAGTCTCTCAGCCCAACTTGAAGGGCCACGTGGCCCCTTGAGTTTGGGTGAGGGACTACCACGCTTTGGCGTGGCGCCTTTGGGTTCTTTGACCAGCTACTTCTCTTTTTGTCCATTGCATGGGACTCTACGATGCCTTGAGGGAGTTGGCCGGTGTCAACGCTTCTGCACCATTATGTTTGGGTCGTTGCGCCCACCTTTGCTGTGCAGAGGGGGCGGTGCGAGACATACGCACTTGACGTTGGCATTTGTTCGACACTTCTCCAGGATTGCTTGGTGTGGTTCGATTCAGATTCGACTCAATCATCGCAAGTTGGCTACACATGTACCACCGGTGCCTAGCATAGAACAGTGCAAGAGAGAGCAATATTCTTCCATCACCGGGGGCAATTTTGGGGGATACCCGGCGAGGTGCGTGCGATATGCTTTGGTGGGGTCTCTTTCCCCATTTTAGATACGGCGGGGTACGACCCCTGGAAAACCGCTTGGAAGTTTTGGCAGCCAGCTCAAGCCCCAAAACGCAACCAACATCGCTTGGAATCTTCTAGGGACCTTCCAGCCGAGGTTCCATGGAACGCTCGGAAGAAATTTTGGTGGCATGTGTGGAACCTGAACCTATTGGAATTTTAGTAGGATGCTTGGTGCCTGCTTTGCCTGCAAGGTGGTCCATGAACAATATTTGTGAACAAGATTTGTGTCATGTGTCCACTGTCAAATGCACACTCTATGGATGTCCGTTTCCTATGCCAGAGAACACTAGGCCGAATCCGGCAAGACGAGTGAAGATCCCTGGCTCGAGCTACTCCCCGGCTCGAGAAGGAGGCATTTAGGGGCATGCTTTCTTCCTTTGCTTTCACGTGCTTTGCGTGCCATTCTCGACACTTACAAATATTTGTGAACAAGATTTGTGTCTTTTGTCAACTGCACACTCTATAGATGTCCGTTTCCTATGCCACCTAACACTAGGTCGAATCCGGCAAGACAAGTGAAGATCCTTGCCTCGAGCTACTCCCCGGCTCGAGAAGGAGGCATTCAGGGGCATTCCTTCTTTCTTTGCTTTCACGTGCTTTGCGTGCCATTCCCGGTACTTACAAATATTTGTGAACAAGATTTGTGTCTTTTGTCAACTGCACACTCTATAGATGTCCGTTTCCTATGCCACCTAACACTAGGCCGAATCCGGCAAGACAAGTGAAGATCCCTTCCTCGAGCTACTCCCCGGCTCGAGAAGGAGGCATTCAGGGGCATTCCTTCTTTCTTTGCTTTCACGTGCTTTGCGTGCCATTCCTGGTTGTTACAAATATTTGTGAACGAGATTTGTGTTCATTGTCAATTGCACATTGTGTTGGTTGCGCCTCTCTGCACCTTGTGCTCTTGTGTGACGTTGCACTTTGTGCTCCGGCATTGGCAATAGACGTGTCTAACGCCAGTCAAGGCAGTGCATCCTCTTCGGGCCCCCAGGACCCCAAGGGCCCCCAGGACGGAGGAAGTTTGGAGTTTGAGGCAGAGATGATTGATTTTGACGTCGTCAATGTGGAATTACCTGCCTGAACTCGGGGACATACAGTCCCGTCTTCAACATGGCATAGGCCGTCGCGGACAATTGAGCCCCGAATGTTAAGGGTTTTTCTAGATACGGTCACACCTAAGCAGTATGCCATTTCACCCAAAGATAGGTTGTTGGCAGTGCTCATGCATAAAAAATTTGAAATACCGGCGCTCGCTAGAACGTCGCTAGAACGTCGCTAGAACGAAAAAAATTTTGACTCCAAATTCAGGTGAAAACAGTGAAATTCTGGCGAAAGAAACCATGGGCCCCCGAGTACGGATAGGGGGGTCCAGGTTACAATCCTCAAAGTACCCACCACGTACCCCCACGGAGGGGGGGGTAACCACCACTTTTTTCCGTTCTAGCCTCCTAGCGCCATCTAGGCTAGAACGGGATTGGGTCTTCTAGCGTGTACCAAGGGTAGATGTCATTGTTTGAGTGCCTAGGGACCACCACTTTCCAAGTAAGCATATAGTTGCGATTGAGACTACGGGTTTCTATGGTGTTGGAGGGCCTACATGTCATTGTTTGAGTGCCCGGGGACCACCACATTCAAGTAACCATGAATTTGCAACTGAAAGTACGGGTTTCTATGGCCTTGGAGGGACTAGATGTCATTGCTTCCGTACCCGGGTACCACCACTTTCCGAGGGGTGGTCCTTGCGGCTCCGCAACCCCTTCCCCTGGGACGACTTTGTCAGCTCCCTCCCATGGGATGTGGTCCGCAACCAACCGCGCCTTTGGCTAGGGGCCCCGCCGGGATGGCGGTGGCCCCAGGATTTCGTCCGGGCTTCGGGCGCTGGCCTCGATGCCGGGGCCGGCGGAGGTGTCATGGGCTGAGCTGGCCCTGGACTACGAGGCCTTTGAGGGGAGGGCGCTCCCGGCCTCCCCAGATCACTGCCTGCGGGGCACGCGCCTCCCGCCGGGCGAAAGGGCCCAGATCCTGCGCAAAGCGGCGGGGCTGGTCGAGCGCCACTTGGTGGCGGGCACACTGCTGTGCAGAGCCCCCTTGGGGCGGTGTCGCTCCCCCCTACCCCTGGGGGGCCGAGTATGCGCTGGCCTATTGGCCCGCCCGTTCTTCTCGGCTCGCCACGAGGTGATGCTGCAGCTTATGCGCCTGGCGACTCACTGCCGGGACACGTGGGTCCAGCGCCTGCGGACGGCGGCTCGTATACGGCCACCAGTGGGTGACCGCTTCCTCATGGACTACTACCCCTGCCCCCTTGAGGGGGGGCCGCCTCTCTTGCCATACGGCAGGAGGCCCCCTCGGGCGCCGCCCAAGAGCGTTCCGCTCGCTGCTCCGCAGCGCGGCCGCCCGTCAGGGGCGGGCAACAACACTCAGGGCACGCTCTGCCTGGAGCATGGAGCTACCTCGTGCTCTCGGTGCAGAAGCCTTGGCTGGGGCATCAGCTGCTGCTGCCGTGCCGGACACAAGGGACATGGTGCCCTACGACGGGCCCGCGGTGCCCGGCGGCACCGCCTCGGGTTGCACCGGGCCGGCAAGTTCTAGTGCCACAGGACCGGCGCGCGGGGGCGGCGGCGCTGTCCTCCTAGCTTGGCCGGGCGCGCCCCGCCTCCCAAGCCCTCCTAGACTCGGCCCCCCCTGCGGCTCGCCGGTGCACGCCCCCCCCCCCCCCCAAAAGACACTCGGGGCTCGCCCCCCCTTGGCCCTAGGGCATGCGGACCCTAGAACCCCGAAGCGCCCCAAACCTGACCCCCGGTTGACCAGGGGAGGGCTGTGAGTGAGGGACCAGCACAACCGGGAGGGGGGGATACAGACCCGTTCTCTCCCCGCCAACCGCCAGAGACAACTCCGGGCTAGTGCCAGAGAGCGCCCATCGTGATGCCTGCTGGCCCAGGGCACTACCTGCGCCGCAGGGCTCCTCCGCCCCCCCCCTCGCCCTACCCCGCAGAGTAACCCCCACCGCCGGCGGCTGAGCCCCCGGCGTCACTCCCCGATGTTTTTGGCCGCATCTCAGCGGCCCTCAATAGCCGCGCAGTGCCGCGGCGTCGATCCCCACCTCGGGGTCGCAGGTGGCCGCAGCCAAAGGCCACGAGGTCCATAGCGGACATGCCCCCCCCCCCCCCCCCGGCTCCGCTACCGACGACGCGAGGGAGGGCTCCCCCGACCCCGTGGTGAATGCGCCTTCCGCGCCTTCGTCACCGCAGTCCACACTGCCGCAGCGGCGGCAGCACGGCAAGGCAAGCACGGAAGAGACCTAGTCCCCTCTGGCCTGTCCCTCCTGGTTGCCGTACAGACTGAGGCGGAGGGCTTGTGGGGGAGGACATGGGCTCCTGAATTCGACTTGGCCCACCTCCCCGCCCCTCGACCTCTGTACATATTCCATTGCACGCTAAAAGACGAATGCCCTCTCCATGTGTTTTTCACCCTATTTGAGTGTTTGCACGGGGGTGGGGGGCTTCTGAGTGATTTCCCGACTAACTGACTGATGGACTCACTGTGCTCCCTCCCTCTTCAAAGTGCCTTGCCGATAGGCAATAGAATTTCACTTTTTCCCACTAAGAAATCTGGTTTTGGGGGGGGTATCCCCCCTCCTCTTATGGTCGTCTGCGTTCTAATACATCCCTGGCGCTAGTTCCCCCACCCCAACCCAGTCGAGCACACGGGATCCGAGATGGCCCACGAATGGCCAAGGTTTCCAGACCCTACCCCCCCTCTTCCAATACATGGTTGCATAGCGCTGGGCGGGACTGCCATCCTCTTGATTGAGGGGGCGTCCGAAGGAACGGTGTGGATGCCCCTGCCCCCCAGCCCCTGCGTGCCATCGCACCTCCACACCGCAACCCTAACCCCTACAACTGGGGCATGGTGGTTTTGTATGGTGATCTGCTGCAGACATGCACCTGCAGCCCATCGCAACCAGAGAGTCACCAGCACCCGCTGCGGCCCATCGGGCACCATCGACATATTGAGAATCAGTTGCCAGTGCAAGTGGGCGAGTGTCACTTTGAGTGCACTCCAACACCCAGATGGCTGCCAAGAGCCTGGGTCTGCTGTTTGTTTGGGGGGACAAGGTGGGCAGATGTCCACTTTCTCTCCATCCACTCGGCACTATGCAGCCATACCCCTGTTAAGCGTGTCACACGACCTACACCCAAGAATAAAAGTGCACCTACACCCAAGAATAAAAGTGCACACAATTTGCGCCTAAAAAACAAGTTTTGGTTGAACAACAGAACGCGATTGACGCCAAAAAAAAAGTGCATGCAATTTACGCCAAATAAAACCGTGGTGACTTACACTTTTTCCCGCAATCAACCTACGCTTTCCTCGCCTAAGCCCCCCCCCCCCCCCCCCACCACCACCACCCACCCCACCCTGGTCATCATCAGTGTCAGCAATGGTTCACCCCGCATTTTCCAATTCAGTCTACACTCCCCTGCAGACAGGCCCAGCTACGTCCATGACAAGGGGGTGTATTGTCTGGCCCCCCTCTGCTGGTGCTCATGTGGCACACTGGACGCAGGGCACACTCCCCATGTTGAATGGGGTCGTGTCCGTGGGTCGCAGGGATTTGCGGCCGCTCTGCATTTTGATGTACGTGTATGCAGGTGTACCATGAGTACATGCGGGAGGAGCACCAGACGGCACACGAGGCGGAGCGCCTCAAAGTGTTCCAGTATGTTTCTTGACGCTTGTAGGCCCGTTTTTTCTGTTCAATGGAGGTCCTACGCCGAGGCACTGGCCACTTTGTTCGGGCTGTCCTTGAACTTTGGGTCCCCCAGCGTGAGATCTGCATGGCATTTGGTGTGTTGGGGGGGCCAGGGGTTCTCCTCCCTTTCTGCGTGGACGCCCCGGGCTGTGGTGGTACCCCCCTCTCATAGGCCATTAGGACCTACACCACTGATAAGTTATCCCCCGCACCCGGTGTCCAATGAACAACTTGTCCAACGAACACTTGGTGTTTGGACCGTATTAATTTGGTACCCCAATTAATGGGGTACCGAATTTCAGAGTACATGATTTAGGCTAGACGATTGGTGAAATAAGGGGCTGTTGTGATGTGTCTTGCAATGATGCTTGCAAAAACTGTACAACAGGATGCAAGGTGCTGGTGACCCTCACCTGACTGATTCTCTACTTGCACCTGGCTGCGCGTACCGAACAGCTTGTCCAATGAACACTTGGTGTTCGGACCGTATTATTTGGGGACTTTATTGTTCGCTGGACATGGGGGGGTAGGTCTTCCCCCCCTCCCAAAGTGGTATGACCTATGAAGGTCTTACAACCCTCATAGGTTATCAGCTCCTACCCCCGTCATCAGGTTATTTGGGTTTCGCCCCCAAGGGTGGTCCTTGAGGACCAATATTTTTTTTTGTCAAGGACCGCCCTTAAGGGACCCCCACTATGGGATTTTTTCCACTAGCCCGGCGCGGACCATTTTGAACCCCTTTTCGGGGACCCGCGAAAGTAGGGGTTACATAGCACTTCCGCTCACTTGTGGGCCACCTTTGACTTTGTCCCCTTGTTTGGGGACCCCCGAGAACGCAGGGGTGACGTAGCACTTCCGCCCTTTTGTGGGCCACTTTTGTTTTCGTCCCCTTCTGTAGGGTACCCCCGAGAACGCATGGGTGACGTAGCATTTCCGCCCTCTTTTGGGCCCCCGAGAAGGCAGGGGTGAGGCAGCCACTTCTGATTTTGTTCCCCTTTGTTGGTGACTCCAGGGTGGTGGGAGGAAGGGTTCGGTGTTGAGGTAGGGGGCAGAGGCTGAAGTTCCTTTGGAGATTTCGGATTTGTGGGTTGTCCCCAAGAGGGCAACCGGTGACACCGACATCGGAGATGTGTATGGTGTTGCCTTGGAGGATGAGGACGAGGCCACTGGCGAGGATGGATTTGGATAGGGCGGGCGAAATTGCTAGTAGCTCTTCTTCTGACCTTCCTCCCGGCCAGCCCTGTCCTCTACCTCTCCCTCCGCTAACCCTGCCGCACAGTTGGTCGTCAAGTATGATGTGGATGAGGCGGTGTGAGGGCCATGGAGAGGGTAGGTTGCATGAGTGGACCAACGTTGAGTTCCGCGCTATTTGCAAGAAGCATGGTTTGAGCGTGAGAGGGGCAAAGGGTGACCTTATGGGGCGGGTTACGGCGCATTTCCAGCAGGTGGACCAAGTGTAGGAATTGTCAGCCGCGCCACCGGCGATGGAACATTCGGGTGGTCGAACGCTGTGGCACTTCATTTGATGCAAAAAAAGTGTGATCTTCTTCGTTTTGAATTGTGCAGGGTGTCGGGCAGGGTTTGGATGCCATCTTTGAACACATTTGGGAGTGGGAACAAATGCTTCAAGAATTGCACCTATGAGGGGATGGGAACCAATGGTTGAGGAACTGGGAACCCATGGTTAAAGACATACAGGGCTAGGAACCAATGGTGAATGGAGTGCCTGTGGGCATTTTTGGGAAACCTGTGTACAAGAACACCTTTTTTTGTGGCTTAAGGACCGCCCTGCCCCCCCCCCCCCCCGGGGACTTGCTTTAATTTTCATTCTGGCAGGGGGGGACCCTCCCCCTGGACCCCCCCCCCCCCTCCCGTGGACCCCCCTCCCCCCCTCCCCCCTCAGCTCAAGTGCACCTGAAAACCTGGGTTTTGGGAACTTTTTTTAGTCATCGGAAAAAAATTTTCGGCGCCTTCGGCGCATGCCATATACTGTGTACGTGTTGCTCCACGTGTGCTCCATGTACCTTGTCTTGCAGACCACCATGCCCAACGCTCGTTGTCAGTGTATTTCAGCTCCCCGGTCCAACCGTCGCCACGTGCAAAACGCGAAGACGTAATTGATGTGCTGCTCTATTTTAGGTTTGCAGATAGGACCACCAGTTGGAAAAGACAAGAAGCCTACAATGAGGCACAAAAGGCATGTGCCACACTTCTTTTGAGGGTACCAATGGCCACACTGTGCGAGTTTGTCGCTGTGGCACAAAAAATGGCCACACGCGACAACGGTTTCCAG
>OZ038383.1:95006298-95119954 GCA_964036045.1 Eutreptiella sp. 'Long Island Sound 2002' | reverse complement strand
ATTTCCTTTGTTTACGGCCGACAACATGACATTTCCATGTGCTGAGTTGTTCATTCTCCAATAATTTTTCTGTTCCCTGTGGATTGGTATGTTCCGGCAGGGTGGGGACCCCTCCCCCTGGACCCCCCCCCCCCCCGCTCAAGGAAGTCCCGCCCCCCCCCCCCCCCAATAGGGCAGAAGTCCCGACCACCCTCATAGTTGGTTGGTCCAGCGGTAGGATAGGCAAAGAGCAATTGGGAGATCACTGGATTGATTCCCGGGGCGTTCCAAATCCTGGTTCGTACCACCACATGGGCGACCCCCATGTGCAGTGGCCAGGTGTGAGGTAGCTCTGCGGCTCCCTTAGCGCCCCATGCCTTAGGCCTTGCACATCTTGAGACGGCGGAGCCACGGGACGCGTGCCCGCCAAAACCAAAACCAAAACCAAAACCCTACCCCACTCATAGGCGATGAGGTCGTAACCCTCGCACCCCCCTTCCCCTCCCACCCCCAGCCCCCGGGCTTGCTTTGCCCTCTCCTCCCCACCCCAAAGGGAGTTTCGAGCAAGGAGTGGCCCAATCGTGGACCTGGTCATGCGCGGTCATGCACCGGTCATGCGCCCCACACACCCACACCCGGAGTCAGGGGGCGCACCCTGTGGGCTGCCCTGCAGCACCCCCTTGGGGGCGCATGGGGGTTGCCGGGCACTTGGGCAGGATGCGGGGATCCGGGTGTGCGGCCGTTCGACGCCCTCCGTCCGGGGGCCAGCGAGGCTCCAGGGCTGCATCAGCTCGCATAGCCGGCCGGTGAGCCGTGCTGCTTGGGACGAGGTGTCCTACGGCATGCCCCACGAGGCGTGCCTTCACATCGGCCACTAAGTCCAAATCCAAATCGCCCCTTCAGGATGGGGTTTTGGGTCGCGATGGATATTAGATTGATGCAACTTTTTGGTGGGAGAGGGGAGAGGGGAGAGGGGAGGGGCTGAGGCTCAGACGACGAAATGACGAAATGACGAATTGCCTGAATGGTGAACATGGCAAAATGCGGCGCCGAAGCGTCCAAATTTTTTTGGCCTCCTGAGGGGGGCGATTTCTGTTTTTTACCCGAGGTGTCTATGCTCAAAATGCTCAGTTTTTCATGGAAGATTCAAAAAATGGGTGAAAAACACGAAAACATTTTAGCCACCTGATCCAACCTCGAAGTTGGCCCTTAGCTGCTGGCATTCGAGAGTCATTTCATCATTTCGTCATCTGAGGCCGGGGGGCAGGGGGTTTTATATCCCTCCCTGGTTCTGGGGCTGACTCAGCCCCAGATCCTCAACCCCCCGACCCCGTTGGTCTACCTCCTCCAATGCAGGGATTTCTGCACCGCCAACAACGAGATCTGTGTAGAAGAGGAAGCCGCACGGCGCACAAGGGTCGAGGGCCAACACGCCAAATGGATCCACGAGCGTTGCTGGTTTTGGCGGTTGCTCGCCCTCCAGAGCGATGAGGAGGACGTCAGAAGTCACCAGGACCTGGAGGACAGGCACGCACTGACGCACTTACACAGGCAGTGCGCCACGGAGGGGCTCGTCCTTCTGCAGGTGAGCCCCACCCTGACCTCTGAAGCACCTCCATACCTCCTCATTCCGGCTGTGGCAGCCCCCCGCCCCCCCCCCCCCTTCTTCACCCACCCACTGATATGCCCCCCCCCCCCCCCCCTGGAGTCAAGGAACCCCAGAGGATGAGCGCTGCGTCAACATCTGCTGTCTTCAGTACTGAAGAAGCGGCTGCATGCCCATGCACACGTGCGCACGTGTGAGTGGTGTGGCATGGCTCCTGTAGATATGTTGCTCGGTGTGTGGGGAGGAAGGGGGTGCCTATTCATTGACAGCCAGCAGACATTTCTTTGCTCCACAGGGCCAAGACCAGCCCCTCCACCTGTAGGTCAAGCCATGGTTTGGAATTTGGGGTTAGCGCAAAAGGCACTGGTCAAAGCATTTGGCGTGTGGTAAGGCATTTGCCTATGGTAGTTGGGTAGATGGGTGGGTGGGTGGGTGTCCAATAGCCCCCCCCCCCCCCTTGGGATATTTGTGGGTTTGTGGGTTTGCCAAAAATCTTGGTAGGTGGGTCCCTCAAATCCCCCCCCCGCCCATGGTTAAGAAAAACCTTGTGCTGCTTATTGAAAGGGGCAGCTCCATGGTGCATCCTATCTAGGGTCAAACTGGTGGGGAATTCTTGCCCACAAAGAAATCAAGATACTTGTTGAGCATCCCACAAGGTCTAACATCAACTTTGGATCAACGTGATTTTGACCCTATTTTTCGCCTTGTTTTTGCAAGGGGCTACTTCCAAGGCTTCGTGGAACTCCATATGCACCAAAAGGGGTAAAATGAGCTCAAAACAAGCTAGACAGACCTGTTTGAGGATCCCAAAAGGACGTAGTTTCCATTTGAGAAATGTTTTCCACCCCCTTTTCTGTTCTAAAACGGCCGTTTTTCAAGGGTTTTTGGGAGTCTGCGCATGCTAAATTGGGTCAAGAATAGCTCAAGACAGCATAGAACCACTTGCTTGATCCCATGTGGCCGAGAAATAAGTGTTGGAAAAAAACAATCATTTTTGACACCCGTAGGTGTGGTCGGTTGCAAGGGGGGGGGGGTTTGCATGAATTTTTTCTGCCCCCCAACCCCCCCTTGGGGTGAGCCCTGCAAAAAAACCTAGCACCCCGTGCACAAAATTTTTTTCGCAAGGAGTATTTCTTTTTGCTGTGACCTATATATACCTATATATATATATATATATATATATATATATATATATATATATGTAAGAGGTATATACATATGGCTGTAAACGAGGGGGGGTGTCAAATCCACGTACTAACCGGGGTTTCGCCGGGCCCGGGCCGATTGCTAAAAAACAAGTTTCCGAAGTTAGGTAGGTAGGTAGGTAGGTAGGTATGTTATACCTTTTTCAAAACCGCTCACTCTTGGTTTTTCAATGCATTCTTAGTTGGGGTCTAACTCAACGATATGTCCAAATGCCAGCCCCAACGCAAAGGATGTTTCAGTGCCAAAGGCCCTGTTTTGCCGGTTTGCTGCAAAACTATGCACGTACCTAGAGACCGTTCCGGGTCACATCTCCGACATATTATGACCACATCCAATATTTAAAGAAGACAAAAGATGCAAATTTTCGTGCTAAATCCATTGGTGTTGGTCTTCGGTACTAGCTCAACGATATGTTGGAGAATGTCACGAAATGCTGTTTGCGGTGCACATGTGGACCAGCCAATGGTAGAATCTCCAAGTGGCGAGTCAGACAGTTTTTGGTGAATTTCTCACACATGTTCTTGAGATGGAACCTAGGACCAACACCAATGGATTTGGCATGAAAAGCTGCATCTGTTTACCCACTGCAAAATTAACTGGAATGGCAAAATATTAGAGAATGACCCCGAGAACAATCATGGTCGCTTGCCTAGTCTACAGGTGGAATAGCTAACTGGGCCGGAGGGCCCTCACTTCCCCTTGTCCCGCGGCCCACACCCCGATGGCTTGGAACACAAGAGGCGCATTTTTGGAAAGCTTGAAACATAGCCTTCGCCACGAAAAAAAACTACCATCAAAGTCCGCGGTATGTAAGAGAAATTCTATTGCCATGGCACGTGCACCTCGCAGAGAATCTACCCGAGCAACACACACCCAAAATAGGGTACAAACCACATAAATACGGCTTAAAGAGTACTTTACATATCTTGGATGGTCATTTTAGATGATCACACTATCAAACAATAGGTTTCGGAAACTTCGACTTTTGAGCCGCCTAGGGTGAAAAACTGCATAAGCAGGTGTTGTACCAATCCTGCTTGCCCCCCCCCCCCCCCCGCCCCTGCACCCAATTCCGAGATAAGGTGGAAAGCACATGAATACGGCCTAAAACATGCTTTACATACCTTGGATGGTCCCTTTAGGTGATCACAGTATCACAAAAATAAGTTTCGAAAACCTCGACTTTTGAGCCGCCCAGCGTGAAAAATTGCATAAGAGGGTTGTTGGGAGACCCCCCCCCCCAGCCGTGCCCAAGACCAAAATAGGGTGAAACACACATAAATACAACCTAAAACATGCTTTACATTGGATGGTCATTTTGCGTGAGCACGATATCAAAAAAATAAGTTTCGGAAACTCCGATTTTTGAGCTGCTCAACGTGAAAAATTGCATAAGCAGGTTGTTGGAAGACCCCCCCCCCCCCGCCACGCCCAATACCCAAATAGGGTGCACGAGACATAAATATGGCCCAAACCATGCTTTTCATACCTTGGATCGTCATTTTAGGTGATCACGGTATCAAAAAAATAAGTTTCGAAAACTTCGAATTTTGAGTTGCCCAGGGTGAAAAGTTGCGTAAGCAGGTTGTGTACCAATCCCTTGGGAGACCCCCCCCCCCCGCCCCTCGTGCCCAATACCCAAATAAGATGACAAACACGTAAATACAACCTAAAACATGCTTCACATACCTTGGATGATCATTTTGGGTGATCACAATATTGTAAACAAAAGTTTCGGAAACCTAGATTTTTGAGCTGTATAGGTTGAAAGGCTGCTTAAGTAGGTTGTGCACCAATCCCGTTTGACCCCCCCCCCCCCTGAACCCAATCGCCAATGGGATGAGAAACGCATGCATGCAGCCCAAACCACTCTTTACATCGCTTGGATGGTCATTGTAGGTGATCACACGACAAAAACAAGCTTCGGAAACTTCGATTTTTGAGTTTTCCGGGGTGAAAAACTGCATAAGTAGATTGTGCCCCCCCCCCCCCCCCACCCCCCGGCGACCAATACCCAGATAGGGTGAAAAACACGTAAATACGGCCTGAAACATCGGTTACATACCTGGGATGGTCATTTTAGGTGATCACCGTATCAAAAAAGCGTGTTTGGGAAACTTTTATTTTTGAGCTGCGTAGGGTGAAAAATTGCAGGGGTAGGTCGTGTACCAATCCCTGGGGAGACACCTCCCCTGCCTTGCACCCAATAACCAAATAGGATGAGAAACGCATAAATACGGCCCAAAACATGCTTTACATACCTTGGATGGTCATTTTAAGTGATTATGGTATCAAAGGAATAAGTTTCAAAAACTTCGATTTTTGAGCCGTCCAAAGTGAAAAGCTGCTAAGCAGGTTGTATACGAATCCCTTGGGAGACCCCCCCCCCCCCCCGCCCCGCGCGACCAATACCCAAATTGGGTGAAAAACAAGTAAGTACACCCCAAAACATTGGTTACATACCTGGGATGGTTATTTTAGGTGATCGCCATATCAAAAAAGCGTGTTTGGAAAACTTTGATTTTTGAGCTGCGTAGGGTGAAAAACTTCAGGGGCAGGCCGTGTACCAATCCCTGGGGAGACACCCCCCCTCCCCCCCACCCAATACCCAAATAGGATGAAAAACACATAAATCCGGCCCAAAACATGCTTTACATACCTTGGATGGTCATTTTCGGTGATCACGGGATGAAAAGAATAAGTTTCGAAAACTTCGATTTTTGAGTTGTTCAAAGTGAAAACCTGCTTAAGCAAGTTGTATACGAATCCCTTGGGAGACCCCCCCCCCCCCCCGCCCCGTGCGACCAATACCCAAATTGGGTGAAAAACAAGTAAGTACGCCCTAAAACATTGGTTACATACGTGGGATGGTTATTTTAGGTGATCGCCATATCAAAAAAGCGTGTTTGGAAAACTTTGATTTTTGAGCTGCGTAGGGTGAAAAACTGCAGGGGTAGGTCGTGTACCAATCCCTGGGGAGACACCCCCCCCCCCACCCAATACCCAAATAGGATGAAAAACACATAAATACGGCCCAAAACATGCTTTACATACCTTGGATGGTCATTTTAGGTGATCATGGTATCAAAGGAATAAGTTTCAAAAACTTCGATTTTTGCGCCGTCCAAAGTGAAAAGCTGCTTAAGCAAGTTGTATACGAATCCCTTGGGAGACCCCCCCCCCCCCCCGCCCCGCGCGACCAATACCCAAATTGGGTGAAAAACAAGTAAGTACGGCCTAAAACATGGGTTACATACCTGGGATGGTCATTTTAGGTGATAGCCATATCAAAAAAGCTTGTTTGGAAAACTTTGATTTTTGAGCTGCGTAGGGTGAAAACTGCAGGGCAGGCCGTGTACCAATCCCTGGGGAGACACCCCCCCCCCCCACCACCCAATACCCAAATAGGATGAAAAACACATACATCCGGCCCAAAACATGCTTTACATACCTTGGATGGTCATTTTCGGTGATCACGGGATGAAAAGAATAAGTTTCGAAAACTTCGATTTTTGAGTTGTTCAAAGTGAAAAACTGTCTCAGCAGGTTGTATACGAATGCATCGGGAGACCCCCCCTCCCCCACGCGACAAATACCCAAATAGCGCGAAAAACACACAAATACTGCCTAAAACACGCTTTACATACCTGGGATGATCATTTTTGGTGACCACGGTATCAAGAAAATGAATTTCCAAAACTTCCATCTTTGAGCTGCTCAGAGTGAAAAATTGCTTTAGAAGGTTGTGTACCAATCCCTTGGGAGACCCCCCCCCCCCCCGCGCCCAATAGCCGAATAAGGTGAACAACACGTAAAAACGTGCTGGACATACCTTGGATGGTCATTGTAGATGATCACAATATATGATAGAAAGTTTCAAAAACTTGTATCTTTGAGACGTCCAAGGTTTAAAATTGCAAAGCAAGTTATGCTCCAGCCCATTCACTCATGTAAGCCATTTTTGGTGGAAACAATCATTTCGCGTCTTTGGCACGGGGTTTGACCGGCCCTGGGCAGGGCTAGAGACAGCAAGAAAAGTCCTTTCGTACCCTAGTAGGCATAATCCGGCACAACATCCCCACTCACACCCCTCAGAGTGGGTACCAAGGGGTCACCGAGGTTGCCAAAACGTTGTCAGCATCCCCTGGCTCCCCAGCCGTTGACACCGGCTTAGTTTGCCATTCGTCACGGGTCAGCGCATGCAACGCCCGACCCAGCTACCCAGTGTAGACCCCGACCCAGTACCTAACCCGGAGCTGAGGCGCGACAGAAACCGTGGTCCACTCATCACTCCGGTCGCCACGCTCAGCAAGCATACAAACCCAGATGCCCCCCCAGCCCGGGGGGCGGTGTGAGCACCCCGAACTACACCGGCGTCGCCGAAAACTGCCGGGGTGTAGTGGGACGCAAGCGCTGCAGGGCAAGGGCAGAGCAGGGGCCTGCAAGCTTCGGAGCCGGGGTGTAGCCCACATGCGCCAGGGCGGATGCGATCACAAATGGGCCCCACACAGCTTCCACCCTTGGTACGCGTTTGAAACCCAATGTTGTTCCCGACTAGAATATTCCCAATGGGAACAATTCCCGCCGGAACAATCTCGTTGGGAACACCACTGGAACAAGTGTCGCAGGCCAATTAACCAGATCCATCACCATGAGTTTCCAAGTTCGTAAATGATGTTTTTTGTCTCTTTCTTGCATGTATAACGCGTCCAAGGCTTGTCTTTCCCATCGGGGCCATGTTGACATCTTGTGAGCCGTTGGTGCCACCTTCCACTAGGTGTACACATTTCAAACTTTTCGTATCCATTTGCAAGCCTGCTGTTTCTTGTAGTTCAGACGCAGCGTTGTATGACTTTTCAACATTGGCGTCCCCATTCTCCCGTTTGATTTGTGCATTGTGGCCATGCCTAGGGTCCCATTTTGGTATTTGTTCCTTGCCTGAATGCTCGGTGGGTTTACGGGCATCTTCCCCTAGAGGTATGCATTGCCAAATTTCGCTTCGTAGTTCATTGTTGTAGCTTCATCATGCCTAGATCGCAAACCCGCGTTGCGCAACTAACCACCCACCTCGTCCATTTGGCTAGTGCTGTTAGCCTCCGGGACGGGGATCTTGTTGGGGAGCTCATAGCGGAATGGGCCACCACCGTGCACAGGCTGGGCTGCCCTCCGACCCCACCAAGTGACCACTAGTATGGGGGTGTAGGCGTCTCGTTGGGCGATTCTGAGGCTTGGAAACCACAAAAAGTGGGGGGTTGCGGGTGGAATAGGTGCCCCCAGAATTCGCTTTTGAGCCACGTAGCCCAAGATACGGCCCGTGCTTGGTTTTGGGCCCGTTTGACCCAAATAGCGCACATTCAGGCCATTTCTGTCCGCTTTTGGCCCGCTTCTCAGACATACCGTGGAGCTAGAGGGCAAGAAAGGGCTCTTTGGCATGGGGCAATTGAGGCGCACGTGGAGTGTTGGATTGTTTGCCGTTCTTTGGCCGTTTTGACTTGGTTTCGGGGCCATTTGGGGCCAAAAAAGGCTGATTTGGGGAACAAAATGCTCGGTTTTGCGAAGGCACCTCCCGACTTGGCGCCCCCACTCCGGGGCGCCACCGGTGAGTTTTTGGCTCAAAAATTGGATTTGGCAAGGGCACCACCTAGGCTCTAGGATGGCTAGAGTATAGTAGAGCCCGGAGCGATGAGGCTGAGCAATCGCCAAAACGGAAAGGAGAATTGCTTGTTGTTGCTTGCTTGCTTGCTTGCTTGTTGCTTGTTAGCTAGATTTAAGGGGAGAGGGGTGTAGTAATATATTATATACATATATATCCTCTAATCTACACCCCTCTCCCCAACTCTAGGTTGCTCTACCATACAATTTTGAGGTAGGTGCGAAGGGTACAACTTGGTGCATACATGTGGCGGAAGGGGCTAAACTTGGTCATAATGCGCTCAAAATGGGCTCATTTCACTTGTTTGTGCACCTCGAATGGTCCGGATTCACTTTTGGAGAAACGTATTTTTGAACCATTTTTCACCCGTTTTTGGTCCCAAAACGGCCACTTTTCAGAGCATTTTAGGATTTTCCATGGGCCAAAACATGTCACCATGGGTTCAAAAATGGGCAAAAAACACTTGTTTGTGCATCCCAAGTGGTCCAAGATCAATTTTGGAAAAACACATTTTTGACCCATTGTTCACCCATTTTTGCTAAAACGGCCCCTTTGCAGGGCAGTGTGGGATTTTCCATGGGCCAAAACGCGTCACCACGGGCTCAAGACGGGCTAAAAACACTTGTCTAAGCATCCCAAATGGTCCAGGATCACTTTTGGACAAATGCGTGTTTGACCCATTTTTGACCCATTTTTGGTCCCAAAACGGCCCATTTTCAAGGCATTTTGGGATTTACCATGTGCCCAAACGTGTCACCATGGGCTCACAACTTGCTAAAAAAAACTTGTTTCAGCATCCCAAACGGTCCAAGATCACTTTTGGACACACACATTTTTGACCCATTTTTGACCTAATTTTTGCTCCCAAAACGGCCCATTTTCAAGGCATTTTCGGATTTTCCATGGCCCTAAACGTGTCACCACGGGCTTAGAATGGGCTTGAAACCCTTGTTTGACCATCCCGAATGGTCCATTTTTGTAAAAACACTTTTTTGACCCACTTTTAACCCATTTTTGGTCCAAAACGGACCATTTTCAAGGCATGTTGGGCTCTTCCATGGCGTCACAACGGGCTCAAAATGGACTAAAAACATTTCTGTGATCATCCCGAATGGTGCAGGATCAATTTTGGACAGATGCATGTTTGACCCATTATCCACCCATTTTTACTCCCAAAATATCCCCTTTTCAGGGCATTTTGGGATTTTCCATGGGCCAAAACGCGTCACGACGGGCCCAAAATGGGTTAAAAAAATTTATTTCAGCATCCCAAATGGTCCAAGATCGCTTTTGGAACAATGCATTTTTGACCCATTTTTTGACCCATTTTTGGTCCCAAAACGGCCCTTTTCAAGGCATGTTGGGATTTTCCAAGGGCCGAAACGCATCACCACGGGTTTTTAGAACGCGCTAAAAACACTTGTTTACACTATCCTAAATGGTCTAAGATCACCGTTGGACAAATGCGTTTTTTACCATTTTTGACCCATTTTTTTGGTCCCAAAACGGCCCATTTTCAAGGCATTTTGGGATTTTCCACGGGCCAAAACGCGTCACCACAGGCTTGAAACGGGCAAAAATGCTTCTTTGAGCATCCCAAGTGGTCTACGAACAACTTTGGAAAAATGTTTTTTTCGCCCCGGGGACACTGGTGGACCCACCGTTGGCCCCCACTGTGCGCGGCCCAAGCTGCCCTCCGGCTCCACCAAGTGACCGGTGGTACGGAGGCCTAGGCGTCTCGTTGGGTGAATTTGAGGCTTGGAAACGACGAAAAGTGGGGTGTTGTGGGTGGACTAGGTGCCCTCGGAATTCGGTTTTGAGCCACATAGCCCAATATATGGCCCGTTCTTGGTTTTTTTGGCTGTTTTGCCACAAACTGCACACATTCTAGGCCATTTTTAGCCATTTTTGGGCCGCTTTCCATACATATGGTGGAGTTGGAGGGCGTCTAAGGGCTCTTTGTCATGAGATAGTCAAGGCACACGTGCAAGGTACGAACTTTTTTCGTTTGCTTTGTCCGTTTCAACCGGGGTTGGGGGTCGTTTAAGTCCAAAAAACGCTGTTTTGGGGGACAAAATGCGAAGTTTTGAGAGGGCACCTCGCGACTTGGCGCCCCGTCCCCGGGGCCCCACTGGTGAGTTTTTGGCTCAAAACCTGGATCCGGCAAGGCCACCACCTAGGCTATGAGATGGCTAGAGTAGAGTAGAGCGTAAAGCGGTGGAATGGAGTAATGGCCAAAACGGAAAGGAGAAATGTTGCTTGCTTGTTACTTTCTTTTTTGCTTGTTCCTTGCTTGTTAGCTAGATTTATGGGGAGAGGGGTGTAGTAAGAGATGGCTGTAAAAGGGGGGGGGAGGGTCAAACAAGCGTACGTAGGGGAAAACGCCACATATTATAGCCCCCCATTTGGGGCCTTTTTGGGGCTATTCACGTACCCTACCCCAAGGGGTTGAATTGTTAGTGTAACCCCTTGTAAAATCATTATTTTGTCGAATACACGCATCCGCCAATGAATTTTTGGTCCACACCCCCCAAACCCCCCCCCCACTTGAAACCCACTTTTTTGAGCATTTTTGGAAGCGGGAGACGGTCACGATTATTATGTGCCGGTGCAACACGGCAGCCTTCGCCGCAATCTCGTCGCCAGCTGGGACGGGGCCTCTGACGGGCGAGCGCATGACGGGCTGAGCGTGGCGCGCGGGGGATCTCTCCCGCTGCCCACCCTGTCGGGGGACAGTGTGGTCTTCCTGCGGTCTGGTGTTCTAATATGCGATACTGTGCGTGCGTTACACGATATATATGCGTCAAAATGTGCCTCCCGGAGCCCTCCGGCAGGGCCCTTTGACTCCCCGTGCTAGGTCACCAACATAACAAATATGGTTGAAAAGTGCATAAACTACGTGAGCGCTTGCCCCACGCCGCACCATACAAACCCCATGGTGTCGGGACCCGGAAACACTCTTGCGGCTAATAATCAAAGAAAGCCAAACGATTCAAAATTTTCGACCCAAAAAATGGGGGGGGCTCCCCCCCCCCCCCCCCCGCCCCTCCCACCTTTCTCAAAAGCTCAAAAAAGTGGATGGATGGGTTGATGGAGAGGAAGCATTTCAGGGGCCGCATCCCGAGGACATAGGCCATTAAGCCCAAGCTGAGGGTCCATGACTCTGATCGCTTCACCGTCCTAGGCCAAGCCACAACTGGCGTCTGATGGGCAATGACAGCACCACAGGCCCCCCTTGCGGTGCCCCGGAGGGCCGAGGCAGAGCACAGGACCCCTCCCTACGGCGGGCAGTGACAGTACACCGGGCCCCCCCGGTGCACCAATGTCGGCCGGTAGTGCCTAGCCCCTAGTACCCTGCACCCTAGCACAGAACAACACAACACCGGCACGGTACAACGGGAGCTCACATTGCAGCCACAAATTCATCGTCCACGTCCGTCGAGGAGTCACACTCCACGAAAGAGACGTCGCCCTCCTCGCTTGCGAAAGGCAGGCGACGGCTTAGAAAGGCACGCGACGGGCTGAGAAAGGCAGGCGACGGTCTGAAAAAGGCTAGGCGACGAGCTGGGAAAGGCAGGCGACGGGCTAAAAAGGGCAGGCGACGGGCTGAGAAAGGCAGGCAACGTGTTGAGAGGGCTAGGTGCCGGGCTGAGAAAGGCAGGCGACGGTCTAAGAAAGGCAGGTGACGGGCTGAGAAAGGCAGGCGACGGGCTGGGAAAGGCAGGCGACAAGCTGAGAAGGGCAGGCGACGGGATGAGAAAGGCAGGCGACTGGCTGAGAAAGGCAGGCCACGGGCTGAGAAGGGCAGGCGCTGGGCTGAGAAAGGCAGGCGACGGTCTGAGAAAGGCAGGCGAGGGGCTGGGAAAGGCAGGCTCCAGCCAGAGAAAGGCAGGCGACGCGCTGGGAAAGGCAGGCGAAAGCCTGAGAAAGGCAGGCGACCGCTCAAAAAGGCACGCGACGGGCTGAGAAAGGCAGGCGACGGGCTGGGAAAGGCAGGCCACGGTTTGAGAAGGGTAGGCGACTGGCTGAGAAAGGCAAGCGACAGGTTGAGAAGGCCAGGCGATGGGCTGAGAAAGGTAGGCAACGGGCTGGGAAAGGCAGGCAACGGGCTGAGAAAGGCAGGCAACGGGCTGACAAAGGCACGCACCGGGGTCAAAAAGGAACGCAACGGGCTGAGAAAGGCAGGCGACGGTCTAAGAAAGCCACGCAACGGGCTGAGAAGGCCAGGCGACGTAGGTTGCCTGCAGTCGCGGGAGATGCAGCCCGCGGGTCTAAAGTTCGCCTATTGGCTGCGTGCCGCACCGCACACACATCGCTCAGTTGTCTTTGATTTGCACCGTTATATGTGCTGCGAATTGTGGCCTTGCTGGGGCACTCACATGTGGCATGACTGTGTGGCGGTGGCATTAGCGGTATCGGCGGGCTGGCGGGCTCTAGCACACCTCTTGGAGGCGTAGTGGCTCTTGGACACTGTGCGGTAGCAGGCTGCGCCCGCCGGGGTCGTGTGGCGTCTTGTGCATCCCGACCTTCCTTCTGACCCTCTATCAGCTCACCCGACGTCAATGTGCTTGTGTAGTGGCATGGTGGTGGTGGTTCGCGACGGGGCACCAGTAGCGCCGGCGATCCTCGATGTTGTTGTCTGTGCTTTCATGAATACTATTGTTGCATGGATCGTGCTGGCTCCGGATGCACTATTTGGCGTTCCTGATTGACGCCGAATCTCCGCCCGGTGGCCCTTGCCCTTGGTGCGCGTTTGAATCCCAATGTTGTTCCGGCCAAATTGTTCCAATGTTCTAGGCTATGTGGCCGGAACAAAAAAAGTTCAAAATTTATTTACCCCCCAACCAAGCCTACCTGTACATGGTGGCAAAATATGTTGTTTGCTAGCCTTGGGGGTCCCCGCTGGTATGCTCATATTTGTTGCCCGGCGCGTTGCCACGTGAAAAAAACTTGTTTTCAAAAACAGTTTTTGTTAGAACACCATTGGAACACCGCTAGAACAAGTTATTGGAACGTCGCCGGAACAAGCACTCTACAACAAGAGCAAAGCACAAGGAAGGGTAAAATGGTACCATACATTGTTGTGTAGGGTGCCCCCGGGGGCGCATCGGGTTAGTCTCTTGTTCTCACCTAAAAGTCCTGCGTGGTCGGGGGCCCGGCGGGGGCCCCCAAACTCTTGTCACCCGCCCCACTATCCCCCCCATCCCCCTCACCGACCACCACCCCTTCACCCACCACCCCTTCACCCTCCACCCCTTCTCCCACCACCCCTTCACCCTCCACCCCTTCACCCTCCACCCCTTCTCCCACCACCCCTTCACCCTCCACCCCTTCGACCTCCATCCTTTCCCCCTCCACCCCTTCGACCTCTTCCCTGACGCCCCCATCCCGGTTAGCCCCGGTAGCACCCAAACCTGCCCCCGGTCCATCCCCTTCGTCTCCCCCGTCCCCGTCCCCGTCGTTGCTCTCCTCCCCCTCCTCGTCCGCGTCCGCGTCCTCCTCCTTGTCCTCCTCCTCGGCCGCCATCATCTTGGCGAGGAACTTCTTCGCCTGCGTCTTGGTTTTCCAAACCGACGCTCTCGGGATGGCGAAGAGTTCGGGGTCTTTGGGGAAGGCGATCCACGTCTCCCCAACCCCGGGGGGGCCACCCGCGGCAAGGGCCTCTTTGCCCTGCTCGATCCCCCACTGCCCATTGTCCTGAAAAACTACATACACTTGCTCCCCCGCTTTGTATTTGCACCCCCCCCCCCCGTCTTGCCTTTGGCTTGGCCTTGGGTTGGGGTTGGGCGGGCTGGGCCTTGGGTTGGGGGGGCGCGGCTCTCTTGGGAGCCTTGCGAGGGGGTTTGGTGGGCTCCTTGGCCGGGGGGCGGGGCTGGGGCTCCTCGAACGCCGAGGAGTCGGTGGTGGACCCCCAGGAGGAGTCCGTTGAGGAGTCGCTGGACGACTCCTCGCTGGAGGACTCCCCCGGGAGCCTCTTCCTTTTTTGGGGGGCTGGTTTGGGGGCACTCTTGGGTTCCCGCTTGGGGAGGCGTTGGGGTTTGGGTTTGGGTTTGGGTGCTGTTTGGGGGGCTGGGTGGGGGTTCGGGGGTTGGGGTTGCACGGGCGGTGCACACGCGGGCGGGGCGGGGGCCTCTGCGGCCACTTGTTGGCAGTGCGGCGGCGCTGGGGACATGTCGCCAATGCTGCCCCACCCCTCGATGGGCGTCGCGAGAACGCTGCCGCGGGCTGCCACGTAGTCCATCATGGCCGTGAGGAACTCGAGCACGGCGACGGGCTGCAAGTGCAACTGCTGAAGCAACGTACCCGAATCGATGGGCCGGGGATCGCTTCCTGGCCAACGAAGGATCACCCGAACGGCGCGCGGGTCCGAAGGGTTGACCTGGATGTCCTCCACCTACATGGAGGATAGCCAGGATGAGTGTTCCAGCGACGTTCCAATAAGCTGTTCCGGCGACGTTCAAAAGACTTTTCAAACTTTTTTGGTGACAGATTGGAACGTCGCCAGAACAAACTGTTTGGAACGTCGCCGGAACAATGCACCGGCACGCCAACCATGTGCATTTTTGGGCCCTATTGGCCATGTGGACATGCTTGCAGGGGGGCATACCCGCACGCGCGTGTCCACGTTCTCCTTGATCGCCGCCAACGCTTGCCGCAATTGCGAGGTCGGCGTGCGCTCACGTTCCGCTAGTGCTGCCCGAACGGCAGATTGTTGGTGCCGCTGCGCGTCGTCCTCGCACTTGACGCGTAGGGCGCCAGGCCGCGACAGCGTTTGTCCAACGACGAAGCCATGGTATTTGCCTTCGTCCTCGACCACATAGATGCCGTCGCGGAGGATTCGGGTCCAATTGGCCTGAAAGAGGACGGTGTCCTTGCGGGGCGTCGCCCTCACCTCGCCAAGGCCGTGGTCAGCCCAACGCTCAAAAATGAGGTGCCAATGGCAACTCCCCGCACTGACAGAGCCCGCGGTTAGAAATTTGCCCCTTTGCGCCTTGCTGGGGAGCCAGTCGTTGGGGAGGGGTGCCGTGCGCCCTGTCCCCGGCCCGGTCACCAAGGACACCGGGACCCCCCCTGGCGCGGACCCCTCCTCAGGGCGCCAGCGGCAATCACGCAGCTCCTTGCAGTGCAGTTGCTTGTGCAAGAAGCGCTGCAGCAGCCAACGGAGCGTGTAAATGGTGGGGTGGGGGGCTCGTAGGACACAAGCGTCCAGGGGGGGGGGGGGGGGTTGGGGCCTACCATCTCCCTTGTCCAGGGAAAATTGGCAGCTTTTGCTGCCAGGGATGAGCCAAGTCGGTTGCGCATCCAATCCGTAATGCGCTAGACGCCGCCGGCGTCATCCCCCTACCCCTCCCCATCCCCATCCCCCTCCCCATCCCCATCCCCCTCCCCCCCCCCCCTCTTCTTCCTCTCTCTTAACCCCCGGGTTAGCCCTCCGCTCTTCATCCTTCTCATCCACCACCACCTCACCCAGCTCCACAATGTCATCGTCGTTGACACCCCCTTCGTGTTTTACCTGCACCTCCCCACCCATGCCCTGCAACTCCCTTTCAAGCACCTCCACTCCCTTCTGCGCCTCCCTTACCCGCCGGTTCCCCTCCAGAACCCTCTCGCCCGCGTGCCCCCCCCCCGGTGATGTCCCCACGCCGCCGGCACTCCGCCAATTTCGCAGACCATTTTTTCACCCGGCGGCGGAGGCTTTCAACATTGCCCCTCGCCTCTTGCAGCTCCCCCAGAACCACGGCGTGCTCCCGAACCCCCCCCCCCCCCGTTACTCATTGAGCTCCCAGTCGAGGGCTCGGGCAACTGGGGGCGATGCGCTTGGAGAGGCGCGACTGGCGCGGCCCCTTGTGGGGCAGGCCGTGGCGCCTCCCATGGCCGGTGAGCGGGGGTTGCCCACGGAGAATGTTTGGGAGCGCCCTGAGGTGGGGGAGGGGCTGGCGAAGCCAGCCCAGAGCTGCTGCGTGGCTCAGAGCGCGTGGCCCCCTGTGCCCCCAGTGGGGCTGGCGGGGGTGGTGCAGCCAGTGGTGCCCCCAGGGCCTCGGTCTCGGTCATCCCGTCCTGCAGACAAGGATGCCGGAGAGAGGCCAACCCTACCCAGACAACTTGTTCCGTCGACGTTCCAACAACCTGTTCCGGCGACGTTCTGGCGACGTTCCAGTGGCCGCTGGAACGTCGCCAGAACGTCGCCGGAACAGGTTGTTGGAACGTCGCCGGAACAGTGGAAAATAGGCACAGTTCCGCGCGCGCACAGGGCGCACTGCGTGCACTACGGCCCCGTGGGGGGGGGGGGGGCATCCACTACAAAGAATCCTAGCCCCTTTTTGGGCATGGGGCACGAACAATCACTGGGGGTTCTTGGGTTTTCCCCTTCTCCTGGACAACAAAGAGTCCTAGCCCCTTTATGGGCATGGGGCACGAACAATCACTGGGGGTTTATGGGTTTTCCCCTTCCCCTGGACAACAAAGATTCCTAGCCCCTTTATGGGCATGGGGCACAAATAATCACTGGGGGTTCTTGGGTTTTCCCCTTCCCCTGGACAACAAAGATTCCTAGCCCCTTTGTGGGCATGGGGCACAAATAATCACTTGGGGTTCTTGGGTTTTCCCCTTCCCGTGGACAAAGATTCCTAGCCCCTTTATGGGCATGGGGCACGAATAATCACTGGGGGTTCTTGGGTTTTCCCCTTCCCCTCAACAACAAATCATCAAATTCCTAAAGAGCAAAGAGCAAAAGGGACACAGGGGGGTGCGGGGGGAGCAGGGCAGGCAGGGACACACAAACCCAACGCACTGATTTCCACTGCGCGCAAAGCGCGCCAAAGCATACACCCAAACCCAAACCCAAACCTAGGCCCAAACCAAAACCCGCACCCGAACCCACACCCAACCCCTAGCCCAAACCCAAGCCCAAACCCACACCCAAGCCCAAACCCACACACAGGCCCAAGCCCAAACCCACACCCAGCCCCAAGCCCAAACCCAAGCCCAAACCCCCACCCAAGCCAAAACCCGCAAACCTGCATATTCTTGGTGGCCTTCAGAAGCGCCAGCATCATTTGCATCATATCTGCGCTGACGGGCGCGGCCATGGATAGGAGCAGAAGAAAGAAGAGAGCTGAGGAACGGGGGTGGTGCAGAGGGGGTGGTCTCTAGTGCAGCCCTGGGAACACAAGGCACATGTCGAACAGCATCATGTTGGTGGAGATGAATGTGAAAGTACAAGAAAACCCATTGCAACACTTGCCGCAGGGCGTCGGCGTCCGAATCAATGGATGCCTGCGAGCGACCGCAGCTGGCGGTCCCAGTAGCCGTTTGCCGGCCACCGCCCCGGGCACTGTGTTCGTTGAAAGCCTGCTTCAGGAAGCGGTTAAGGCTTTCGACAATGTCATTGGAGAACATTGCCAATCCGAACGGCCAAATGTTGTCCAATACGCGATCCGCATCCTCCTCCAGGAACAGGAGGTAATGGGATGCGGACCTAGGAGCACAATGCTCCCGGAAGGCAGCTGCCGCTGCCCGGCATTGGGGACGCGTACCCACCTGATAGGTGTGGTACAGGTCCTTCAAAAGCTTCGCCATTCCCATCACAGCCCTATAGAGGGGCTCCTCCGGCCCAACCGACAGCAACAATGCAACATCGGGCCAAGCCGCAAACAGGCGCGACGTCTCCTCACCATCCGGGGAACAATCCTTGCCTAGGCGGCACACAGTGCGATGCTCATGCAATACCGCCTGAATCGCCGCACGGGACACCTCATCGCCCCCGGCTAGCCGCTCTGCCGCCAACCGCTCACTGTTGGTCATTTGCAACCGGCCCATCGCCATGCAACAGTGCAGAATGCACGTGACATCGCGGCACCGGGCAATGACCACCACTGGTTCCACGGAACAACCTGCTGCCTTCAGCGATGGTGTTCCCAACAAGAAGGACGTCCGCTGTGCGTGGTCCGACTCGGTGGTCCGGACCACGTCTTTGCCCCGCCACACAGCGGCGTCGGAGTCCCAAATCCCCTCGTTGTATAGTGACCCCACTTGTGGGGCCGGTGTGATCCCGATAATGCGGCGCACCCAGGGGGAATCACCACCGAGCCAGGCATCGGCCGCTTCCTCATGGGAATTGAAGACCACCCGGTGGGTGTCCACGACCTCCTGGATGGCCTAAGAAAAAAACATTAATTTTGTTGGAACCAGATTGTTCCGGTGGCGGTTCCAACGAAACACTTGAACGTCGCCGGAACGTCGCCGGAACAAGTTATCGGAACGTCGCCGGAACAACACGGTGTGTGCGCGGCACACCTTAATATTGTCTTCCCAAAGGGTTGCTAGGGTCGCCATCGCTTTGTCCCCGCAGATTGCGAGGCTGATGACCCACACGCAGGCGGGAATTCGTCCCCAAAGGCCCATGTTGGCGATGGACAAAGACAATTGGGACCACTCCCCGCCTGCGCAGGGGTAGCCATCCCCCCTGACAATGAAATTCAGGGGGAACGACCAATCGATCATGCGGCACAACGGGGGTTGGCTAGCAATGTAGCGCAGCCATGATGCCCACGGCCAACTGATGCCCGTGGCCTTGGGATCCGAAGTGCTCACCGCGGGGGCCAGCTCCAAGGGGGCCAGTAGATCTTGCCAGCGCTGCTGGAAAGCCCTCTCAGGGCAAATCGGACGGGCGAATGGAAGGCCCGTGGTCGCGGTGTACTTCAGCCCCCGGAGGGTGTACACTTCCGAGAGCGTGCGCCAAGCGGATTTGGGCGCACGCAGGTTGAGGATGAGCTCGCAACACTCATCGGGGGGGAGCACCTCGGAGGCGTACTTGGCGATTGCCCCCTGCTGTATATCTCGTACACAGCTTGGTTGGGCCAAGCGCACGGCCACTGCAAATTGGCGGCGGGCGTGTGGAGAGGAGATGGGGGCCAACGGTGGGTCCACCAGGGTCCCATGATGTTCCTAGACCATTTACGATGCTCAAAAAAGTGGTTTTAGGCTGTTTTGAGCCCGTGGTGACACATTTTGGGCCATGGAAAATCCGAAAAGGCCTTGAAAGACCAAAAAGGGGTCAAAAATGGGTCAAAATGCATTTTTCCAAAAGTGATCCCAGATCATTTGGGATGCTCAAACAAGTGTTTTTAGCCCATTTTCAGCCCGTGGTGACGCTTTTTGGACCATGGAAAATCCCAAAATGCCTTGAAATTGGGCTATTTTGGGACCAAAAATGGGCCAAAAATGGGTCAAAAAGGCGGTTTTCCAAAAGTGATCCTGGACCATTTGGGATGCTCAAACAAGTATTTTTAGCCCATTTTGAGCCCACTGGGACAATTTTTGGCCCATGCAAAATCTCATAATGCCTTGAAGATGGGCCGTTTTGGGAGCAAAAATGGGTGACAAATGGTTCAAAACCGTGTTTTTCCAAAATCGCCCCTGGACCATCGGGGGTGCACAAACAAGTGTTTGGAGCCCATTTTGAGCCGGTTTTGATCGAGTTTAGCCCTTTTCGCCACGTGTATGCACCAAGTTGTACACGTTGATTGTACCTTAGAGCCGTATGGTGGCTCCGCAATACGGCTCTAATATAGGTGCGAAGAGTACAACTTGGTGCATACGTGTGGCGCAAGGGGCTAAACTGGGTCAAAACGGGTCACCATGGGCTCGAAACGGGCTAAAAACACTTGGTTGAGCATGCCAAACGGTCTAGGATCACTTTTGGAAAAACATGTTTTTTACCCATTTTTGACCCATTTTTCGTCCCACAACGGCCCATTTACAAGGCATTTTGGGATTTTCCATGTGCCAAAATTGTCACCATGGGCTTAAAACGGGCTAAAAATATTTGTTTGAGCATGCCAAGTGGTCCAGGATCACTTTTGGAAAAATGCTTTTTTGACCCATTTTTGACCCATTTTTGGTCTTCAAATGGCCCAATTTCAAGGCATTTTGGGATTTTCCATGGCCCAAGCCGCGCCACCACGGGCTCAAAACGGCCTAAAAACGGCTGTTTGAGCATGCCAAGTGGTCTAGGAACAACTTTGGAAGAAATGATTTCTTTCGCCCCGGGGACCACGGTGGACGCACCGTTGGGCCCTACTGTGCGTGGGCTCGGCTGCCCTCCGGCTCCACCAAGTGACCACTGGTACGGGGGTCTAGGCGTCTCGTTGGGCGATTCTCAGGCTTGGAAACCACAAACAGTGGGGGTTTGCAGCTGGACTACGTGCCCTCGGAATTTGGTTCTGGGCCACATAGCCCAAGATACGGCCCGTTCTTGGTTTTGGGCATGTTTGATGCAAAGAGCGCACATTCAGGCCATTTTGGGCCATTTTTGAACCGTTTCTCGGACATGTCGTGGAGCTAGAGGGCAAGAAAGGGCTCTTGGTCACGGGGCAATCAAGGCGTGCAGTGTACGAATCGTTTGCTATTGTTTGGCCGTTTTGAGTGGGTTCCGGGGCCGTTTTGCGCCAAAAAAGGCTGTTTGGGGACACAAAATGCGCAGTTTTGGGAGGGCACCTCCCGACTTGGCGCCCCCACTCCGGGGCACCACCATTTCCATTGACCAAAACACGTGATCTTGGGGTCAAAATGGACCAAAAACACTTGTTTGACCATTGCATATGGTCCAGGATCACTTTTGGAAAAATGCGTTGACCCATATTTGACCCATTTTTGGTCTTCAAGCAGCCCATTTTCAAGGCATTTTGGGATTTTCCATGGCCCATAACGCGCCACCACGGGCTCAAAATGGGCTCAAAACACTTGTTTGAGCACCCCAAGTGGTGTAGGAACAACTTTGAAAAAAATCATTTTTTTGCCCCGGGGACGCCGGTGGACCCACCGTTGGCCCCAACCGTGCGCAGGTTGTGCCGCCCTCCGGCTCCACCAAGTGACCACTGGTACGGGGGTCTAGGCGTTCGTTGGGCGATTCTGCAGCTGGGAAACCACAAAAAGTTGGGGGTTACGGGTGGAATAGGTGCCCGCAGAATTCGGTTTTGAGCCACATAGCCCAAGATATGGCCCGTTTTTGGTTTTGGGCCCGTTTGAAACAAATAGCGCACATTCAGGCCATTTTTGGTCATTTTTCGGCCGTGTCTCGGACATATCGTGGAGCTAGAGGGCAAGAAAGGGCTCTTGGTCACGGGGCAATTGAGGCGCATGTGGAGTTTAGGAACTATTTGCCTTTGTTTGGCCGTTTTGACTGGGTATCGGGGCCGTTTTGGGCCAAAAAAGGCTGTTTTGTGGCACAAAATGCGCAGTTTTGGGAGGGCACCTCCCGACTTGGCGCCCCTGCCCCGGGGCGCCACCGGTGAGTTTTTGGCTCAAAACTTGGATTTGGCAAGGGCACCACCTAGGCTCTAGGATGGCTAGAGTATAGTAGAGCCCGGAGCGATGAGGCCGAGCAATCGCCAAAACGGAAAGGAGAAGTGCTTGCTTGTTGTGGCTTGTTGCTTGCTTGTTAGCTAGATTTAAGGGGAGAGGGGTGTAGTAATATATACATATAGTACTACACCCCTCTCCCCTTAAATCTAGCTAACAAGCAAGCAACCATCAAGCAAGCAAGAAGCAAGCGATAAGCACTTCCCCGCCTCATCGAACTGGGCTATGCTCTACTCTAGCCATCCTAGAGCTTTGGTGGTGCCCTTGCCAAATCCAAGTTTTGAGCCAAAAACTCACCGGTGGTGCCCCGGGGTGGGGGCGCCAAGTCGGGAGGTGCCCTCCCAAAACTACGCATCTTGTGCCCCCAAAACAGCCTTTTTTGGCCCCAAACGGCGTCGAGAAGTACTCTAAATGGCCAAAGAAAGGGAAACAGTTGCTACACTAAAGGAAGGGAAACGGTTGCTACACTTCACATGCGCCTTGATTGCCCCGTGACCAAGAGCCCTTTGTTGCCCTCGAGCTCCACAAGATGTCCGAGAAACGGCCCAAAAATGGCTACAAATCGGTTGAATGTGCGCTGTTTGTTTCAAACAGGCCCAAAACCAAGAACGGGCCGTATCTTGGGGTATATTGCTCAAAACCGAATTCCGAGGGCACCTAGTCCACCCGCAACCCCCCACTTTTTGTGGTTTCCAAGCCTCAGATTCGCGCAACAAGACGCCTAGACCCCCGTACCACTGGTCACTTGGTGGAGCCGGAGAGCATGCGGGCGCGCGTACCGTGGGGGCCAACAGTGGGTCCACCGGGGTGCCAGGGGCGAAGAATTTTTTTTTTCAAAGTTGTTCCTAGACCACTTGGGAAAACGAACATTTTTGGCCTGTCTTAGCCGGTGGTGACGTGTTTTGGCCCATTGAAAATCCCAAAATGCCATGCAAGTGGGCCGTTTTGGGACCAAAAACTGGTTCAAAATGAGTCAAAAACGTGTTTTCCCAAAAGTGATCCTGGACCATTGGGGGTGCTCAAACAAGTGTTTTTAGCCCATTTTTCAGCCCATGGTGACGTGTTTTTGCCCATGGAAAACCCCAAAATGCTTTGCAAGTGGGCCGCCGCGGGACCAAAAACAGGTCCAAAACGCGTCAAAAACGCGTTTTCCCAAAAGTGATCCTGGACCATTGGGGGTGCTCAAACAAGTGTTTTTAGCCCATTTTTGAGCCCATGGTGACGCGTTTTGGCGCATGGAAATCTCCCAAATGCCTTGAAAATGGGCTGTTTTTGTGAGCAAAAATGGGTCGAAAAAGGGTCAAAAAGGCATTTTTCCAAAACTGATCCTGGACCATTCGAGGTGCACAAACAAGTGACATGAGCACATTTTGAGCCTGTTTTGACCGAGTTTAGCCCTTTGCGCCACATGTATGTACCAAGTTGTACCCTTCGAACGTATCTTAGAGCGGTATGGTGGAGCAACCTAGAGTTCGGGAGAGGGGTGTAAATTAGAGGAAATGTATGTGTGTGTGTGTGTATATATATACATATATACATATATACATATATATATATATATATATATATATATATATATATATATATATATATGTATATCGTCCAATCTACACCCCTCTCCCCAACTCTAGGTGGCGCCACCATACGGCTCTAGGGTGCGTGCGAAGGCCCGGATACAACTTGGTGCATACATGTGGCGGAAGGGGCTAAACTTGATCAAAACGGGGTCAAAATGGGCTCAAAACACTTGTTCGTGCACTCCCAATGGTCCAGGGTCACTTTTGGAAAAACACGTTATTGACCCATTGTTCACCCATTTTTGCCCTTATCAAGGCATATCGGGATTTTCCATGGGCCCAAACTGGTCCCAATGGGTTCAAAATGGGCCGAAAACACTTGTCTAAGCGTCCCGATTGGTCCAGGATCACTTTTGGAAAAACACGTTTTTGACCCATTTTTGACCCATTTTTGGTTCCAACACGGCCCATTTTTAAGGCATTTTGGCATTTTCCATTGGCCAAAACGTGTCATCACGGGCGAAAATGGGCTAAAAACACTTGTTTGAGCATGCCAAAGGGTCCAGGATCACTTTTGGAAAAATGCATTTTTGACGCATTTTGGACCCATTTTTGGTACCAAAACGGCCCATTTTCAAGGCATTTTGGGATTTTCCATGGCCCAAAACGCGCCACCACGGGCTCAAAATGGGCTGAAAACACTTGTTTGGGCATCCCAAGTGGTCTAGGAACAAACTTGGAAAAATGACTTTTTCGCCCCGGGGACCTTGGTGGACCCACCGTTGGCCCCCACCGTGCGCGGGCCGCGCTGCCCTTCGGCTCCACCAAGTGACCATTGGTACGGGGGTCTAGGCGTCTCGTTGGGTGAATTTGAGGCTTGGGAACCACAAAAAGTGGGGGGTTGCGGGTGGACTAGGTGCCCTCGGAATCGGATTGGAGCCACGTAGCCCAAGATACGGCCCATGCTTGGTTTCGGGGTGTTGGTGCACATTGCGCAGATTTAGAGCTTTTTGGCGCCAATTTCGGCCGTTTCTCGGACATATCGTGGAGCTAGGGGGCACGAAAGGGCTCTTGTTTACGGGGCAATCAAGGTGCACGTGGAGTGTAGGAACCATTTGCCGTCGTTTGGCCGTTTTGACTGCGTTTCGGGGCTATTTTGGGCGAAAAATGGCTGTTTTTGGCCCAAAACTGCGCAAATTTGGGAGGGCACCTCCCGACTTGGCGCCCCTGCCCCGGGGCGCCACCGGTGAGTTTTTGGCTCAAAACTTGGATTTGGCAAGGCCACCACCTAGGCTGTAGGATGGCTAGAGTAGAGTCGAGTCCGGAGCGATGAGGTGGAGCAATGGCCAAGACGGAAAGGAGAAGTGCTTGTTGTTGCTTGTTGCTTGTTGCTTGCTTGCTTGTCAGCTAGATTTAAGGGGAGAGGGGTGTAGTAATATATATACTTACACATGTGTGTGTGTGTCTGTATAGATACACACACACACACACACACACACACACACACACACACACACACACACACACACACACACCCAAAGCCGAAAACTCGGGGGTGGTTCATTGGCCCTCCGGAGTGGCTTTGATGGTTTTTGGTCCGGGGCGCAAAAATATCGTTGCAAGGGGGGGAGGGGGGGTATGTGTATATTTTTCGGAACCCTCTGGAAATGGCTTTCATTCTACAAAGGTTTTAGTTTCAACCCTACGGTATGACGGAGAAATTGCTACGAGATTGATTTTTTCGGGTTTCTTCTAGGGCATGGTTTTTGCGCCGCACTGCACTGTATTACACTACACCATATGCCATCACCCATTCTTGCCCCTGCCCATTGCCCTTCATTTTGTTTTTTTCAAGAGACCACACTCAATGTCAAAGCGCCCCAAAACTGCCTTTACCACCCCCCCAAATGCCAAAGGGTGGCGATGAGCGTCAACCTCCGTGACCTCGCCGAGTCGATGTCGGTTGCAGACATTGCTACTGATTTCGCCGCTCTGCAATCGGGTATCAATGCAAGAATGCCCAAATTTCCGGACCTTGGGATGCTTGTAAAGTTCGCGAGAAGCCAGCCAATGCTTCCCAAGACTCCGAATGTGCTTCCCAAGCATCCAAATTGTCAGACATGTCGGACGATTCGATGTTTGCATAAATGTGCTACCATCGTCCACAACCCCTGTCTACCTGTAGTGCCCTCTGGAGCGAAATTGTCAATTGTCAACAGTTGCGTGTGTTTTTCTCAAAAATGTGGTCACCTAGCCCCCCCCCCCCAACCCATACATTTCCAAAAGCCCTTTTCTAGGCGATTTCAAAAAGGTATGACATACCCCCCCCCCCTTCGGGACACGTAGCAGCGGCAAAAAGGCCAACACCAGCAAAAAGCCCATCAAAACTATCAATGAACCCCGCCCCCCCCCCCCCCCGGGTTTTTGGACATACATATGGCATATCATCTACAGTATATCTACATGGGTGTAGGGGCACCGGGTGGGGTTTGGGAGTCAACTTGGGACCCCCTCCCCTATTCTGGCGTCGGCAACCACAAAAAAAACATGTTTAAGAAGTGAATTGGATGGTTATTAGTGGGTATTTGCCCCTTTTAAGGGCCCACAATGGCTAAAAATAGGGCATGTCAACACTTCTTCAAGGATCCACTATCAAGGCTTTCGAGACCTTAGAGGGGCCAAAAAAGGTTCAAAATGGGCTCACTTCACTTGTTTGTGCACCCCAAATGGTGCAGATTGTTTTTTTTTTTGGAAAAGCACGTTTTAGACCCATTATTGACCCATTTTTGTTCACAAAACGGCCAATTTTCAAGGCATTTTGGGACTTTCCATGGACCAAACCTCCTCACCACGGGCTCAAAATGGGCTAGAAACCCAAGGGATAAGACAAAGCAGGGAAAGAAAGAGGGAATTTGGGTGGTGCACGGGGAGGGAGGGAGGGAGAAGAAAGGGTGAGAGGGCGAAGGTTGGGTTAACAAAAATACACTGAAACGTTTGGGTTCCACTGTACGTGTTATTTGCTATTTCTTCTCGCAGACCTTTAGATGTCCTTAGCGATCAACACCATATGGGGCCATCGCGATGCCCATGGGCGAACATGGCTTTGTGGTGAGCGCTAATCAATTGTGGCCGCACTTGCGCTGCGCTGCATTGGCCGGCAATGGGCTAAACGCCTAATGCCACTCGAAACGCAAAACGACTCGTGACAGCCTTATAAGTATCAAAAACTTGGATTTTTGAGCTCTCCAGGGTGAGAAACTGCATAAGCATGTTCTGTGTACACCAATCCCTCGGGAGAAGCCCCCCCCCCCCCCCCCTCCCCCCGCACCCAACACCCAAATAGGGTGAAAAACACATAAATACGGCCTAAAACATGCTTTCAATATCTTGGATGGTCATTTTAGGTGATCACAATCTCATCAAAAATAAGTTTCAAAAACTTCGATTTTTGAGTTGTCCACGGTGAAAACCCGCAGGAGCAGGCTGTGTACCAATCCCTTGGGAGACCCGCCCCCCCCCCCCCCCTGCGACCAATACCCAAATAAGGTGAATAACACATGAATACAGCCAACATGCTTTACATGCCTTGAATAGTCATTTTTTCGACATTTTTTGACCCCCCCGCCTCCCTCCCTCAAAACCTCAAAAAAGTGGGTTTCAAGTGGGGGTGGGTCTAGGGGGATCCGGACCAAAAACTCATTGGGGGATGCATTTATTGGACAAAATAATGATTTTACAAGGGGTTAAGCGAACGATTCAACCCCTTGAGGTAGTGTACGCGAATAGGCCCAAAAAGGCCCAAAAGATGTGGCGTTTTCCCCTATGTACAGGCCGCCTGACGTTGATCTATCAACCTCTGCCAGGTGACTTCGATTTTTGAGCTGCCCAGGGTGAAAAACCGCTTATGCACGTTGTGTGCCAATCCCTCGGGAGAGCCCCCCCCCCCCCCCCCCGTGCCCAATCCCCAAATATGGATGGTCATTTTAGGTGATCACAATCTCACAAAAAATAAGTTTCAAACACTTCGATTTTTGAGCTGTCCAAGGTGAGAAACTGCATAAGCAGGTTGTGCACCAATCTCTCGGGAAACCCCCCCCCTCCCCCGCACCCAGTACCCAAATCGGGTGAAAAACACATAAATACGGCCTAAAACATACCTTGGATGGCCATTTTTTCGACATTTTTGACCCCCCACGTCTTTCAAAAAAAGTGGGTTTCAAGGTGGGGGGGGGGGGGGGCTAGGGGGATCCAGACCAAAAACTCATTGGGGCATGTGTTTATTGGACAAAATAATTATTTTACAAGGTGGTAAACAAACGATTCCACCCCTTGAGGTACTGCACGCAACTAGCCACATAAAGGCCCAAAAGGGGGGGTATGTGGCGTTTTCCCCTATGTACAGGCCGCCTGACTTTGATCTACCAACCTTTGCGAGGTGACTTCGATTTTTTTTTTTGAGCTGTCCAAGGTGAAAAACCGCAGGAGCGGTTTGTGTACCAATCCCTTGGGAGACCCCCCCCCCCCCCACACGCCCAATGGATGGGATGTGGCTTTTGTCGATGGGTCCAAGCATGAAACAGGGGGTGTGCATCATGCAGGCTATGGTGTGTGGTTTGGGGACAATGATGTCCGCAATGAGGAGTTGCCGCTGTTGAACACAGAGCGGCAATCTATAACTAGAGCGGAGCTGAAAGCGGCCCTTCGGGCTGTGTATCACAAATGTCCAGGTCGGCCTCTCCTGGTGGTGACCGACTCGGAACTGGTGTATAAAGGGTTAACAGGAAAATGCAACAAGTGGTCCAGGCACAAGTGGGTGGGGTCCAGAGGACCACTGGCGCATGCAGACGTGTGGGAGGACCTGTGGGGGCAATGGCAGCTACTGGGGGACAGCGTGGACATTCTGTGGGTGCCATCACATGTGGGGGTGACGGGCAATGAACACGCAGACGCCAAGGCGTCCAAGGGAGCAAAAAAGGCGTATGAATGTGTCATGAACCAAAAATCAGTGCAGGATATCTAGGGGGAATTGGGACTGCAGGAGATGCCAGACTCTTATGACACCGACTCAAACTGCTCCGGGGGATCTCACATTTCAGAGGAGTCAAATGAGGACAGCCCTGAGAACTGGCCCAAGCAACCTCGGTTGACCTAATCGGGGCCCATGGGGAGGGCAGAGTGAGGTGACCTGCCGAGACTTTGCTTTAAATACTTTGCTGCAGTGCAGCAGGACAATGTTGTTGGCGATGACCTATGACGTGTGTCACGGGGGTCATATGGTAGCTGAGTATCCGTTGCTTCACACCCCCCCACACGCCCAATACCCAAATGAGGTGAAAAACACATGAATACTACCTGCAACATGCTTTACAAACCTTGGATGCTCATATTGTGTTGTCACTATATCAAGAAAAGAAGTTTCAAAAACTTCGATTGTTGAGCTGTCCAAGGTGAAAAGCTGAATTAGCAGGTTGTGCGCTGGCCCATTCACTCATGTAGGCCACTATTGGTGGAAATAGTCGTTTCCCGTCTTTGGCACGGGTTTTGACCGGCCCTCAACAAAGCTACAGACTGCAAAAAAAAGACCTTTCGTGTCCTAGTAAACCACCCCCCTGATTAAAATCACGTAGAAAAAATAAAATCACGCATGCTTGATTTTATTGAAAACGGTAGAAGTAAAATCACACACCATTTCTGCGGGTCAAATGCTACAAACCGCAAGCAATCCTCAAGGGCAAGAGCAAAAGAAACACAGAGAGACACTGCATTGTGTATTCACAAGTCTTTACCTCCTGCCAAAGAAACTTGCGATGGACATTTGCTTGGGAAAGTTGTTCAGCAACCAGGTCTGCAACATTTTTAGGTCCATTTGAGTCGCCGTCCGTTGAGCTTACAGTAACACAATCAGAATCTGTTTCAGCAGCCCAACATTCATCAACCTCCAGCTCATCATTGTCATGTGCATCAGCAAGTAAAGAATGAAAAGCAAAATCCATGGTGTCTGAGGTAGACAGATCTAAAAACACGCAAGGTTTAAATGAAATCACGCGCCAAATAAAATCTCGCAGAAAAAGTGAAATCACGCGCGTGATTTGAAATGGGACCAGGGTTTAGGCATATACCGTCACAACATCCCCACTCTCACCCCTCAGAGTGGGTCACCGAGGTCGCCAAACCCGCCAACATAACAAAAATGGCTGAAAACTGCATAAACTGCGTGAGCGCTTGTCCCACACCGCCCCATACAAACCCCATGGTGTCGGGACCCGGAAACACTTTTTCGGCTCCAAACCAAAAAAAACCAAAAGATTCATGATTGACCAAAAAAAGGGGAGGTCATTTTTTCGACATCCCCCCCCCCCCCCCTCCCTCAAAACCTCAAAAAAGTGGGTTGCATGTGGGGGGGTGTCTAGGGGGGTCCGGACCAAAAACTCATTGGGGGATGCATTTATTGGACAAAATAATGATTTTACAAGGGGTTAAGCGAACGATTCAACCCCTTGGTTTAGGGTATGCGAATAGGCCCAAAAAGGCCCAAAAGAGGGGGTATGTGGCGGTTTCCCCTATGTACGGGCCTGCCTGGCTTTGATCTAACAACCTCTGCGAGGTGCCTTCAGGTTTTGGGGTCCGGAAAAAATTTCGTGCAAGTTTTTTGTACCCCCCCCCCCCCCTGGGTGGGTTGCCGAAACTGTCAAAAAAGGCCAGCATATACCTTTTTTTGGCCAGTTTATGGTGCCAAAGATGTATTTTATAGGGGCCACATGAATTAAAACCAACTGAAATAGAAATTAGAAAATGTTTTGAGGCACTCTTTGGTACCTTTTCGGCCCGACTGGCAGCTCAAAAACCACCCTTTTGGGTTCAAAAGATGGCCCAAGCCAACCTTAAAGTGAACCTGCACTGCCTAGTTTTTGAAGATTCATCTACTCTTCTCCACTTTGTGCACCATGCTGTGCCTTGGGAAACCTTGTGGTGATGAATAATGATGAATGGGAACGTTTGCACGCCCTTTGCACACCACTAGCGAGCACTCATGACCCATTGGCACCATTTTGCAGAGTGCACACTGCGCACTTTGTTCACTCAACACTCTGCGCCGTGCATAGTGCACACTGCACACTCTGCACATTACTGCGAACAGTGCACCAGGCCCCAGCACAAATTGCACACTTTGCACATTACACAGTGCATCACTATGCACCAGGCACCCTTGTCCAGTGCACACTCCATCCACTGCCTCTGGTGCTGGACACTGTGCACACTGGACACTTGGTACTGTGCACACTGCACAATGTGCACTGCACACTGCACATTTTACACTGCACGCTGCACTTTGCACCCCGCACTGCGCACAATATACACAAAGAATAGTCGTCACACCGCAAATTGCACCGTGCAGACAGTAAGTCATGCACTCTGGGCACAGCACGATGTGCATTTTCGACCTTTTTGAGCTCCAAATGAGCCATGTTTTAATCCATTTAAGCCTGGTTAAACACCCCAAAAGCCTTGAAAAGGGGCCATGTTGTTTTGGAAAAAGGATCACAAAAGGGTCCAAAACAGCCTTCTCAACAGTTATCCCTCAGTTTTGCGGATGCTCGAACAAGTGGTTTTGCGCTGGATTCTTTTGCCTCTTTTCAGTGCATGAAAAGTCCCAAAAAGTTGTGGAAATTGAAACAGCCTGAAACCAGTTGGTTGAGCATCCCCAGTGGTATGGGGCAATTTTGGCAAAAGGTGCAAAAGTGCAGCATCCCCTATTGTCAATGGGGCATTCAAAGGTGTTGGTGGTGGTAAAGGGGCTTCCTGGTGGTCTTGTTCATTCCCATTCTTATTTGTCATCATTCATCATTACAAGGGTATCCAAGGCAATACAATCAGAATGCCCCCCCCCCCCTTCCTTCAAGCAGCCGCCCCCTTGAACAGTCAGCCTCCCCGCCCCCTTTCCCTATGGGGACCTTTGGCCACTGTTGCTTTTTTGGTTTGGGTGGGTTATATCAGAAACTGAGGAGGCAGGCCCCCCTGGCGTGTTTGGTTGACTAAAGAGCAAAGGCTGAATCCCCATCCGACACGTGGCATCCGACGCTGGGTCTATCAGGCACCCCTACCCCCATGAATACAGTGCTTGAGAGCCCTGAATGTCTTGGCCAGGGCGAGCTGCGCTGAAGCCCCCATAATTCCCTACATTCAGCCACCCTTCCCCCCTTTCCATGGTACTTTTGCTGCCCGTCCAGGGACAAAAAATGTGGACCCGAACAAGTGCGAACACTGGTAGGTACTGCACACGGACTTAGTCTTTATGGCACCCCTGCCCCCCTCTGCCTCTTGATGGGGGGTTTACACCCTGTGCCCTTTGGCTGCGGTGCACATATCTCTCTGGGACGTTGGGGAACATGCCAACACGGAGCGTTTTCCAGGGTCGGTGCCATTGTTGCCTGATTTGTGCTCACTGAGTGTCCCGTAGGTAGGGGTATGTGGGGTATATTCGGAAAGCCCTTGAAAAGTCCTTTTCGGAGATGTATGGGTTAGGGGGGGGTCCGGAACCATATTTTTTCGAAAATTGGCCGTTACCGTTGACAGGTTGGGTTTTTTTTGCCTGTTCTAGTCCGGTTTCAGACAGACTGCACCGCACCCCTACCCCCATTACTCCAACATATGGGCATATGAGGGTCAAGTCATTCGGGTGGATTTGTTGCATTTGATGTGTAGAAGACATGTGCAATATGGGTCCCCTCAAGACCCCAATATGTTGAAGACTTTGACCAATAACTACCTTGGACACCCGGGTGATGCCTGGTGCAACTTGCAGCATCAAGCTCACCAGAGTGCAAGAAATCAAAGATTGCAGAATTTCTCAAACAGGCTGTCAAGTTGGGACATGAGACCACGATATTTGGATTCAGCACGTCAAAATGCATCCATTTACCTCCTTTCACTTTGCTCCAACTCCACAATATGTCGGAGCACCCAGGGGAAAACCTGTGAGTTGGTGTCCCGCACGTGTGAGCGGAGCAGGCTGAGGCCCGAAAACCCTGAAACGCCGAAAAGTTCGGCCTCGGTACTCAAAAATATGGTCACCTACCCCCCCCCAACCCATACATTTCTGAAACGGCCTTTTCTCACAGATTTCGAAAAGCATACACATACCCCCCCCAAGGGAACGACATTTTGGTGCATTAGACCAAAAGTTGAGAAAAACCTGAAAAAATGTGAATTTGCTCCGTGTTGGCATAAACCAAATGTCCCAGAGAGATATGCTTTGTGAATCGGCCCTTCACCATACCTGCAGAAAACGGAGGAGGACCGCAGGACCAGGCGGATCAATGCCAGATGGCTGGAGCATGTGCAGACAATGCAAGACCAGCTCCAGAGGCTGCATATGATTGGGTCCGAGCGCAAGATCCGACAGGCTCTCTCAAAAGAGCTGGCGCAGGTGCACCAGCCCCTGTCCGCATTGCACCAAGGCCCATCTGCACGCGCCGTTGCAGTTGTGGCGCACTGCAGCCAAAGGCCTAGGGTTGGTCTGGTTCAGAAAATACTATGCACTCGGTGAATGGAAACCATCGGTGTTACCCCCCTCCCCCCCACCATTGACAACCGGGGAGCACCTGACGTGGCGCGCACGCGGCGCAACCATTTGGCGACATCAACAGGAAGGGCATTGTGTTGTTGTTTGGGTGTGTCCTGCAGCGCTGGGCCCCTCTGCAGATGTACTCATTTGGGACCGCGAAGGGCCCCAACGGGCCAAGGGCCACTTCAAAGATGATGAAATGGGTGACAAGCCGTATTATCCTCCTGATTGTGCCATGTTTGTGGGGAAGAGGGGGCGTTTATACGGGTTTTGTGGCCACAACGTTTGGGGGCTGTTTTGAGAGGGGGAAGCAATCAGGACGTTCCGAGTGGACTCGTCACAAGAAAGGGGAAGGGACCCCAAAGGGGAAGGGACCCCAAAGGGGCAGCTGCAGCACCTCTGAGCAGAGGGACAGTTGTCTCACTCTCGCGCACCAAACATCCGTTTCCTTACTGTCTGCGTCACAGGCAATGCTGAGCCAGACCCCACCCCCGTGCGTACACCCAGACATATCAACCGGCACACGTGCTGAGCCTTTGTGGCACCCCTGCCCCCCTCTCCTTGAGTGCCAGCCTTAGTGCAAGGTCAAATGGGCGGAAAGGAGCTGCCCTTGTCGTTAAGATGCAGACCAATCATGGTGGTCGACAAAACACGGCAGCCACAAGAATACATAAGCGGTCTGTCAAATGTACATATGGTGAGGTGGTGAAGAACGTAAGTATCATTGGGGACTGCTGAACATTGCTGCATATGCATATCAGGTCATGCGTACGTGCAGCGCTTGTTGCCCTGCGTGCGGCCATGTCCTTGTGGAAGCACGGCGTTGCCATGGCAGGACGACCCCGTGCGTTAGTGCGTCACAGTTTGGACGCATTGTGTGTGGGAAGGTGAACAAGGAGGGGCTGGAGGATGTATGCAGGGCTTGCCTCTGGGCGTCACAGCGGCGTGCTGTGGCAACCAGCACTCTCGTCTGCACAGGAACGCTACAAATGAGGAAAGACCACTTCAGCACTTCTGCAGCTTCCATGGGTAACCAATCATCATCAACCAAATCCTTTGGCATGGTACAAGTGAACAAAGACACAGCCTAACGAAAACCTGTGCAAATCCTTAAAAGAACCAAACAAATTGCGCACAAAATTTTCGCACACAATTTGTGGCACAGAAATTCCACCCTGTGCCCCCCCGCCCCCCCGCCCCAGGCCAACGGGGGCCCCTGCGCTGGGAGGATACTTAAGTTGGGTGTGGTAAATTTGGATGGGGGAAATTTGGCGGAAGCAAGGAACAAGGAATGTCACATGGAGCATGCAAAGCACAAGGGGATAGGAGGACAAAGCAGGAAGCCTGGATTTGGCATGGAAAATTTGGCGGCCAAATTGAAACGCCAAATTTCCCATTTACGGCCCACCAACCCCCCTGTTGTGTATTGGCTGAAACACTCGCTGGCAATACGATGTCTTGGGTGTCATCGCCGAGGACGTTCTGTTTCCTTTTGGGTGCAGAAGAGGGGAAAAAGCCGCATCTGCTGCAACGGCCGACAAGGCCAAGCTCACGCGTGGACATGAAGGGGGTGCACGTCGGCCACGACACCCTCCGCCAGGGCCCCCCATCCCATCAACCCCAATCACAGGGGGTTTGCAGTCCGATGCACCAGGAAAGCCCTCCAGGAAATTACAGCAACCATCCACTGGTTCTCATGAGCAGCTTTTGCCAACCCTGCATCTTTGTTCGCTCATTTTTAAGAAATAGCACGGGTTTTGTTGCGCCAGAATTTGTAGATTCATTTTTTTCCTGGACACGGAGTATCCCCCCCCCCCCCGCGCCCCCCGGGACCGTGGGCCGTGTGTGCACACGAGGGGGATGGGCAGGGATGCATTAGAAGGGAATGGACCTCTGAGCCGGCCCCAGGGGCGGTTAGACAGGCGGTTGGAGGAGGTTGCCGAAGCGGTTGGGGGTGGTTACTGTCAGTTACAAACGCCATTGAAGCTGGCACTTGCTGTCCGGGAGACAGTGGCTGGACATAGGCTGGGCGCCCCAGAGAGGGGGGGGGGGGGGTTGGCACAAGGCCTCGGTATCTGATTGTTTGCCTTGGCGGCGCCTATTGGCCTCTCGCCACTGCTCATTCTGACCCTCTGTAGGCCCGAACATGTTTTGGTTGTGTCAACAGAGCCCCTGGATGACTTGTCCTGTTTGAGGGGGGGGGGGGAGGGTTGCATCCCTGGGGAGGGGGTTACAAACCGCATGTCACTCCGGGGCCACAGCACAAGGCCCTTGCCCGAATGACCGCCCTGTTGCACCCACGGCGACGGCACTCCACCTTGGACACGCTGTGGGTGGTGCGACCGGTTTGGAGGCCTGGGTGGGCCCGCGCCCGTGCCGTGTCCTCATCTGTGCACGCAGGATTATCGGGCGCTGTTGATGAGGGGCCGCATGGAGCGGGCGGCCATTGGCCTCGTGGACCTTGGGCTGTCCGAGACCATGGGACGAGAGGTGTGCAGCCCATGTGCCTCTCCCACGGTCCTCGAAAAGGGGCGTTGACGCAGGAACCCCCTCAGCGGAATGAGTTGTGCCCCAAGCTCCGTGAGCTGGCCCTAAAATCGGTGACACTTTACCTAATCTCTTTGAATTGTGACCTAAGCTCTGTGGGGCGTGCCTTAAGCTCGCTCAGCCATGCCCTAAGGTGAGTCAGTCGTGTCCTCAGCGCTTTGAGCCGTGCTCTAAGCTTTGTCGGCTGTGCCCAAACCTGTGTGGGTCGTGCCCCAAGCTCTGGCAGTCGTGCCCTCAGCTCGAGGAGTCGTGTTGTAAGCTCTGTGAGCCGCCCCCCCCCCCCCCCTTCTTGCGCAAGCACAGGCTTGTCCAAGCAGAGAGTGCCGGCTGAAATGCTGTTTTCAGGATTTTTTGGACCGCTGTTTTTTGTGGTCCTGAATGCAGGATTGGGTGTTTGTGACGCACTTGCAAAAGGGAAAGGGGGGCTCATTCACATCTGTGATTGTGCATTCTGTTCATAACAACATTGTACCGCACATTGCAACCCAACGCTGTTTGTTTTGATGTGATTTTCGGCCATGCCTAACATTGCTCTTCTTGGCATAGTTGTCATGTACCGTGCTTTGTTGGTGCGTGTGTGTGTTGCACGCAAGCATGGGCATGTCTAAGCACGGGGCGCAACGGGGCGCAAGCACGCCGCGTATGGACGATATGTGGCCGTGGCTCCACCGCGTGTGCTGGACACGAGAACATTGATTTCCTGCCGGTGGGATACCGGGGGTGACGACCATCGTCGGATTATGGCTAAGCACGGGGTGGCTCCGCCGCGTTTGCTGGACATCTGAACAGTGATTTCCTGCCGGTGGGATACCGGGGGTGACGGCCATTGTCGGATTATGGCTAAGCACGGGGTGGGCGTTGAATCGCTGGTTTGCCTGGATTTTTGGGACCGTGGCCGTGCTTGCGCAAAGGGAGGGGCGGGGTACCCTAAGCAGACCAGGAGGGGGGCCGTTCCCGGCACGTTGTGCCTGTTTCGCCACGGGCGGTGGGACCCAGGGACTACGGTGCCCCCATCCCATGGCAAGCGGGACCATCCCTGCTGCCAGTCCGAGTGATCGGGGTCGGCCCGTGTTGACCGAGGGAGTAGCAAAACCCTGGTTGCTTGGCTGTCGCTTGTACTCCCTCGCCCGAGCACCTGCAGCAGCAGCCACCTCCGCCGTGACTGGCACCCCCCGTCATGACGGCCCTTGAGCAGCAGTACCAACAGTACCAACGCCCTTTTGTCCGCAGACGCGTTCCTCGCCCCCAATGCCTCAGGCGGGTCGGGTGTTGAAAAATTTTGGAGGGTAGAATTAGGTACTCTCAAGGGGTCTCAAACTGTGGCACAAGTTGTGTCACTACACGTTGCCTCGGCATCAGCTTTTGAGGGCCGAACAAATGGTGCACAGCGTTCTGATGCAGATGCAGGCGATCGTGAGTCAAAACACCCCTTCCGCATGACACGCAGACTGAGGGCGGCGGAGAAAAAAGACTGCAAGAGAGGACAGGGCAAGAAAACCTGCAGATTTGACCTCCCACCAGGCCCCTCCTGCCAAAGCTGTTGCTGGTGGCGGATCCCCAATGCCTTGCACCCACTCCGTGTGGGTGACCCAGGGATGCACTTGGGAATGTCACTGTGGAAGGTGGTTGGGGTGTGCAGTGCTTTTCATGTTTTGCCTGGTTTTTGATGCTGTCTCCTGCACAAATTGTCACCTTTCTTGCCCATCAAGTCTGCTTTTTGCTGCAGTTGTGCAGTTAACACACGAGCCTGCCCTTGGCAAGTACAGTGGCACAATTCCAGGGTGCGGCGGCCTGCTTCGGGCCCCCCTTTTTCTTTGGAAGTTTTTTTTATTTTTTTTATTTTTTTTGGAATTTTTTGGTTGAGGTATGTACTTAACCAAAGACAAGAAGCAAATACCATGGAATGAGGACACAATTCATTGGATATCCACAGCCAGAAAATTGAATATGCTCATCGAACCACAGACGATGTCCAGCACCTTTTCGATTTTTTTGGAAAGGTGCTGGAAAGGTTTTTCCAAAGAATTCCAATAAAAATCCAAAAAGAGCATGCCGCGGCATGCTTCGGCATATATGCTTCAACCGTTGGTGCTTGGAGTGGTGGTGCCACATTGCTTCTGGGCCCAAACAGATGCAATGAAATATTCCCATGAATCGGACCCAATGTGCCAATTTTGATGTAGCAATTCTTTGGCCATTAAGCAGTGAAGCTCCCCTGAGGCTTCGCCGTGTGACCCATCAATGCCCATCAGTCTCTCTGAAGAATCGCTGAACTCCCCCTTTTATCGACCACCCCCGTCACATCGAGCCCCGCGTCTGAAGCGGGCACACTACCGTGCGACCTCACTCCATCTCACCCTCAGGAAATCAAAGAACAAGAGGTCCAAGCCTTCTGGCTACTCCGGCAGGTGCGATGTGCTCGCAGTTGCACACATGAGTCCAATGCATTTCTCTCTGGGACGGTACTGATCCTGCCAACACGGAGCGTTTTCAGGGGTCGGATCCATTGTTGCCTCATTTGTGTCCACTGAGTGTCCCAAAGGTAGGGGGGGTATGTGGGGTATATTCGGAAAGCCCTTGAAAAGGGCTATTTGGAACACCCAGGTCTGCATGCTGTGCTGACAACATGTGTGAGATTTTTGTCCGTTTCTGACAATGTGTGTGCTGCCTGTTGCCCCCTTTTGTTAACAGGCACGCACCATGTCTGCTTACAATATATATATATATATCCATCTATATACATATATATAACATATAATCTATGCGATGCAGCGTCCCGTGCCATGGACCGTGCCCTCCATAATGTTGATTATTACTGCAGTCTGACTGACATGGCTGGCCTAACAATCCAGCACGTTGTGCGAAACAAACAGCGGTTCGTGTGCAAACTGCGCGTTTTGAAGCGCAATGTTTTTTGGGATGTGTCGAAGTGGCTGGCAGGTGCATATAAATCTTCAGGCAGCCACCTGGACCATCAGCAGAAGCCTGTTTTGATCAGAGATGACAAAATAAAGTGGTTGGATTTTGGCAAGACACCTAACCCTGAAAACCTTGAGGCCCATCCCGGTTTTGTCTGGGTAAAATCAGGGTACAGTGAGGCCATTCCATGGCGCAAGGTCCAGCTCACCAAGCAGCGAAATGTGGACCTGACAACTGACGGCCTGTGGGCCATGCCCCTGAACACAGGGTGGGTGCCAGTGAAGGCACGCAGGCTGCAGGATTGGGAAAAATTGAAAAAGTATGTTCCCAGTCACAAGCAGGGGGATGTGTGCCCCAATGGAGTCCCGGCCCTTGTGCAACAATGACAACGAATTGGATTCAGAATGATGAGTGAACCCTGGAGCATTGCCTGTGCCCTGTGTGTCCTCCCGTTTACAGCTCTGTGCGCAAAACTGTGACCACCTACCCCCCACCCCCAACCCATACATTTCTGAAACGGCCTTTTCTCACAGATTTCGAAAATCATACACATACCCGCCCCAAGGTAACGACATTTTGGTGCATTAGACCAAAAGTTGAGAAAAACCTGAAAATTTGCTGTGTGTTGGCAGGAACCGAATGTCCCCGAGAGATTTATTGCATTTGTTGCGCCTCACGTGGCTCAGCACCGCGCTGGTCCCGCTCCGGGGGGGGGGGGGGGGGCATGGGACGCATGCAGCGCCCCTATTTGTCCTGCCGGCCTGGATATGCAGCGACACATTGCCCGGCCGGAGGTGGATCTGTGAGGATTTGCACTCGTGAGCATCGGTCAGTCTTGGCGGCAGTCTCAGAGTTGGCAAACCCTTTTTTCCTTTTTCTGCTGGCAAGCGTTGCATGCCAGTGTCCAGGGTCCTTGTGTGGGTTGTTTTCGGCTTCTGCTAGGGATGACGGAGTGTTTGGGAAGGCCGGTGGTACGCTAGACGACGAAGTCCAGAAAGTACAGGCGCTGCTGTGGGCGCCACAGCCTGGCAAGTTGCTTCAGGCCTGGCTGCCCCCTCATGGGCCTGTGGCGAGGAAGGTGGGGAGACTCTGGGCTTGTGGTGGCGAGGAAGGGGGGGACACCCAGGGAAGGGACCTCAGAGGCGGCCTGAGAAGCGGTTGTACAGGCGGTAGGAGGAGGTTGCCGAAGCGGTTGGGGGTGGTTACTGTCGGTTACAAATGCCATTGAAGCTGGCACTTGCCGCCAGGGAGATAGTGGCTGGGCATAGGCTGGGCGCCCCAGAGAGGGGGGGGCAGGCTTGAAATGCATCCCTGGGGGGTACCCCCCTCCCTTGTATTGGTCCACTGCAACCGTGTCCTAAAGCTCCCCTTCCCCTCCGGCCCCCCTCCTGCCGGCCCTTTAGGCAATGATGCTCTTGCACAACCCCTGCAGGCTGTCATCCTTCGCGGGGAGTCCGTCGCCCGCAAGGTCGTTGCCAAGACCGAAAGGCGTGAGTATGGGCGCGTGGGGCGTGGCCTGGAGGACTACCTGCACATGGTGGAACTGGTATGTGCCTCTGCACACCGGCGAATCTGTCACCGCATCCCATGACGTCGTCATGCCGCCATTGTTCAGCCCCCAATACAACGCACATCGAGGCCAGATTTGGGCGACAGTCCACAGTGGCTTTTCTGGGGGACATCCCCCCGAAACGTTGATGGCTCATGGTTCACCCCGAAAAGTGAAAGGGACAGCAGTATTCACAATGACGTTGGCAAATCTACGACGCCGAGCCAGTGCACTCCAGGGTACGCAATCGCTGCGGGAGCGCGCAGCAGAAGCGCTGCAGGGGACTTTCTGAGTCACTTCGATTCTCTGCAGCGTCAGTTTTGTGCAACGCCAGCGCAGTGTCTGGTGTTTGGGGGGGTCAATAGAGCCCCCCCCCAAACCTGGATGGGGGTTTGGGAAAAGAGCTCAATTGACAGGACCATCAATCGGCTATTCTGAACTCTGGCGCCGAAGGCACCGAATTTTTTTTTGAGCCTTGAAAGTTGTCAATTTTTTCCTCACCAAATACATGGCAACTGATGATTTTTCTGAGCCTCCTCGACGCACTGATCCCAAAAATCCCATTTTCTTTTTTTTGCTGAATTTTGGGTCCAGGTCATGTCCAGGGCCCAGGGGTCAGTCTCGGTAGGATTTTGGGGGGCCCGGCCCATCAATTGAGCCTTTTTTGGGGGGGGGGTCTAGCCAGAGGGCTGTATCGCCCCTACACGCCCCCGGAGGTGAAAGCCTGCCCACCCCTTTCTGAGTCACCTTGATTCTCTTCCGCATCATTTTTGTGCAACGCCACCCCCGTGAAAGGGTGGCGTGCATGGAGATCGTCAGGGCTTGGCAGGGCAGAGCCCGTGCCCCATCATCCGCCGGTTCTTAGGATCGGACGTCGCAGATGTTCAATATTTGGAAGCCCAACGACGTGCTGCTGGTGCCCTTCGTGGTCCCGCGGGGCCTGCACTCGGGCCGCACGCTGCAAGACGTCCGCCGGGGGCCCGTGCAGCCCCTCAGGTCGTCCCCAGCCCCGGTGGCGGCCGCTTGGGAGCCCGGCCCCAAAGGCGCGGCGACAGCGGTGCCAACAGCCCTGCGCACTGTGCCCATCATGAACCCCCCGGCCACGTACCCCTTCCAGTATGCGCCGCACCAGTGGCCTTCGCATGAGAGGGAGGGAGGCTTGGGGCTTGGGGCGTTGGGGCTTTCACTGCCCCCGCCCTTGGCCCAGCGGTGTGCCGTGTCTCTGCAGTATCTGCTACATGTTGGTGCCCTGGATCACGGACTCGGGAACAGTCCCCCCCCCCCCCCCCCCCGGGTTACCAAATGATGGATACCCGTGGGTGCACCACCACAATCCACGAACAGTACCGTACCAGGGGGTGGTCGGGATTTGCTGTGTCAGGGCAAAAAAACAGGCTTGCCACTTGTTGCCGAGTCTTGTCTGTGCCGTTATTTTGGGGTGGGAAAAAGGTTTGTGGGGGAGGGGGGTTGTTTGAGCCCCTTAGCCGGGGCTGGGAAAGGCCTTTTCGCGGAAGGCGCCGGCGGAGGACGGTATGGACATGTACCGCTGATGAGGTTTCTTTGTGCTGTCGCTTGCTGGCGTGCTCCCTTGCCCCTCAGCTCACCGCGCAGCAATCCTAAGGGGTTGCGAAAGGGGCTCCCATGACAGAGCCCTGATAAAGTGGCAGGTTGAAGACCAGTCCGGGCTCAAAAGTCGGGCCGCAAAGCAACCTGAAAGAAAAAGGCTTGAAAGAAAGTTCCCCATGATATATACCTCAAAATGATAAGCACGTCGTGGTGATCAATTTGAGGTACATATGTTGGGGTACCCCCCCTCTACCCCCCCGCATCCCCTGCAGGCCCGTCCACCATGTCATGGGAGCCACCCTGTCTGAAAAATGCCCCCCCCCCCCTCCCTGGCGCCACAAACCTTTTCCCCCCACCCTTGGTTCCAATATGTCAGGGACCCTGTGGTATTCCCCGAAGCAGGGTGGGGGTGTGGTGATATACCCATGGTAGGATGCAAAAGAACATGTTTTGCAGCCTCCAGCATTTCCTTGGGCCAGCCATTGCCCATTTATGGTGAAGGCTGCGAAATTGCACTGAACACAGGGTCAAAACTGCAACGGGAGCTGGGCCAACATTTTCGGCTGCCTTAGGGACCCTGTGTTACCGCCCCCTCGAGGGGTCTGATGGGGGGTGTTGTGACAGTATTCACATAGTAGGGTGCAAAGGGACATGTTTTTCAGCCTCTAGCCCTGCCTAGGGGTGGTCATGGCCTGTTTGAAAAACAGGAAATCACTATTTTGACTGCAAACAGGGTCAAAATTGCAAGTATTGTTGAGACAATGATTTGGCAGCCTTCATGACCTTTGCTAACCCACAAGTAAGCGTGTTGTGCCAATACACTCATACTTGGATGCAAAAAGATGCTTTTTGCACTATCAACAGTCCTCCTTCACCCGTCTCCAAGATGCAAAATCACTGTTTGCACTGAAAATGGGGTGAAAATTACCCAGTTTTCATACTCAATAGCTCAAACATCGAAAATTCCTAGACCGATTTTTTTTGTTTTTACCACTCACAATGATCGCATCTCCCCTGTGTAGCATGTTTTAGGTCATCTTTATGTATTTTGTACCCAATTGGGGTGTTGGGTGTTGGAGGGGTTGGGGCTTCTCCAAGGGAATAGGGCAAACTACTTCAGCAGTTTTCCCCCCTCAATAGCTCAAAAATCGAAAATTCCAAAACCGATCTTTTTGATACTGTGACCATTCACAATGATCAAACCTCCCATTTTTTGTGTGGTTTAGCCCTCTCAATCCACCCTATTTGGCCATTGGGCACACCTCGCTCAATGAGTATGTCACCGTCAAGTTGGCTCAACTTCTATTGAAGTTTACCGACATTTTACCGACTTTTCAATCGTGTTGTCACATACCTGTTTCATTGAGTGCCAAATGTTGCTGCTGCCAGTCCCCTCCACTGTGGAAGCATTTGTCAATGGACATGATGGGGAGCACCCAATGGACAACCTTATGTTTTCAACCAAACTCTCTCTGCATATCAGTGACCCTTGCTTGCTGGCGATGTGCACAGCGTGAAGCAGAAAAGGTTTTGGACATCAAGATGTATATGTGGATGTCCCATGCACCCAGGTCGTTCAGGCGTCACCATCCCCCCACAGGCCTTGTTGGAATGTGCGGACGAGACACCCCCCCCCCCAGGGCTTCTTTAGAATAATTAAAAATCAAGGGGGGGGACACCGGGTCCGTGGTAAAACTGAGTAAAAAATTTTTTTTAAAAAAAAAATTTTTACTCAGTTTCAAAACTGAGTAAAAAAACAATTTGTTACTCAGTAAGTGGGTTTTCTACTCAGTTGCGAAACTGAGTAAAAAAAAATTATTTTTTTTTACTCAGTAAAGAACTGAGTAGAAAAAAATTTTTTTTTCACTCATTAAAAAACTGAGTAGAAAAAAAAATTTTTTTTACTCAGTAAAAAACTTAGTAGAAAAAAGCCATTTTGCCCACTTGTGGGCCACTTCTGATTTTGCCCCCCGCTCTGAAGCGGTGGGGATCCCCGATACGGCAGGGGTGAGGTAGCCACTTTGCCCACTTGTGGGCCACTTCTGATTTTGCCCCCCGCTCTGAAGCGGTGGGGATCCCCGATCCCCTCCCCCAAAACACCCCCCCCCTCCCCAGACCAAAGTGACCATAGTGGGGAAAACGAAATTTATAGACCCGGGTACTTCGTGGAGAGGCCTTGTAGAACCCTTTGCGCCCAAAGTACAACCCGAGGAACCTTTAGGCCTTCGTCTTGACCCCCGCTGTCGGTCGGAATCACTGCGTACACCGCAGCCCTTTCACTTGGATCGGGTGGTCCGTTTGGGCTTGGCCATGCAAAGTTGAAGATGCCGCCCCACCCCTAGGGAAAATCTGGTTAGGCCATTTTTGGTACACCAAGTTTTGGGTCCAAAACCACCTCCCCCCCTCCCCCCCACCTGCTCAAAAGAACCCCCCCCCCCAACCATCAACATCCCCAACGGCAAACAGGCCAGACAACACTTATCTCAGTTCTAGCAAGCTGACAAACCTGTTCACAGTGGTTTAATGCGCAGTGTACTTGTCATGCAAAGTGCCCGTTTGGGCTTGGGCTGCAACACTTTGGATTGCGTAGGGCGGGGAAGGGCAATTTGACCCCTTCACTGAGCATCTGCCACCCCAGAAGAGTCACTCGTCTGGTTTGTCTGCATGTGCCTCACCTTGTCTTCAGCCCCACCGGCGCCCCCAACTCCCTGAATCAAGTCCCATGGGCCAGCGGCAACTCCCCAAGGGCGAGCATCGCCGCCACACACCGCGACCACCCCCCCAAAAGCAGCTCCCGGTCCCAGCCCCGTGGCGCCGCCTCCGCAACCCCGTCCTCCACCAAAAGCCCCTCCAAGACCCCCACCAGAAGCAGGGCCCTGTCCCTGACAACCACGACAGCTGAGGGCCTCACTCCCGCTGCATACACCGAGCCCACGGAGCTGGTAGAGCGTGCGTTGTCTGGGGCCGCGGAGGTGGAGTGCGGCGTGCGGCACCTGCTGCACCTGCCGCTCAAGACCGGCCAGCAGGTCCTCAGCCCCTTGGACCCCCCCGCGCAGTGCTGGAGCCCCAACGGCCTCCCAAGCCCCTCCGCAAGGCCAGTCCACGTCCTCAGCCCCGACCGCAAACTCGCCTCGATGTCCCCCCCGGGGCCATCCCCCGCGGGAAGTCGGGTGTCGAGTCCGGTCCCGGGGCACGTGCGACGCATGCCCCCCGATGCGCTGACGCCGCTGGCGGCGGCAGAGCTGCTGCCCCCCGTGGGGGCGTATACCTATCACCCCTCCCGCAGGGACTGGGCCTCTCCAACCCTCGTGCCATCATAGCATCAGTGTGTGTGTGCGTGTGTGTGTCTTCCTGTACGTCTGATTTTGTATGTGTGTGTGTGTGTGGTTGGGTGGAGGCACCTAACAGAGCGATAAATGGATGGGAATTGATGAGGTTTGAAGAACACGTGTGCCTGCATTGTAACCACCATAGTATGCGCACTCTTCGCCAGACCGATAGACGTCTAGGGCTGCTCTGCACCTCCTGAGGAGTTTTCTCCAACCGCTTTTCTTTGCTGTGTTCTTTTTTCGCGGTTCTCAACGTGTGTGTGTGTGTGTGTCTACATGCTGCTGACTACATCCCCTGTACTCTGGGGCATCTGTTCTAGAGTGAGACTTGTTCTTTTTTGGGACTTCTGTTTTGGTCGCGACGAAGTGTGTGTGTCTAATGGATAGGCTAGTTTGAACACGGACTCCTCCATGGATTTATTGAGGTCTGGACAAGGGACAGGGAATTTTTGCTCATATGTCTCTTCTGCACATTGCATACCCTTTGACACACCGAAAGACGTCAAGGACAGCTCTGCTGTCCCTGTGTGTGTGTGTGTGTGTGTGTGTGTGTGTGATTCTTCAGCTGACAGGTAGGATGCAGTAGTGTCGCACCTGTCTGGCCATGCCTCCTGACTGTAGAACGCATGCCACACGATGCATTCTGATGCTTGACCCCCGACCTGCACAACCTCCCGCCTACAGAAATGCGCCTCGCTGCTGATGGTCATGACATTTCTTTGGCTGTCTGGTTGGTTCGACGAGATTCGAGCACTCAGCGCCTGTTGAAGTGCCTGTTTGTCGTGTTCATTTGTGTTTGTGTGTGTGTGGTGTGGGGGGGCTGTGGGGCCCAGAGCATCAATCGCTGATTGTGAGCTGTGTGGATTTTGCTTTGTGCTGGCCATATGCATGTGTTTGTCAGGGCTGACCTTTACCCCGTTCTGTTTGTGTACTGCCGGCTGCTGACGACATCCCCTGTACTCTAGAGCATCTGTTCTGGAGTGAGAGTTTTGCTCCTTGCACTTCTGTTTTGGTTGTGACAAAGACTTCTGGTGTGGCCGTGCGCCCTGTATCACAAAAAGGCACCTGGCCCCTGGGGCACGTGTCTGAACCCATGACCCGTTTCTGATTGCAGCGGCCTGATGAGGTGCCGGATACCCCACGTCCTGCAGAAAGGTGCCCCGGGCTGTTGCGGAACAGCTCCTGACGAGGACCCAGTTCTTGTGCCACGCTCTTTGTTGGGTTCGTGTCTCTGCAGATGCTGTTTGTGTGCGTGTGTTTTTGTGGAGGAGGGTTTGTGGGTGATGGGGGGGAAGGGGGGGGGGCTGGTGGCGGGGTCATTCCCATGCACTTTCCTTGACAAAATGTGGCAGGTGGGGGGGGGGGGATGGCAGAAACGCGCTTGAGGGGGGGCAGCCCTCCCCCTTCAGGGTACCGGTCAGTCCCTTTCAATCTGCTTTCCACTGCCCCCAACTGCCCTCCAGCCGTTTTGTGGCCGCCAGCACTTGCCCGACAACAACCGCTCTTCCAACCGCCAGCTACCGCTTTTCGTCGGTGCCCTGGAAACAGCCTCCCGGCCCTCCCCCTCAAGTTCGGCCCTGGGGTGGGAGCCCCCCCACCAGCACCACTCTCCATCCAGCTCTGGGATCCCCAAGGCAGGGTGAAAAATTTTTTCCGCAATTTTTTTTTCACCCCCACTTGTGTTAAGTCAAAATGATCAGCGCGGCGTATTTTCTCTCATTTTGATACCCATATGTTGCGGGCCGGGTCGGACCCCCCCCCCCCCCCGCAAACGCTAGCTCCCGACCCCCACAGGACTGCCATGATTTTCTGATCCCCGTGTTGCTCAACATGTCCCACAAATTCGAGCCAATCCCATCTCCTCTGGGCGCCACTCTTCATCTCGTCCCCAGCCATTCAGACAGACGTGCGAAAGTGCAGCAAAACACAACCTCCTTTCCCCAGACCACGGGGTCCACTGTTATATGAGCCGCCCTGGGGGGGGGGGGGTTGTAGAGATCGTGCAGGTCCATGGGGGCCACGGACCACGAGACTCGGCATCCCCACACCCCCATTTTGGAGGTCAATTGATGTGCAGTACGGGACCGAGCGGTTGAGCCCGGCTCATTTAACCCCCCCCTCTGCCCGCCCCTGGCCCGCCCCTTCACCTCATCTCAGTCAGGCATGCGTGTCCGCTGGTAGACGGCTTTGGACCGGGGGGTCTGCCTTCCCAAGGCTGTCCGCACAGACTTCCGTGTCCTCCTGCCGTCCAGTGTCTTCTGTACATGAACAATTTTGCTTTGCGCTGGTCGTGCCCACCGGCCCCCAAATCCCGTTCTTTCACTTGCAAAAATCACTAGGCATTCGGATGGAAGGTGTTTGATCGTGCCGCCCTGCCTTGTGTAGGCTCCGTGTGGCTCCAAAAACCCGTGCTTTCACTCGCCAAATTACTGGCCATTGCCATTGCAGTTGCTTGTTTGTGTCCCGATGAATTGTCTAGGATGTGTATGGGCTCTGTTCGTCTTGACTTTGTGCTGTGACCCTGTTCTTGTCCCCGTGGCTTCCCTTGTGCCATTCTGCGATGCCCCGTCACTGAAACCCAAATCAGAGTGCTGCAGTCCCATGGGGCAGCAGAGCGTCAAGCGCTGCCGCTTTGTTCATTTTCCTACGCGGCCCCAGCGCCGTTGCTGGCCATGGGCCCCAATGGCGGCGACCCAAATGCGAAACCAACGGCAATACAAAAGACAGGGCCCAGCGCATCTGCCACACTTACGCCCTTGCCCCTCAACACTCTCTGGAACGTGCCGCGCCCACGATCCTTCCGAAGTCAATGGTTGTGGTTGAGGATGGCTCCGCTCTCCCAGAGGTGTGGGGGTGCTGGCGGTTGATGGCCCTCTGCTGACGCTGTCCGCAGCGGCCGGCGGTTGGGTCAACGACGGACCAGTGCATCGGCCTTGGGCATGAGAGAGGGTTTAGGGCTGTCCCCAATGGCGCAGCCCCCTTCGTCGGCGCACCGATGCCCTCCCTGATGCCCCGAAGGTTGATGCTTTTCCCTTCCGCTGTGTGTTGAAGCAGCGATGCCACTCAGGTCCATTGATTTGCCACCGATCGCTGTGTGTCTGGCCCCCAAGTCATGTCCCAGGACGAAAACCCAGGTTTCCCCAGAAACCCAAGTTTGGCTGCACTGCCCCTCTTTGCTACAGTGTGCAGTATACCGCGCTCCCACCCGTCATGTGGTTGTCCGCTTTGTACAGTGCCTGTTGGAGGGGAACTAGGGTCAGAGGAATCAGCCAAACCATGTTGCACGTCCTGTGCGGTGCGGGTCTATCTCCCTCTTGCCTACTCCAATCACTTCAGAGAGCCCCCGTCACCCGAGTGTTGGTGGCGGGGAAAGGGCCCCGGCACGGCAGCCACGGAGGTTGGAGGTGGGGGGGGGTTCAGGAACTGGGATCCCCCCCCCCCCTCCGGCGGAGCACTGTTCCTGCCGCCCTTCGTTGAGGTCCGAGCGTACTGGAGGGTGGCTTCTGCGTTTCTTTGTTCGTGTCAGCCCTGCTCATGCCGAAGGCATGTGACAGCTCCACCGTGTGTCCATCACGTTTGGCAACTGGACACGGGAAATCGACTGCACAGCACAGAGGCAGTGGCCAAGGCAATCTGGGCCCAGCACCCGGCTGAACCCTCGGGAATCCCTCATCTTCAACAAGACTGGGACTTTGCCTACCATCCACCGTAACTGAGGGATCCCACTGTAGCGCCATGTGGCTGTCACCTCGATGAGACCACTTTGTCTCCATTTTTGAGGGCGCAGTCTGCAGCCTGAGCACGTGTGTGGACAGTCTTGCGCTCAGGGACATTGTTTTTCCGCCGTATCGTGATTGAATGGTTGTGCGTGGCTGCATCGCACGCAATTTTGGCGCGTTTGCAACGTGCATGATGGTTCGCAGTGATGTTGTCATGCACCCAAGCCTACTGTCTGACCATTGACCAATTTCGTTGTCGTCAAGCAAGCCACAGTTTTGGCAGCATCATGATGGCAGGACGCGGCACCCACAGTAGTCTGATTGCCACAGGTGCGACGAGTTTGCGTCAGGACCATACCTGGATCAGTCCTGTAGCCTTGGTAAGAGAGGGCCTTAGACAACACATTGTTTTGTACCACATTGTTGTGTAGTGCGCCAGTCGTATCCAGTAAGATTCATTGGAGATGCCGCCGGGCACAAGCTTGACCAAAACAAACATAACCCATGAACTGGAGCCCTGGTATCCAGCTTTGGCCGATCTCAATGCACTCCGAGACCCTGAATTCTGCCCCCAACAGGACGTGGTAGACCCATGCAATGGTGGGCAATATTTCAATTTATCTGGTGCCAGTGGTCTGAAATAGCCTCGTGCCCATTTCAGCATGGCCCCTCTATGAGAGATGTCCAGATGGGGGACATATCACCTAGCCCATTGGATATGCTCCTAAATATGATTCCCTTCCTTGCCTCCTGCCCATTTCATTGCATCATGTCAGGTTGCTCCCCTATGTTGTATGTTGGAGTGGCTCTAAGGAGCTTGACACACGTGAAGCCTAGACACCAAATCATGTTTGTGAAGCAACAGCAAGTGCTTGCTTAGCAGGTAGCCACCTTTTGAGTGGTCTGACCCCTGGTACAGCTTCGTGGTGGCGGTGTTGGGGAGGGGGTCATGTTGGCTAGCATCACTGGTAACCACGGCAGTGATGTGCGCTCGGCTACATCTGAGGAACCCCGAAGTGAAAGTTCCCCAGTCCTGCATAGTCAGGTCGCGCGCTCCCGCCCGTCAGATGGTTGTTCGAATTACGCTGTGCCCGTGTCCTGAGGGCAGGGAGGATCCAGAGAACCAGCCAAACGGTCATAGTGCAAACAGAACTGTTCACGCGAATCAACAGACGTTGTTAACCATTGGTGGCAGGTGACCCCCATCTACTCAATACACCGGTAGCCGATGGCTTTTGGCAGCTGACGCAACTGCAACCCCCAAACCCCCCTCTGCAGTGGTGTTGAATTTGCAGGCCAACTATCACACGCCTGCGGCTGAACAGGATGAGCATGTGGCTGCACCCTCTCTTGAGGACCATTTCAAGTCACAATGTCGGCAGGCAAGTCCCTGGGGGTGCTCTGCATGCATCTGTGGTGAGCTGTTTACTTGGGCTCCAAGCATTCCACTGTTTTGAACTGTATCTGACCCTGGCCTGTCCCTAAAGCAGTTTGTGATCCACTGTGTGTTTGTATCCCAGTGTCCCAACCCATGTACACACCCCAAACCAATTGGGGTATCATTCAATTGCATAACCTCATGCCCAGCATTGGACGCCCTGCACTCTTAGCACACAAAATAGTGTTACACTGTAGCGACAAAAGGCTTTCTGATGGTATGCATGCTTGGCTGGCTCGAAATTGTCTGCTTTTGCAGCGGTCCACCCTGGCCTGATTTTGAATGGGTTTCTGGCTCTGCCCCAGCCTCCAACAGCAACAAATCAAGACAATGCCAAAAGAGGAAAGGTCAATGCTCTACTCACCTGAAATAAAGATCTTGGTCTCCAAGCAGCTGACAGGAGGAGCTGAAGCAGAAGCGGAAGATAAAGCCATTTTGACTTGGATGAACCCTGAACGAGGACAGCTCCTGCACCCATGGGGCATACATTGATCTGGAGTCCTCGGGGCACCGAGAGCTTGTGATATCTTGCAATCTAGGCGTTAAAATGCTGCCCTGCGAGGTAATGGTGTGCCATTTCTTTGGCATGAGTGTGCATGGCAACCAGGGTGCCTCACAAGCAGTTCGTGCAGTGCGTTTAAGCCCAGTTGGCGCAGAACAATGGTACAAATGAATGTTGCCCAAAAGCGGTCATAGGGCGCTGAGCATCACGAATGGTGGCCAATGGGGGAGCGTTAGCGCGCCGGGCGCGCGCCGGGCATCTTTTTTTACCTGTGCCCCATCGGTGACCTTTTAGGGGGTGCACTGAGCGCAGTGCGCGCGCAGTGCAACTATTTGGACGTCTCGCCGTCCTAGAATCCCATACTTTGTGATACTATGGGCATTATTGTTGTTTGACAACGGGTATTTTGATGCTTCTTTCACATTCGGGATATGGTATGTTTGGATTCTCACCCAGTTTCACCAATTTTCTTCCATTTTTTGCTCGTTTCCACCACATCCATTCCTTACTAGGTTGATTTCTCCCCACCATGGGGACCCCAAGAAAGCAGGGGTAATGTAGCCATATTGATTTCTCCCCACCATGGGGACCCCGAGAAGGTAGGGGTGATGTAGCCAATGCTGAGTTTGCGCTTCGTTCTTGTGACCTGAGGCAGAAACGCTGTCCAAACCGCTTGCGGCTTGGGGACTCATTACCATAGCGAAATCTATCGCAAAGGTAAAGGCAAAGTACCGTTTGTTAAGTACAATACAAATGACATTTGGAGTTGTTGAATTCACGGCTATTGTCTAATTATGCAACGTGCTTTGTGGGAAGGTGCGCAGTCCATCATGGTCTATTTGGGGGGCCTTCTCCCTCAGAGGGTAAATCTCGTGCTGAAGTCAGGATAGTTAATAGAAAGGTAGCGTGCCAGGTAGGAATTCCCCCAATGTTGTGTTTGGGTGGTGTCACTTCTCTAGGGATGAGAGGGTTAGTGTGGAGTGGACTGTTGTTGCACGCTACCCCCTTAGGCCACTGTGTCCCTGCCTGAAAGACGCGTGTAGTACATTGGTAAATGGCATGTCTACTAAACCATGCGGTGTGGCGCGCGGTGCATTGAGGCACCCTCAATGGCCAGGGCAGTTTGTTGACAGAGGCCAGTGTGTTAGAATACCTCACAAAGCTGTAATTCACCCATTTATCTTGCTGCACACCCTCCAAGAGAGCTTCCTTTCTTATGCAATCGATTTCGGTCCGCTGCTGCATTCTCCCCCCCCCCCCCACTACATTCCAATACATCCCAATCCAATAGTTGCCACCAGGAGGCACTTTCAGTACTACAGGAACCCCACGGCCCCTGAACTGTTTTAGTGCTATGATCTATTTTGAGCACCCTGTGTGGCATGGCATACCAGCACTAGCCCCCTTCCCCGTCCAAGAATCAGGGGAGGAAGGGGTTGGGAGAGAAGCATGGCGCGCAAGCTCCATTTTATCCAGTGATGAGGCAGGGTCAACTACGGATATCAATGACTTGCAGCGAAAGAGGTACCAAATGGGGTCGTTGTTTCTACAGCAGTTGTGTTGGTTCCTGGTTGTATTAGCCGCCTCGTGGTCGGCTTGTTTGGGGTTGGATTGATATCGCTGCAGCCGGCGCTTGCTCGGCCGGTTGTTGGTGTCCTGGCCGCCTTGCAAACGGCTTGTTTGGGGTTTGGCTCGTTGCGCCGTGGCCAGTCTGTGTTCGGCCTGTTGTTCGGGCCGTCTTGTGGGTGGTACACAAGCAGTCCAATCATGAGAGGGCACGGTGTAAACTGTGGGAGTGCCTCACAGCACTTTTCTAAACTTAAAGCACCATGTGTCACAGCGCCTCAAGGTGCCGTCGTGCTAACATTTCGCATTAATCTAGTTGACAGTCTGCACCAGATGTAAGGGGAAGATGCAACACCCCCCCCCCCCCTTGTCCAAGTTAATCAAGAAACTGCGTTGGCAATGAAGGTCGTGAGGCAGGCGCGATTGGAGCTAAGTGGCGGGTCCACACCTGACCTATTGAGGCCCTTTGTCCAAGCAACGCCTATGTCCAAGCAACACTAAGCATTGCTTCCATCAATTTTTGCACCATTGATTTTGGCGGTGTGTTTTTCAATCCGTTGTATTGTGTGCCATGTGTGCTTCCTGATACTTTGGTTTTGAGATGCATGGTGTTCTCATTTTTTGTCAAGACAGCTCTGTTGGCCAACAGGGCATTTGTAGCGTGTTTGGCCACTTGGTTTTCAGAATAGTACACCATGTCTCGGATAAAGCCAGGTTGGCCATTGTACTACACACGATCTGCTGGTGTGGAAAGTTACAGTGTTGTCCCCTGCAATGAAACCCCCACCTTGTGGAAAGCGGCTGCCACCTGCGCCAACAAATGAGTGTGTTGTTGCACATGTCGACCTTTTACCCTCACCCCCCCCGTGTTGTTCCCCACCCCTTGTCGTTCCCCGGGGGGGGGGGGGGGGCGTCACTTGGTCAACCCAAAATTCTTCGTTGCGGCTCATTGTGTTGTTGTGTGGGTGGCTGTGTTGTGGGGCACTACCACTTGCATCCCTTGCATTCATGGCAGGACATTTTGCTCACTTTCGCTGAAATGGAACTTGATAGCACAACCATGTTTCCCCGTGGGACAAGTGTGATGTTCATCCGCTCCACGGGGGAGCCTGTTTTGGCGCAGGTCGTTGGACATTCAGAGCACGGTGATGCATATCGCCGCATCTCTTATGATCGCGATGGCAAGACCGTCTTGCACGACCGTGCGTCTGTTCGGCGCCTCTCACTGCCACGTGCTCCCTCTCCGCCCCGCCCTGCCCAATCGGAGGCTTCATCCTCGACTTGGGCAGAGCAACGGGCACTAGTTCACCGCCGCCCGAAGCGGTCTTTGCAGAACACGCTCCATGCCTTTTTTAAGCCCCGGGATCCACCCCAAGAGGAGGATGAGGACGTGATTCATCTCGCAAGGTCCCTGCCACAACCGGAGCCCACTGAATTTCAGGTAACATGAAGATGAACAAGGTTCATCCTCTTCATCCCAATCAAATTTAGATTCAGATTTAGATTCAGATTCAGATTCAGGTTGTGTGATTTCTTCCACCGATGATGACTCTTCCCGTGGTGGTTTGGATGCTCCGGACAGTGCAAGGCATGCAAACGGTGGGCCACAAAGTGATGTGTCTAGCTTGACTTCTGCCGAAGAATTGCCTGATGCGCGCACAACGGATGATGATAGTGACTTGAATTCTGACACGGAGGTTGTGTGGGTGAAGATTGCCCGTGGTGTGTGGGGCATGGGACACATTTTTGGGAACAAGCTGTATTTTTTTTACAAGGGACGTTCCCGAAGGGAAATGGTTTCCCGAAAATCTGCTTGCGCCTGCCAAGCCTCCTACCAAGAAGGCAAAACCACCACCCAAGAGTGCTGCCCAAAGCATTCCAGTGGAAAGTGGTAAGCATGTGCAAGAGTTCAAGGTGAAGTGGAGCAGGACCAAGAAATTTTACACCGAGCCGGTCAAGGAGTATGTCTCCGTACATTGGCAGCCCTTTGAACGCATCCTATGCTGAGTGCTTTCGTTTTATGCTGCAGTTTCTGTGCTTGCAAATGTGCGTGTACGGTGGGGGTGTGGTCCCCCAGGGGGGGGGGGGGGGTGGGGGACCGTCACTTGGTGACCATCCCCCAGGGGGTGGTGGGGGACCGTCTTCCCTGGGGTGGGGAACGACACGGCGGGCCGAGGGTACTTGTGTACCACCATCTCCGCTTCACACCCCCTAAGGACACTTATCACACCAGTTGCGGCGTGTAAGCAACACCCTTGTCCAAGCAACACTACGCATTGGTTCCGTCAATTTCTGGTCATTTATCGTTGCTTGGACAAGGGGGGGGGGTTCCTCCATAGCGAAAACAATGGCCAAGGCACAGGCTTTGGCAAACGTCCCATTAGTATGGAGGAGTGAGCATGGCTCTTTCGCCCTATGTGGCCCCGGTTGTTTACATGATGGTATGAACCTACCATCTGGGATGGTACCTGCCGATAGACCATTCAAAGGTTCTTCCAATGGCGCCACGTCTCAATAATTGGCATTTGATAATGCCTAGTTGGGCAACGGACCCCATCAAAGGCAAAGAAACTGAAACTAGGGCCCCCAACACACCCCAAGCAGGAGTCGTTTCAAACAGGACCCACCAGTCCCGGCCAACGGCAGCAGGGCACTGACCTTTGCTACACATTTCACACCCTCTCACCAAACCTAGGCTCAAAACTAGGCGGGGTCCTTTTATTGGACGGCAGTGACTGCTTCACAGAGAGCAGCATCTAACCCTGCTCGTGCACATCTAGCTAAAGATGGTATGCCTTAGGCTATTGGACTGCGCAAGAAGCTGTAGTGTTTGATTGGTCCCATCGGTAATCTGATGCATGTTTCTTGATATTAGTGCTCTAAAGGGAATGCCGTGCATGGAGTGCGCACGCAGTGCGCACACAGTGCAAATTTTTGTATGTCGGCAAATACTTGACCCCTAATTTTGGCCCCTTGGGGGAGCACCTGACGCGGCATGCGTGTGGCGCGTACGCGGCGCGGAGATTTAGCCTTCTGGCCCACCCAAGCACCCACAGTTCCTATCCCGGGGGGCCTTGTTCAAGGGGTTTCGGGCTTGATCCACGATACTCTTGAGTAAGAAATGTCGTTTGTTGTTGTCCATTGAACATGCACACCAGATTGGGCAAGACGACGCGCGTAAGAAACGTCGTTTGTTGCTCTTTGAAGATCCCGCCCTTGAAGCTCAACCCTGGCACGAGGTTGCGGTTGGTGTGGGGAGAATCTTGTCGTTGAGCTACGATATTGTCGGACCCATCGCTGGATTCCGTGGTGTACATTGCTGTTAAGATCCCATGGGTACGACGGCTATCGCAATGTTTGGAGTGGCAATGGAATTACCCTCCACAAATCTATTAGCATCTTTTTCTACCTCAGGCATTTTTGTATCCGGTGCCAGGTTCGCTACCCCACATATGGCCCTTGGCCCCATGTGCCCCCTCATGTGTTGGTTGTTATCTTGTTGGCTTTGCTGCTTTGCTGTGCTAGCATACATGTGGCAGGTGATCTTGGGTGAGATTCCCAGCGTGCGCTCACAGTGCCCACAGAGTGTGCACGCAATGCAACAACTTGGCCATAGTGTCATTTTGCACTTTCTTTATAGGCCTGTTTACAGTCCTAAGTGCCCCAGTTCCTTGGCATGGCTGGTAGCAAACAGGTATAAGTATCCAACGCGGTAAAGCAACATGGTGAGCTTACGAGAAACATGATATATTGCTACACATTTCTCCCCTTAAATCTAGCTAACAAGCAAGCAAGCAACAACAACAACAACAACAACAACAACAACAACAAGCAAGCAACAAGCAAGCAGTTCTCCTTTTCATTTTGGCCATGGCTCCGCCTCATCGCTCCAGGCTCTACTCTACTCTAGCCATCCTAGAGCCTAGGTGGTGCCCTTGCCAAATCCAAGTTTTGAGCCAAAAACTCACCGGTGGCGACCCGGGGTGGGGCCACGAAGTCGGGAGGTGCCCTCCAGAAACTGCGCATTTTGTGCCCCAAAACAGCCTTTTTTGGCCCCAAACGGCCCCGAAACCCACTCAAAACCGTCAAACGAGGGGAAACGGTTGCTACATTGCCGCCGGAGGAAACGGCCTCGATGCAGTTGTAAATGAGCCAATGATCTGGGCGTTGCAAGCCTCCATCGCCAGACATGGGACTTCTCGAGAGCACTATGGATGAAGTCCCTCCCTGACCTGTCCCTCTTGTATGCGCTACTATGCAGCGGCCGGGTCACTTCTATGTGTTCACTGCTGCATGTGGTTCATCTACCATCATGGTGCCACGTTGGGCGTAGTAGCGGCGCGCCACGACGCCGCGGCCCAAGTTACGATGCCGGCACAGGTGGCACTACTCTAACCTGCCGGGCTGGTACGTCCCCTGCTGATACTCCCCCATGTGGGACTACCCATGTGGACGCCTCCGCACGTGCACGACACCTGTACACAGCCGCACACTTCACCCTTACGTCAATCACTCGCGTGCCCCCGATTGCCGGGCCTGATCCTATGGGATCTGGCACAGCGGCGGATACATCTGTCCAACGACGTCCACCCCAATCCAAGATCCAGCCCCCCGCCCTGGCCAGACCTATCCTTCCTAACACTCAATGTCGGGGGACATTTCCTCTCACAGCGACTCTGGGGGCATCTCCTGGCGGAGATTATCGCTGAACAGCCCGCAGTTATTGCTCTACAGGAGATTCAATTCCATCTCATCATGCAGCTTGGACGGCTGCTATGGATGGCGACTACCTCCCCATCACCGATGGAGACGCCAACCCGGACACACAATTCCTCGTCCACAACTCCATATCCAGATACGTCTCCAAGCTACCCTCCATGGGGAGCCAGGCCCGTTCCATCAAACTTGCTCTCCCTAGCCGCACACCGTACGTGCGCCAAACAGTGACCCTCAAAATGTCGCCACACATTGCCGGGGTCGCCGCTTGGGCGTTGTCCTCTTTTCTTCCACGGCATGGGGCATTCACCCCACCCATCTTTGCGGACACCATCGATTTTCCTCATGCGGGTGACCAAAAAGCGGTTAGAGTCACGGTGATGAACCCATTGGGACCGCGGCCGGCGCCGCCTCCGGTCCTTGGCAATGTGTCGCGCTGGCCCTGCTTGATATTCCGCAAGTTTTCGCGCCACATGTCCCAACGGTCCAAGGCGCACTCGACTAACCAAGATCACATCATGCACCCACTGGATAGGGCGGACGCCATCATTGCCGCAACGTCTAGCTTTGTACAAGCACACCCCCGCCCACAGCTAGTTCAAGACGCGATCGATCAACAGCTGGCTGACAAAGTGCACCGCAACCCTACCTCCAAGAGGGCCCGGCAGGCTTGGGCACACCACAACGTGACCAATAATATGAAACAGGCCCAACGACACCTGAGACGCTTCCGAAAATGCACGGTATGCGGCCGCTCTACTTTCTTCAATGCCCTATAGTGGTGGCCGATCACCCCCTTCCGCACGACCAGCCCGCAACCCGACAGAACCTCGGCTGCAGAACATCTAGCGCACTTCGCGGGGGACCTACCATGGAGACCGGAAGAGGCAAAGGCTCTTCCATCACAAGTCTTAAAACCGGGACGACCAATAAGCCTCAATCCTCCCTCCCAGCAATCTTTCACAAAACTGCTATGCCAACCCAAGAACAAGGCGGCAGGCATGGACCATGTGGCGGCACCCTGTACCAGTGGTTACCTAGGGAACTAGAGTGGGACCTTTACATAGCGGTGCGCCATGTGTGGGAAAGCGGCGACGTGCCACACCACTGGCTGCAGGCCAGAATAGCCATGATCTACAAGTTTGGCCCCCTTGAGGCGGCCCGTAGTTACCGGCCCATAAGCGTAGCCACAGGGATGTATTCCACTGTGGCCCGCCTCATATTGGACACCCGGCGTCGGCCTATCGACGCGGCACTCTCCGACCCGCAAGCAGGATGCAGGCGAGGCTATACCACATCACAACAAGCCCTCCGCATGTCGATGATTTTACACCAATACGGGGACAGAGCGCTGGTATGCTTCCTGGACATCGCAAAAGCTTAACCCACCATGCCCCATGAGTGCCTTACCTACGGACTCCAGCTGATTGGAACCCCAGCCCGCATCTACAACATGGTGGCCAGCATGTACGCACACAGCATGAGGGTGTACGGAGACGTCCGTTTTCCGTTGCGCCGTGGCAGCAAGGAGGGGTGCCCCCTGTCCCAAGCCCTTTTTGTTCTGGTGTATGAGGCCTTCCACCAGACTCTCGCTAGGGAACTTCCCAACAGCACCATACTAGCCTATGTCGACCACATCACCATCATCTCCCCGAACCAACGTGAGATGCGACACGTCTTGGAGCGCGCCAGTCAGTTGTCTGCCATACTGGGCCTCAAGACGAAACCTCCAAAGACACAGGCGTACCGTTGGGTCCCATCCCCCCGCCGTGAGGGTGTGGCACGAAGAGAGTCCCCGACCAGGGACAACATCACGTTGGGCGATGCGCGATTATAGCTGCAGCCCCCTATCTTCCACTACCTTGGTCACCTCCTGGCACATCTGACCTAGGAACAAAGGGCACGTGATGACTTCGTGGGGGCGGCCGCAGCTGATCTGGCACGATGCCAATACCTGCCACTGAACGCTTGCGAGTGGGTGCGGCTGCTGAACACCGTCCTGATCTCATTTTGGACGTACCGCACCTTGTTTCTCCCCAACGACTCCATGTTCAAAGCCATGGACTCCATGTGTTTGCGGTTTGTGCTTATGGCGGAGGGAATGGAACTCAATAAAGTCGACGTTCACAAATCATACAACGTCCTTCATGTCACTTCCCCCCACCGCCTGGGCGGAATGGGGTTACACCAACTGTTCTACGCCCACAAGGCACACTTGACGACAATGGTACAGACAATGTTACGCTCACCTCTGGGATCCATTGGCTGCGACCTCAGCAAAGAACCGCCCTGCCGAACGTTGGCTATCCGCAACTACCTGGCTACACTCCCCCTCGGCGGGCACGGTGCCCGTGGGATACCGCCGTGTCACCATTGCGGGCATACCGTGCCACCACCAACCGCCAAACAGGACGTCCCTAGTCTCCGATGGCAGCCTTCAAATAGTTGCGATCGCGGGCTGGGATTATCAGGCGGCGGGCGCAGCAGTGACAAAAGGGCCTCTTCGCATCCTCGCCCGGGTGGCAGGCCCACAACAGTCCTACGGGGCTGAAATGTACCGGGTAGCCATTGGTGCAGCCATCGCATCGGGCGGTGACACTCAATATATCGACAACATGGCCGCCAATAACTCTCACCGCCCACCCACACACGAATGTTCCGACGCTGACATCCGCCACAAAGTGTGCGACCAGGTGCAACACAAACGCGTCGCTGCGGAGTGGATCGCCAGCCACCGCCTTGAGACCGAGGGCCGTAACGCGTAGGAACGTGAACAAATTTGGTGCAATGGGGAAGTAAACCTGCTCACCAAGATGGCCACGCGCCTACCCGTGCCGGAGTACGATCCCCGGCACCCCAAAGATAGTGCAATATGCGGCACGCCCGCCGCCACTCTGGCGCGCAAATGTATCCTCCAGCGGAGGCGTGTTGTCACTTTCGACGGTGCGCACTGGGTACCTTGGCTGCCGATGCGCACGGACCGACACATGCTCTGGGTTAAACGGCTCTGGGGCCAGGTACGATGGGATGGGACCTGCCCTCCGTGGGACCATACCACCCCCAAATGCCCCCTGTCTCCCCTCCATCACGGTACCACTATCCGCAAACGCCTCATCCACAGCATGCGTTGGAAAGTCGCCTTTCGCAACATGTGGCTTAGCACCTAGGGACCGTGGCAAGATACGGTAACTGAATGGTGGAAAAGGGCATCGGCGGCGGACCTACACCATTTTTTCTGCCTTCGCATATTGCAGTCCCTATGGGACCACATCCCCCGAACACTGCGGGTAGACCTGAGGGAGCGTGTGGCCTAGCACTGTAGTTCCGCAGGAACGGAAGTTCCGTGCGTCGGAGTAGGGCGGGCGGGGGTGGCAGACACGATGTATTATCCCCTCCCCCTGCTCTTCAGTCCAATTTGTTTGTGCCCTCCTTTCTCTGGTCCTCAATGGCTGAGAACCACTCTTATGACTGGGGTCGGGAGCATCTGTTGGCCGAAAAACCTGGACCTGTTGGACCAGGGGTGGTCCCATCTGCTGAAGCATCCAGACAAATCGGAAGACATCCCGGAAGAACACAGGAGCAATGTTCTTACAGCAGGGTACAATGTGTGGATAAATTCTAGTCATTTGACCACCACGCGCGGAGCAGTGTTGTTTAAGCAAATGCTGAATGTGCTTATGGTGTCTAGCACATTCCAGTACTACAAAGACTGCTTCCTGTTTGCTCTGAGCGTGTCCTGGGACGTGGACGTGCAGCGATTCGATCTAACCCCGGACCAGAGTCAAGCAGCGTTTGCGTATGTCGACATCATGAGGCAAGCGCAGCGAGTCAGCCCGCTGCGAGACGGGCCCTGGCGCGGGAAACGTTGGGCATCGGCGGGAAACAACGCGGGAGATGGAGCGCAGCGCGAGACGCAAGCAGGCAAGCACGAGGGGCCGACGGAAGGAGCCAGATACGGGGAACAGACCTATGCGGACGACAAGTATGCGCTGTCCCCAGGGCACCTTAAGGATCTGAGGAAGCGGGCCGGGGCCTGTCGCTTGACGCAGAAGTTGTGCAGGGTACTAGAGTCGTACCTGAGGCACCTACCAGAGGCGGCCAGTGAGGCGGTTCGGGCCGCGGGACACGACGGGGGCGCTGACGCAAGCATGCTGGGGAGCGAGGGAGACCCCCTGCTGCATTGGGAACTGGCACTTGCAATCTGGGAAACCATATTAAAATGTGATGATGATGCCAAGTCAGTGCACAAAGACAAGGCGCGGAACGCCAAGAAAAAGGAAAAGAAGGCTCGCTGCAAGGGCAAAAGCAAGGGCAAGCGCTCTCACTCAACGCGTGCATCAGGCTCCATGTACTGCGACAGCTCCAGCTCGGATTACGGGTCGACCACGTCCTCGTCGTCGTCGTCGTCCTCCGGAGGTCGGAGGAGTGGGAGAGGGACAGTGAAGGACATCTCCAACTATGACAAGCTGTTCGAGGAAAGTAAGGACGCGCCAGGGGCGCCTCCTTTCATCTATGTCAAAGGTGTGCCGCATTTTCGTTCGAAGACAACCGGCGACCTGGTGAATGCAGGGAAGCCACCGAATACCCCCTGTCGGTCCTGTCAGAAGTGCCACTGGTACTGGCAGGGGTCCACGGTCGGCTGCCACGGCAACGCCGCGCGCAAAAGATGACAAGCATCACCGGTCTCCCGGCGCTCACGCTCGGCGCCGGGGGGGCAGCCACTCAAAGCGCAGGCCGACCTCCACGGCCGGCAGGAGGTCGTCAGCGCAGAGCATCGAGGCCTGCCCTCGGACGGAGCGGGAGGCAATCGAGGCGGTAACGCGTCTATACACCAACATGACGCCCTCCAGCTGGTCGACGCAGTGCGCAGATTGGAGGCGGCTGTCTCAGCAGGATACGCCTCGTCTTACGCGGGAACGGCGGTGTGTGGGCTCGCGGATGACACCAACAGAGGATATCTGCAGGAGTTACGGAAGTTCGCCAGGCGCATTCGACAACAGCCAGGGGCCAGCGCGTGAACCATCCTCGACGATCAGGTCCTGCACCTCGTCCAAACCACCCAATCAGAATCATCACTCAAAAAGCTGCTCAGTGGGCTGCGGCTGCTGGAAAAGTTACGCTGGATACCGCCAACGGTCAGTGCCGGTGACTGGCTTGTCGTGCAGTCGATGGAAAAATATCCAGAGAAGCTCGGCAAGGTCAGTTCCAAGTCATGGGCCTCGAGGGTTCGCGAACATGTGCAAGTTGGCGCGAAGTCCGGCAGACTGGGAACTCTGTGCAATGGCGGCGCTCAGCGCATCCTTCGGACTCCGGGCGATCGAAGCGATGTCCGTGTCCTACGACGGAGGGTCCGTCCGATATGCGGGGGCCAAAGGGCGGCGGGGGCTCCACTCGGAAGAAGCAGGGCCCTTGGCGCGCGAGTGGGGAGAATTCCTGCAAATGCTGCGGGCGCGCCATGGTTTCCCGCCCGCCAGGTCCGCGTGGTTCACTTCCAGGGCCGCCCTGCACAGAGGCATCGCAGAGCTGGTTGGCAGGCCGGAATCCGACTGCAAGGCGCTGCGCTGGCATTCATGGCGCTGGTATGGGGCGGCGCAGCTGCGCCTCCTTGGGGCACCGACGCAATCGCTGCTGCGATGGGGGGGCTGGGCAACACCGAGCATGCTCAAAGTCACGTGTATCCGCCCAGCATTTGGAGCTTCGTCCGGGGTGGCCCGCTGCCGGTCGCCGCGATTGACGAACACAGGAGAGTCACAATGTCCGAGAGAGCGGGTACCACGCTGCAGTTCTGGGCGCCGTGGATGCGGGCCGACATCGCGATGGCAGACGAAGCGAAAAGGAGCGCTGTTCGACCTGCCGGGCTGCAACCACGTTCGCCGGCTGGCCAGAAAAGGCGCCGCACCAGGTCGCAACCGACGTGAGAAGGGGGGGCAGAGCGCTGGGCGCGAGAACGAGGTCCTGCAGGCGGTGGCGGCGGCATCAGAGTTGCAGGGCGTCAAGCGTGGCAGGGCGGACATGGTCCGCGGGGCCCTGCTCGACATGTTTGCGGCGGTACGTCAAATGGTTGATGGCTGCGAAGGCAGCCAAACGCTTCTGCAGGCTCTACGTTTGGTAATTCAGTCCGGGTTGGGGGAGGACGAGGAGCAAATCTATGATCGCTATTGCCCCCCCCCCCCCCCCCCACAAAAACGCCCACGTTCCAGCGCCAGTCAGAGGTGACGGAGGATATGGCCAGGGCAGGGCTGGGTAAAGCAGGCAGAGTTTCGTTGGCCCAATCCATATGGAGGAAATGTGTACGAGCGGATCTGCTGGATGTCTACCTCAGGGCGTTTCGCAGCGAAAACGAGTTTCCCACTCCTAATTCTAGGTCTCCCGGGAAGCTGCGAAAAATGCTGAACTCTGTCCGCCTGGATACCAGTGGCCTGCGTATTACGGGTCGCCCTGCCTCTGCCACGGCTTTTCTGCGCTACAAAAACAAAACCAAGTGCCGCCTTTTGCTCAACGCCACGAAGATCAACGCGGTGGATGACCGGAGGCCGCCACGTATCAAGCTCCCGTCCCTTCAACTGCTGGCTGATAGATTGGCCAGGCCAGGCGGAAGGCGTCTCTGGATGGCTAAGCTTGACCTTACAAATGCCTATTGGTCAATCAGGCTGCCAGGGGCGTGGAGAAGGGTGTTTGTGGTGCGGGTGCATGGAAAGGGATGGAGGTACACCCGCCTCCCCTTTGGCTCGAAGTACTCACCTGCGGTCTGTCAGCGTCTGGTCAGGGCCGTGGTTCGGTTTGCACTGCAGGGTCTTCCAGTCGTGACGGATGTATATTTAGACGACATTCTGGTCTCAGCATCATCACCCAGTCTGGTCTCCAAGGCGTTGCGCAAAATTGTACATAAGTTACGGTCCGCTGGGTTCATCATTAGCCCTAAGTCCGAAACTACCCCGTCCCAGCGGCTCTCCTTTATAGGAAAGCGTATTGACTCGCGCCAGGGGTCCATCGCCAACAGTCCAGAAGCGGTTGCGGCGGCGCTGCGTATATGGCTTCGGGGTCTGGGGAGGGGGGGCATCTCCCCCCACGAGCTCTCACGTCTGCTGGGCCGGCTGCGGTGGCTGGCCAGGCCAGGGGTGGGGGCAGCGCCTTTTTTGGCGGGGGCTTACCGACAGATTGGTGCTGGCTGCAGCCACTTCACCGGGGCCTTGGCCCGGTCGCTGGGCACTGTTATTGCTTTCTCTGCTACTCCCCTCCGCATCTCCAGGCGCCGCCATCGCCGCACTTCGGTCTTTTTCAGTGACGCGGAGGAGGCGCCAGGAGGCTTCCGCGTAGGGGTGGTGGGCAGCCCTGGGTGCTACCGCACCCGTATGTGCCCGCCATGGATCACCTCCCTCCAACAGGCAGAATTGTATGCGGCGTATTGGGCCACCCAAATCGCAGTGTACAAGGGGGCGCGGTTAGTGGTGGTGGGTGTAGATAATGACGCCGCCCGGGCGCAGCTTAGTGCTTTGTCGGCGAGTGTAGCTTGCGTCAGTCAACAACGCATGATGAGAAGGATGTTCTGGCTCCGGGCGCGGAGCCATGTTGAGCCCTCTTTCTTCAGGGTGGCGTCGGCACTCGATCCCGCCGATCCCCTGAGCCGAATCCAGGATTTCCCACGGCGGACACCTGTCACGGCGGCCGCCGAGCGCCGCCGAAAATCGTGGGGCATGAATCCAGGGCAGTTTGGTGGTTTTTCCCCGTCTCGACCTTCCACCAGGGTGGCAGGGTAGCACAGGGTTCTAACAGGGCTCGCATTCGCTCGCTGTAGTGCAGAAGAAGGAAACGTGATATCCTTCGGCCTCCTCCTGCCTGAATTGCTTGTCAGGGTGCGTCAGGGAATGGCAGTGGAGGCAACGCGCTCGCACTGCGGAGACCACGGAACTGTAGTTCCGCAGGAACGGAAATTCCGTGCGTCGGAGTAGGGCGGGCGGGGGTGGCAGACAGGATGTATTCTCCCCTCCCCCCGCTGTTCAGTCGAATTTGTTTGTGCCCTCCTTTCTCTGTTCCTCCCACCCACCCGCCCAAGTGGCTTCTATGTCCGAGGCAGTGCCGCCTCGGGAATCGCACACTCCAGAAGTACTGTCTCTCCGTACTCTTGCTGGGAATGTTGTGCAGAAGAAGAAGTGTGCAGAAGAAGGAAACGTGATATCCTGCGGCCTCCTCCTGCCTGAATTGCTTGTTAGGGTGCGTCAGGGAATGGCAGTGGAGGCAACGCGCTCGCACTGCGGAGACCACGGAACTAGTACCACGCCCTACTTGGCGTATGCCAACCGCGCGGCCAACTCACCATGCCCCCCCGCAACCCACAGGTGCTGCCCACACCATCCACAGTTAGCATGGTACACAAAGCTGCGCCCACGAGCCGTACGACCAAACCCCACGGACTCTGTCTTCCGCAATCCAGTAGCGTATACAGGGCCCCGGGAGAGAACATCGCGGCGGGATGGCGGCGCCTCTCAAGGTACATTGCACCGTAGAGCGGTGGACACATGGGACCGGCCACAGTCATACCGCACCAGGTCATGGGCGGTGAAATATCTCGACCAGTGCCTTTGTTCCACTGCCGGAGACGCAAGGGCACAACAAGTAGCCTCGGCGATGCAGTATCTGGCCCAGCCTTGGTTTCTGTATCAGCGTGCCGTTCTCGGGGCCTCACCGATGGATTCATACCGGGACGTGCTAGATGATCTGGTGCAGCAATCACAGCACTAGCACTCCTTTCTGCGACGTGGTAGAGTGTGGACCACCTCCGCAGACCCGCACTACCAGCGGCATAACCGAAGGGTTCAGCTCTTTTCGGTGATGAGCCAGTTGTGGGCATCTAAGCGCGCCGCCCACCGGGTGAAGTCGCCTCTGCCTAAACGCCAGTGCCGCACAAGGCCCGGCATCCTGGGCCAACGCCCGCCACCGGACATGGCCCCTGCAAAGCGACGAAAGCTTGTCACCCTTGAGGATCTGTGGGGAATGGCACACACGTGATCCAGCATGTCTTAACCCCCTTAACAGTTACGCATTATAGGCTTGCCATATGGCGTGGCGGTTTGGCGTACCGCATCGGAGAGCCTTCTGCTATACGCATGTGAACTTTGGGTCTTTGCCATGTGCCCCGCGTTGCGGGGATCCAATGTATCATGTGATGTAGACACCCACTTTCCCAAGCACAGTCTTCAGTAGTCTTTGAACTTCTGGAGTCAGTCAACAGAAAAGAAAAAAAGGGTTGCAACACTGCACGTGCGCCTTGATTGCCCCGTAGCAAAGAGCCCTTTGTTGCCCTCTAACTCCACAATATGTCCGAGAACCGGCCCAAAAATGGCTAAAAATGGCATGAATGTGCGCTATTTGTGTCAAACAAGCCCAAAACCAAGAACGGGCCGTATCTTGGGCTACGTGGCTCAGAATTCTATTCCGAGGGCACTTGTTACATCTGCCCCCCCCCCCCCTTTGTGGTTTTCAAGCCTCAAAATCGCTCAACAAGACGCCTAGACCCCCGTACCAGTGGTCACTTTGTGGAGCAGGAGGGCAGCCCGGCCTGCGCACGGTGGGGGCCAATAGTGGGTGCACCACCGTCCCCAGGCGAAAAAATCCTTTTTTCCAACAATTGTTACTAGACCACTTGCAATGCTCAACCAAGTGTTTTTCTCCCGGTTTGAGCCTGTGCGGACGCGTTTTGGCCTATGCAAAATCTCAAAATGCCTTGAAAATGGGCCGTTTTGGGACCAAAAAGGGGTCAAAAATGGGTCAAAAACGCGTTTTTCGAAAAGTGATCCTAGACCGTTCAGTAACCTGAAACAAGTGTTTTCAGCCCATTTTGAGCCCGTGGTGATGCGTTTCCACCCATGGAACATCCCCAAATGCCTTAAAAAGGGGCTGTTTTTGGTACCAAAAATGGGTGAAAAAAGGGTTGAAAACGCATTCTCCAAAAATTGCTCCTGGACCATAGAGGATATACAGACAAGTGAAATGAGCCCATTTTGAGCCCGTTTTGACCGAGTTTAGCTCTTCCGCCACATGTATGCACCAAGTTGTACCCTTTGCACGTACCTTAGAGCCGTATGGTGGAGCCACCTAGAGTTCGGGAGAGGGGTGTAGATTAGAGGATATATATATTACTACACCCCTCTCCCCTTAAATCCAGCTATCAAGCAACAAACAAGCAAGCAAGCACGCACTTCTCTTTTCGATTTTGGCCATTGCTCTGCCTCATCACTCCGGGCTCTACTCTACTCTAGCCATCCTGAAGCCTAGGTGGTGCCCTTGCCTAATCCCAATTTTTGAGCCAAAAACTCACCGGTGGCGCCTCGGGGCGGGGCCGCGAAGTCAGGAGGTGCCCTCCCAAAGCTGCGCATTCTGTGCCCCAGAACAGCTTTTTTTGGCCCCAAACGGCCCAGGAACCCACTGAAAACAGACAAACGACGGGAAACGGTGGCCACATTCCACATGCGCCTTGATTGCCCCGTGACCAAGAGCCCTTTCTTGCCCTCTAACTCCACGATATGTCCCAGAAACGACCCAAAAATGCCAAAAAATGTCCCAAATTGCGTGCAGTGTGTGTCAAACACTTCCAAAACGAAGAACGGGCTGTATCTTGGGCTATGTGGCTCAAAACCGGTTCTGAGGGCACCTAGTCCACCGACAACCCCCCACTTTTTGTGGTTTCCAAGCCTTAAATTCGCCCAACGAGACGCGTAGACCCCCGTACTAGTGGTTACTTGGTGCAGCGTGAGGGCAGCGCAGCCCGCGCATGGTTGGGGCCAACGGCGCGTCCACCGGGGTCCCCCGGGCAAATAAAAATCATTTTTTTCTAAGTTGTTCCCAGACCACTTGGAATGCTCAAACAAGTGTTTTTAGGCCGTTTTGAGCCTGTGGTGGCGCGTTTTGGGCCATGGCAAATCCCAAAATGCCTTAAATTTGGGCAGTTTTGGGACCAAAAATGGGTCAAAATGGGTACGCATTTTTTCAACGGTGATCCTAGACTATTTGGGACACTCAAACAAGTGGTGTTAGCCCATTTTGAGCTCGTGGTGACACGTTTTGGGCCATGAAAAATCCCGATCTGCCTTGAGAACGGTCCGTTTTTGAAGCTAGAATGGGTGAAAAACGGGTCTAGAAATGTATTTTTCCAAAAGTGGTATTCGACCATTGGGGGTGCACACATAGTTCAAATTAACTAATTTTGAGACCTTTTTGACCCAGTTTAGCCCCTTCCGCCACATGTATGCACCAAGTTGTACACTTTGCACGAACGTTAGAGCCGTACGGTGAAGCCACTTCGAGTTGGGGAGAGGGGTGTGGATTAAAAGATATATATGGGGGTTGGACGGGGTGGAGGGTCTAAACCCCCCTGTTTGTTAAACTAGCAGCCGATTTTCTAGAAATCCGGTTCGGACGCCCCTTGTGTGGTACCATTTTAGGTGGTGCACACACCCCCCCCCCCTATTTTGAATGTGGGGAATCCAAACAAAGAGGTCCCGTTGCTTGTTGAAACGGCGGCGAGGCTTTACGGCTTGGGAAAGTTGGACGCTTTTGCCTGAAATCTGTCAATCTGGCTGCCCGGCTGCTTGCTTGTTTGCTGTGTACTTGCCTTGTGCCCTTAGTTTCTCGGACATATCGTTTTGTTGGGAAAAAATGCCGGGGTAAATTGATGCGTCTCGAAAATCTTGGTGTTTCCTTGTTACTCCACAATATGACGAAGCAATGCACGAAACACGACAGGCACTGGTGGAGTGGTACCAACACGTTTCGATAACGATGCCTGGCCGTCTATTGCTTCTTGGACCTCACCTTCTCCCAAGGACCACAAAATGCGGCATTCGGGCACCGGTGATATGCCCCTGGCATACAACAATCACACAAACAAGGAATGCGACGACTGGGGAGCTCTCCGGGCGTGCCGGTACTTGCGTACTGGTAGAACTTCGTCGTCGCCGGAACGGTGTTTTTCTGGAGTGAGGGTGGAAATTTCGTCCGGCTGGACGAGTACAAACGGGTACTCCCTATACTTAGGGCCCCTCATGGGAGCGGACTTGGTGATGCGCGTGAGCTCCGTGTAGAGCTCGAAAAGGGTTGGGGTATGAGGATAACGGCTACATATGTTGCGAATTATGTGTGCTCGAGGAACGGGTTGCCTTGCTGGGAGTTGACAGGAGAAACCCGCTAGAGACGAGGACACACACATGTGAGAGAAAATGGGCCGTTGGTAGAGTTGAACACCTTGTTCGACCCTCTTTCTTGCATTTTTTGGACTCGGCACATCAAAATACATCTTTATTCCTTCTATGGTTTTTGGTTGTAGTGACGATATGTTGGAACCATGCCCGGTTCTCTCCCAGACCCCAATTAGCGACCTGTGTATTCTGCACAGAGAGCCCAAAATCCTGGAAGCGTCCGACTTGCGCCCTGATTTCCGAAGAAATGTGGGTGCCTACCCCCCCCCTAACCCATACATACCCCAAAAACCGTTTTCTTGGAGATTTCGAAAAGGTATAACATCCCCCCCCCCCCCCCTACGGAACAACATTTTTCCGAAAATCAGCCCGGACCGAAACATTCCTGCTAGTTTAACGAATAGACACCCCCCCCCCCCCCTCGCCAACCCCCATATATGTTACTACACCCCTCTCCCCTTAAATCTAGCTAACAAGCAACAAGCAAGCAACAAACAAGCACTTCTCCTTTCCGTTTTGCCCATTGCTCCTCCTCATCGCTCCGGGCTCTACTCTACTGTAGCCATCCTAGAGCCTAGATGGTGGCCTTGCCAATTCCAAGGTTTGAGCCAAAAACTCACCGGTGGCGCCCCGGGTTGGGGGCGCGAAGTCGGGAGATGCCATCCCAAAACTGCGCATTTTGTGCCCCAAAATAGCTTTTTTTGGCCCAAAACGGCCCCGAAACCCAATCAAAACGGCCAAACGAAGCGAAAGGGTCCGAACACTACACATGTGCCTCGATGGCGCCGTGACCAAGAGCCCTTTATTGCCCTCTAGCTCCACGATGCGTCCGAGAAACGGCCCAAAAATGGCCAAATATGGCCTGAATGTGCGCTGTTCGCGTCAAATAGGCCCGAAACCAAAAACGGGCCATATCTTAGGCTATGTGGCCCAAAACCGAATTCCGGGGGCACCTAGTCCACCCGCAATCCCCCACTTTTTGTGGTTTCCAAGCCTCACAATGGCCCAACGAGACCCGTAGACCCCCGTACCAGTGGTCACTTGGTGCAGGCGGAGGGCAGCGGAGCCCGCGCACGGTTGGGGCCAACAGTGGGTCCACCGGGGTCCCCGGGGCGAAAAAATTCATTTTTTCTAAGTTGTACCTAGACCACTTGGGATGCTCAAACAAGTGTTTTTAGCCCGTTTTGAGCCCGTGGTGTCGCATTTTGGGCCATGGAAAATCCCAAAATGCCTTGAAAATGGGCTGTTTCAAAACCAAAAATTGGTCTAAACTGGGTCAAAAATGCAATTTTCCAAAATAGATCGTGGACCCTTTGGCATGCTCAAACAAGTTTTTTTAGCCCATTTTGAGCCCGAGATCCGGGATTTTGGCCCATGTAAAATCCCAAAACGCCTTAAAAATGGGTCGTTTTGGGACCAAAAATGGGTCAAAAATGGGTGAAAAATGCGTTTTTCCAAAAGTGATCGTGGACCGTTTGGGATGCTCAGACAAACATTTTTAGCCCATTTTGAGCCCATTGGGACTGGTTTTGGCCCATGGAAAATCCCAATATGCTTGAAAAAGGGGCCGTTTAGGGAGCAAAAATGGGTGAAAAATGGGTCGAAAACGTGTTTTTCCAAAAGTGACCGTGGACCATTAGGGGTCCACAAAGAAGTGTTTTGAGCCCATTTTGACCCCGTTTTGATCAAGTTTAGCCCCTTCCGCCACGTGTATGCACGAAGTTGTACCCTTCGCACGTACCTTAGAGCCGTATGGTGGAGCCACCTAGAGTCGGGGAGAGGGGTGTAGGTTAGAGGATATGTGTATACACACACACACACACACACACATATTTGCGCAATTCATGCATATTGGGTGAGCTTTTTTTTCCCCCCAAATTTTCAAATAAGGCAGATTGCACCCTTGTAGTGTAAACCAGCTTGACAAAAATCATCACATGCAACATGTGGAATGAAGCGGCGGCAGCGGGGGGGGGGGGGGGGGTTCCATGATATCTCTTCCACACTGTCTTCATGCCTTCATCTAATAAGTCCCATCAAAAATCCCACAAGTCCCCGAAATGGACTTCACAACCACCCAGGATTTGGGGATTTTGACATGTTGTCCTGCATTCTTCAGCACATTGCGCCCCATTCTTTGCTTTTTTATGGAATCCTTTCACGTCAGGGTTTTCCCACGACCCTTTTTGTGAGCCTCAATCTTTCACGTGAGTGGCAACCATACCTACACACACACCCGGGCGGAAGGGGTAGTTAACAACTTGGACACGGGAAACCGGGGCCCCGACAATACCCGGTGGATGGTTCTCCCTTCCCTGCCCCTCCTAGGAAAGCTCCCTCTAGCCACCATAGACACCGCTAGTTGAGTGGCCGAGTGGTGATCTCTTGTGCAGCCATGTGGTAGATCACAGGTTCGAATCCAGACCTCTCTTTCTCCTTTGCAAGGCATGTGCTAGATGGGTTACTAATGTATGTATGTGTGTACGTGTGTGTGTGTGTGTGTGTGTGTGTATTTTCTTAGTCATATGGCAGACCGTTAGCGTGCCGCCGCACCTCCTTCTTCTCCATCCCTGGACGCCGGCCGGCAATCCGGCGGTACATTGCCCTTCTCCCGAACCCCCCACGTGTCCACCCCCCCGACCATCCTTGCCCCCCTCCTAACCCATCCCCTCTTGCACGCTGTTCTCTGTCCTACAGGTCCTAGTAGCAGTGGAGTCCTCCCCCTGGCGGAAGCGGGAGACAACAGCACTAACATAGGGAACTTGGACCCCATCGGTACCCGGCAAGTGGTTATCCCTTCCCCCCCCCCCCCCCGAACACTTTTTGAGTGTCTATTTTTTTTCGGTGTCTTTTTGGCCATGCTTGCCCGGGCCGCTTGGCTTTGACAAACTGCCGCCGACGTCACCCCCCTGTCCCCTGACCGCATGAGTGTCCGGGACACTCAAGCCCGTCTGGCCACGCCAGGCGAGGAGGTCATCGTCCCTGCCGACGCCGGTCAATTGGCGTGTTTGGCAGCCATCGATGACGCAGATCACATCATCCAGGACGAAGTGGTGCTGAAGAGTGGAGTTCCAGAGGCTGCCTCCCTGTCGTACGACCTCTTCAAGGACTGCGACTCGTCCGAAAAACTAGCTGCCGTCCTTTACGGCAGTCGCCCCAACGTAGTGCTCGTTGGGGAAATGACGGAGTATGACAAAATTCAAAATGCAATTAAGAGGCTGCTTGCTGATCTGCCCATGCTGGGCCGCTTTGTTGCCATCCTGCTTGAACCTGTCAGCGACGATGATGACAAGCCATCGTTTCTCAATCGGGCACTCGCCCTCAACTCCAACTTGCCATTCGGTTGCGACAAGCTGCAAATGGCAGACAGGTCCCTCTTGCACATACGCACACATGGTCGATTTGATGTCTGGATCGCAAGCAGCACAAGGGAGTCCAGCATCCTATCGCCGCCCCCAACGTACAAGCTCCTGCGGCTTATGACACCTGGGGCAGAGGTTGACAAGGTGGTGTTCCACGAGCCAGATGTGCGGGATAATCAGTACGCCATACAGGTCCACAATTACCTGATCAACGGGCTGCTGGGGTCTATTGGTTTGAACTCTGATGAAGTCCATCTCCTTACGGGAACAGACCCACGGAACTCGAAGCTGTTCTTCACAGAACTAAATGAGGAACAAGTGAATACCGTGGTATCACGATTCGGATCCAAGCCAAGGTTCCAGATCCAGCCAGTGGAATGGTATCGTGGGGCCAACTTGACCACTAGTTGTGCCTCGTCTCAACTTTTGTTTGCGTCTCCAATGTTTAGGCAGTTTTCCTGTCTTTGTTTTTGTTAACCCATGGACGGGGTTGAGCAGCCTAATCAGAACCAGCAAGAGTCAGCCGAGGAGCGGCTGGCGGCGCAAGCCAAAGAAATTCAAGAACTCAGAGAGCAACTCGCCCGAGTGGCAGTGAAGGAGGGGCCCCGCCTGCCCCCGCTGAGCGTACCAGAAGTAAACCGAGCCCTCGAGAAGCCCCAGTTGGCACAGTGGATGAGACTCATGCTGTCCAACATCAAGGCGTACGTGCGCCTTAGAGCTGGTGAGGTGGGGGAGATCCCCCGACCAAGTGAGTTTGGCGGCCAGGCGACGGAGGCCGCAGTCGACCCAGGAGAGCAGCTGGCGTGGAGGGTCTGGGACTGCGTGTCCCAGTCCCAGGCGGTGTATGCCCGAAGGTATGCAGGGACGCACGGAAAAACCAGCTCCGAGTCCAACCAGTACACCACGCTGGAGGAGGCATGGAAGGAACAGGGATCGGCGTTCACGTGGCGGAGCGTGAAATTCAGGGAGGTGGGAGGAGTACTGCAATGGCAGCCGAGGCAGGGCGAGTGGATCCTTGTGGACTCGCCGCCGAGCGGGGGGTGCCAGAGGTGCGCGCAGCGGGGATCCCCCGACGAACGCCAGTGGCACTTTAGATGCCCACACTGGTCCTGACAGGACCGACTGGAGCCCGGACAGGCCGCCCCGGGCTCCGGCGTTGCGGACACGGCGGCAGAGCTGCGGGCGCTCGCCCGCCGGTGGGAGACAGCAGCCCGGTCAGACGACCCCTGCTCACCGGAGGAAAGTGCCATGCAGTCCTGGAGACCGAGAACCCGCTCGCAGTACGCGTCCCGACTCCGGGCCTTGGCGGCTTACGCGGACCGCACGGGCCCGCCTGATACAGCCGCAGCACTGGCAGGCCTCCTGGCGGAGCGGGCGCAAGCCGGCGCTACAGCGTCAGCCCTGCGGGGTATTACCTCCGCGGTCAGAGCCGTGGAGGACCTCCAGTGGCTGCCCCCAACAGTCACCACCTTGCACAAGCGGATTGCGGCGGGAGCCGCATCCTCGGGCTCTCAGCCCTATCTGTCCCCAGCAGGCTTGGTCCAGCTGGTCGAAAAGGCCACAGACTCCAGACACGGAGCGGTGTTCAGCGCATTGGCCATCATCAGCTGGGTATGCTACCTGCGGGTGGGCGAAGCAGCTGGCATCAGGGTTACTGACCTGGCTATGCCAGGCTTTGTCCAATTTTGGAACTCCAAGACAGGGGAGGAGGGGTACACCACCCGCCCCCTGTACAGGTATGCGGACGGCCTCCGGGCGTGGCTTCATGGCCACATGGTTTCGCTGGGCCGGTCCTCAGACATGCTCGTCTGGCAGTCAGGGGAAGCGGGGTTGGAGGCAGGCATGGCCGACGCCCTGGCGAGCACCGCCCACTTCCGAGCCAGGTGGCACGCCTTGCGCAGGGGAGGCGCCGCAGCGACTTGGGCCCGTAAGCCAGACCTCGCCTACTACAAATGGTGGGGCAGATGGCAGAGCACGGCCGTGGCGATGCAATACGGCACCAAATGGTCGGACCCGGGAGTCGTTGCCCCTACGGTACTGCCCGCATGGTCCCGTGACCTGGGGCCTTTGCCGACTCCGGAACGCGTGGGCGTTCTGGCCCTGTGGGGATCCCCGATGTTCCCCAGTATCGCGAGCGCCCTCAACACCCCGACCAAGCGCAAGCAGAGACTTCCGCGAGGTCAGAAGCTGGAATCCACTGCGAGCGGCACGCTTGGGGGAGGAGGCGACGGAGACCAAACCGCGGCCGAGCTGGAGGAATCCCCAGGGGACGGCTCTGCTGAGGTGGGCCTGGGGCCTGACACAGCTCCTACCCTCCCTCCACTTCCTCCTTTGGCCTCTGCCATTGAGCGCGGCGCCGTGTCTCGGGAAGATGCGGGTCAGCGGTGCACGGTGGTGGGGCCTTTGGTGGCCGTGGGGGGGGGGGGTGTGCGGGCCGGGGACGGCAGCCGGGCCCATCAATGTCGATTCCGACGTGGACACCGACGACAACAGCGAGGATTCCGGAAGCGAGCCCTCTGGCGAATTCGCAGTCGGCAGCGCCAGGGGCTCCCCCGGGCGTCGACAGGCCGGAGTTGCCAGGTTCGTTGGACGGGAGCGTAAGCCGTGGTCCTCCAGGGCAGCCGTTGGCCCAGTCAGAGGAGGACCCGCAGCGGGCTCGAAAGCTGGAGTGGTGGGCCGTGTCTACCGCACATACGCGGGGCCGCGTCGCGCTAAGGTGGTCCTGGATGGTACGCAGGCCGTGCGATCCCGAGCCCCCGCACGCCGTCAAGCTGGGAGACCTCGTTTGGCCCAGCAGATCCGAACGCCGCAGCCCAAGCGCATCAAGCTCGGGCAGGGCGGGCGTGTCCGGACGCCGGAGGCGCAAGGCCCGGTGGAGGGTGCCTTCGTGGCTGCAGCTGAGCGTCTCAAGGCCAAGGCTTGGGGGAGGGCGGGCCCAGTGGCGTCGCCCCCCCCCCCCCCTCTGTAAGGGTCCCGACAGGGGCGGGAGGGTGCAGGAACAGCCCCCCCTCTTCCTGGAGTTCATGCAGACGCTCACCCCCCATTTTCACTAGATAGCCGAGCGGGAACGTTGTGGCTTGTGGATGGTTGCGAAGAGGGTGGATTTGTGGTTGAATAGAGTATTCGATACAGCCGAGGCTTTCCGCTTGCAAGGGGCTTTACCCGCTCTCCTGGGCGCCTTGCGCAAGCTCCACCCGGACGCCTGGGAGGCATGCCTCCATATCAACACCTCCCCCATTCCGCGGTTCATGGGGGGGGTCGAGGACGCCATTTTGGACCGGGGATTGGGACCGGTAGGCTCCCACCAGCTACCGGACGAACTGTGGGACGCTGTCGTACCGCCCTTCTACCATGGAGGGCTCCAGGATTTTGACGTCGAGCGAGAGTGGCAGGAAGGCGATAGGGTGGTCCGAGGGGCAACCAGATGGGTGTCGCAGCAGGTCCAGAGGATAGTGCAGGCGTTGAGGGGGGAGGGGGTCTACGAGGAGCCGGCCGACCCCCCCCCCCCCCCCCGCCCACGTGTTACCCCTTCGTCATCCCCAAATCATCCGAGAAGGTCTCCTTGATCTTGAGTTGCGTCAAGATCAACAAGAGTGACGGGGGCAAGCCCCCCACTTTTAGGTTGGATTCCTGGGAGGATTTGGCTAGGTCCTTGTCGGCATTCCCGCCTGATGTGGACCTCTACGGCCTCCACATTGACCTCAAAAATGCGTTCTGGAGCTTTTGCTTGCCCCAGGGTGCGCGCCAGGTTTTTCGCTTCCGGCCCGCCCCCGGGGCTCCGCCTGTGGCGCTGTCGCGCCTACCGTTTGGCTGGAAATACAGCCCCTATATGTGCCAAACGAGTTTGGCACGCATTCTCCAGGGGGTACTGCCCCCCGAGATACTCCTTGTGCACTACCTCGATGACTTTTTGCTCGTCTTCACTGATAGGGAGGTGCTAAGGGAGGCGGGGCGAGTGGCAGTGCGTGCCCTGATCGAGGCTGGTTTCCTCATAAGTCCTAAGAGTGTCCTGGACCCGGTGCCTGTGGCGTCATTCCTGGGGAAGGAACTCGACTTGCAGGCCAGACGGATCAGGAGCCATGAACAAGCACTGCTCCAGTTGTGGGCGGGATGGCTGAGGCTGGCGGTTGGCGCAGGCAACGACCGGCACCTCCAAAGCCTTCTGGGTTTGCTGAATTGGCATGTGCGTCCGAGGGGATTGGGTTGCCCTTTCGCGGCGGGCGCCTACTGCTGGTTGCGCTGGGGTAGGACGGTGGGGGGGGTCAAACAGCCGGCCCGGGGCTTCCCCCTGAAAATGCTGGGCAGCCTCGCAACATTGGTGGCGTTGGCGGCCGAGCCCTGGCAGGCGCCGGGCGGGGAGGCCTGGCGGCAATTGAGGACCCTCAAGTTTGGGACTGAGGATAGGCTTTCGCGATCATCTCTGTGGTGCGGGGGCGTCGTCCCCTTTGTCGATGGAGCGCGCGATGCGGGGTGCTGGAGGGTTGGGGCGGTCGTGCCGGGAGTGGGTGTGCGTACGCATGTGACACCTCCTGCCCGCTTCGCCAGCCAGCAAACCACGGAACTGAGGGGAGTGGCGTGGGCTGTCAGGTTTGCAGTCAGGACGGGACACCGATCTGTTACGGTCTGTAGCGACAGTGAGGCGGCCATTGCTCAGGTCCTCAGGCTGCGCGCGACTAGCCACCTGACCCACCACCAAACAGTCCTGCGGTCGTTGGCTAGAGTCCTGTGGGTATCGGGGATCGTGCTCCGCCTCGTGTGGGTGCCCTCGGCGCTTCAGCCGGGAGACCCTATGTCCAGGGTGACGTCAGTGTTCGGAGGCTCGCAGGCCAGAGCGGAAGTCGAGGCTTGGTGCACGTGGGATGCATTGCTGGAGAATCCGGGCGAGGCTCGGGTGAGGGGGGTGGTGTGTCTCCGGGGATGCTAGCCCCCCCCCCCCCCTCCCCCCAGCAGAACAGCGGCGGCAGAGTATGCGCCCTCCATGTAGCAACCTTTTTTCTTTTGCTATCCGCACCTATGACCAAGCGTCGGGGCTCGCGTGGCGCCCACAAGCGACGGGGTTCCCGTGGAGCCCACCGAAAGGGTCGCCATGGCGGACAGCGGCACCGACGTTCCGCGGACGCCCAGCAGCGCCGGGCGGCGAAGTGGAGCAGAGTGCTCCGCGCCCGCCATCGCGGCAGGTTGGCGCGCCTGCCCGTCCGCCGGGTGCTGCTCGGCAACGGGGTACGCCTGTGCCCCCAGTGCCCCCTCCCTGACGACAGGGAGGGATTTTTGGAACGGGCGGTCCGGGACGTGGCCGCACGCGTGGGAGGCACGCCGCACCGCCGCACGACCCCCGGCGGCCGCAGCGTCAAACCCCCAGGGCGGCATGCCTGCTGCCAGGTCTGGGAGGTAAGGTTGCCGGAGGGAGTCGCTGTGGCCTCCCTAACGGACTGGAACCAGGGACGCAGGGTGGCTGTACCCTATATATGGATCCAGGCCCGGTATGGGCTGGTGTTGCAAATTGCCCGCCTCTTCAACCCGTGAGGTCTGACGACTGTCGTCGTCGTCTGTGCCTGCCCGGTGCAGTGGGTGTCCCTGACGGCTTGGCCGCTAGGTGCTGATTTGGGTTTGTATTTTTGGGCCGCGTCGGTCCGCGTTCCGCTGGAGCTGAAGGCCGGGTGCTGGGGCTGGCCGCCTTTTACCGTTAGTAAGGACTCAGCGACAGTCGTGCTCACCTGTTTCTGCCCTTTGCAGAGGTTGACTCCGGCGGCGTGGCCGCTGGGTGCGCCTGTTGTGTTGTCTTTTTACATGGTTGGCGGCACGGCCGCTGGGTGCTTTATTTATTCACCTTTTTGGGCCAGCATCACTCCGCAGCCGGCTGGGACTGACGGCCGGTTGGTGCGATTAGCCCGCCTCTTTGTCCGCAGGGCAAGGCGACCGTCGTGATCGCCTGTAACTGCCTGCTGTGGTGGCTGTCCGGGGCGGCGTGGCCGCTGGAGGAGTCCGCCGGGCTTAGGTTGTGGGCCCTGTGGGGGATACCTGGATATGGCGGAGATCTTTTTGGGCCGAACTCACTCCGCGTCCGGCTGGGGCTGCCGGCTGATTGGTGCGATTTACCCGCCTTATCTGTTCGTGGGGCACGAAGACCGTCGTGACCACCTGTGTCTGACCACTGTGGTGACTGTCCGGGCGGCGCGGCCGCTGGAGGGGTCCGCCGAGGGTGGCGTTGCTGAATTGGGCCCGGTACAAGACACGAATCCTGACCTCCCTCCACTTCAGCCTCTGGCCTCTGCCATCGAGCGCGGCGCCGTGTCTCGGGAAGATGCGGGTCAGCAGTGCACGGTGGCGGGTCCCCTGGTTGTCGTGGGGGGGGGGGGGGGTTGCTTCTGTTGCTTTGCCTTTTGCTTGATAACTACCTCCGTTCACATTCCTCTGGGGCTGGGATCCGGATGTGGGACCTGTGGTGTGGGAACTGGGTACAGCGGAGAATGAATACCCAAGTCCTGTGCAGTTTTCTTGTGCTCTGCTTGTGCAAACACTAGTTGTGCCTCGTCTCAACTTTTGTTTGCGTCTCCAATGTTTAGGCAGTTTTCCTGTCTTTGCCCGCCCACCCACCCACTGACCGGCTGACCCCCTGAGAGCACCTGCCTTTCTCGTCCCTTTTGAAACCGATTCCCTCGGGTAGAGTGGGGGATCTAACCGTGCTACAGCGTGTGGACCAGGGTATAGGGTCAGGGTCCGTATCAGAGTGGGGTCCCGCATCCAGCGGTCCTGTGCAGTTTTCTTGTGCTCTGCTTGTGCAAACAATATGTCTGCTGTCTATGAGGTATGGATAAAGAAGACACACAAGGAAACATGGTCGCCCATGCTGTATGCCTCAGTTCTCGCAATGTTTTGGACAATCACGGGCGTCTTGCAGGCGCAATCGCCAGTGAAAATCCACGTACTGGGCCCCAGTAAAATACCACTGGGTCTCACAGAAATTGGGCACTCGCTGTTGAAGACAAGGTACCGTGAACTGGTGGTTGCCATCGGGGCTGTCTTCAAGGATCTGAAGACAGGACAGTTCCTCGACAGAGACATCATCTCCAAGCCCACTGTCCCCTCGACATGGAAGAAGGAACTGGTAGGCACAGTGTACATCTTCGATGTGGCACCTTGGTGGTATCTCTCGGATTTGACTGAGGCCCTTGCTCCTTCGGTACAGTGCCGGTATATCGCGGACCGTGTCAGGTGGAGTGTTGGGGAGATGCGCACGGCTACATGGCGACTAACCGGGGAAAGTGTGTCACAGCTGATTGGAAAAGTCTACTTGTCGGACTCTGGAATGCCTCCATTGTTAGTGATCTCCGAGGCGGACTATGAGGCGCGGAAAAGGCGTATCACGGACCGGCCCAGAAACACAAATGACACAAAGACACGCAGGCAAGGCCTAATCACGGCAGGTGAAAAGGCCAAGGCCATGGAGGTGGACGACCAAGTAGACAAGGTCATTAGCTCCCTCAAACGCAAGTGGGACTTGAAGGAGGATGAGGCTTCGTCGTCCAATGGAGTCGCACGATGACGTCTGCATCAAGCATCCCTCTGAGCAGCACGCTCAGAGTACTGTCCCAAAATATCAATGGATTTCAAATGAAAATGACCATGAGAAAGCGTAAGCAAAAGCGCATAGTGGCCCTAGAGTCACTGCTGCGGTCCCTGGAGGTGGACTTCTTCGCCATCCAAGAGCCCCACTTCGTCACGGTTGAGGATCGTCAAGCGGGCATGCAATGCTTATCAAAGTACGGGTATGGCCTGGACGGACCACTTCATGAAGAAGGACGGGGAGGAGTGGCACTGGCGTGGAAAACATCCAAGTGGACGTTACAATCAATGAAGTTCTTGTCTCCCAGGGCGCTGAAAGCCTCGCTGTCCAGTGGTCCACTGCAGATCCCTTTAGTGGTGGCCAACCTCCATCACAAGCACACGCGACGACAGTCGCAATGGAAAGACATCGCCAAGGAGTTACATGGACTGAACCTGATTTAATGTGCTGATCACAATGATCTAGTGGTATAAAACAGAGGGACGCCTTTGCGCCCCCAGAGTTTGAGCATGACACGTCTTTACGTGCCTGAGAACAGGAGAGTGACAACTTTAGCGAAAGCGGGTCTGCAGGACGTTTGGGTGGACATCCATTGTCCAACTCTGACGGATATCAAGGACAAAGAATCATCATGCCCGACGGGCTTCACATACGGCTATCCTCGAGAAGTAGAGCGGCTCGATCCGCAGAGATTACGCCGTATTGACCGCATACACACGACGCCTGACTTGTTGAGCTTGGCGACCAGCGTGTACCCCATGTTTGCTGCCAACTCGGACCACAAGGCAATCCTGGCTGAATTCACACCCCCATCCTTCGAAACAGAGGACACAGTTCCTAGATTCTGCTGCCCAGAGACCATCCTCCAAGACTCTGAGGCAATGGAAGATCCGGAGACCTCTCTCAAGTCTATCACCTCGACGGGAGATCAATGGTGGGAAGATGCACTGGGCTGCATCCAAAACAAGGCGGTCAGCTACCAAAGGGAGCACAAAAACAAAAAGCAGTCGGTTGAACTACAAGCCCTACGGCTCTTACGTGGCTCCACAAGGGACTCCGTCACACCAGCGGTCTGTCAATTTCTTTCATCACTGGGAATTGCAGCGACAGAAGCGGCAACGGCTTACACCCTCCTGGTTGGGTTATACGAAAAGGCACAGCGTGACAGAACGGGCATGGAAACACTCTCCAAGCTCAAGGGGGTGATCACGTCGGGGGAAACCTCAGGGGATCTGAGAACGCAAAGAAACGAGTTGTACCGGCTAATGCGGGAGCTGCAGGAGCGAAAGAAACTTCAACAGCTGGTGTCCCGGGCAGGCACATCAATACGCGGAGCAAAGGCGGTGGCAAAAGAACTGGTGGAACATTGGGATCAAGTGTCCACCCCAACGGGAGCTACGGAGGAAGAATTTGTGGCCTATCCGAAAGCGTTAGGAGTGGAACAGCGGCTGCGCAAGGCAGGTCGACTCATGTTCAAGCAATTTTCCCTGGACATAGTACATGAAGGCCTTAAGAGGCTGAACAACAACAGCTCTCCTGGACTGGACAGTTTCTCGGCAAAATTCTTCAAGAGGTTCTCAGAAATTTTCGGACCGCAAATGTATGAGTCACTGAAACGCTTCCTCGACGTGGGTACAATGCCGGAGACATGGACCTCGGGAGTGGTGACAATGATCCCCAAGACAAAGGCAATGCAAACGCCGGATTCTCTCCGACCAATTGCGCTGCAAACGACAGGGCAGAAGTGGCTCACCAACATTCTCCTGATCCAGTTAGAGGATGTACTTCTCCACTGCATCCCATCACAGCAAACGGGTTTCCTTCGTCACAGAAGTATCCTCCAGCATGTCTATGGCTCGAGGGCACTCTGGGATGGCTTACGTGAAGGAGCGGCGTTGTTGTGGAATTCAGAAATGCGTTTTCCACGATGTCTCACGAGATGGTGTCGGCGGCACTGGGTCTGATGTGCATACCGTTCCTGTACATCCGACTGATACTGCATCTTTTACGTGCACCGTATCTGCACTGAGTTGGTAAGGGATATGTTCCAGAGGTCTATCACCATCCGCGTGCAGGCACGCGCCAGGGAGACCCATTCTCCCCGGCACTGTTCTCCCTGGTGGCATCCTTTGTGATTTTCCCGCTACAAGACCTGGGTCCAGGGCTGACTATCATGATGTATGCGGATGACCTCATCATCTTCTTGGATGGACGTGCCAACCCACAGCTGCTGGGGAGGGTATGGGAAGTGGTGTCTTGTTTTGGACAGTTTTCTGGGCTGAAGGTCAACCTGAATAAAACGGCAGCGATAGTTCGCAACTGTGGGGGAATGGAGTGGGCGAGGTGCTTTCAGGACATTGGGGTGGACGTCAAAAACTTCGTCAAGTATCTGGGTGTACGCTTGGGGAACGTACGGCACCACCAGGATGACCAGGGATGGGGGCTGACAATAGAGCAGGCTTTTGCACCAGCACTACAAGAGGCCTTTCGTCGCGCACGGGTGGTATACACGCTGCAGTTGTCGATGGACGAACGTGCATTCATGCTGACATCATGGATCCTGCCGGTTGTGGCCTGGGTATCCAAGGCATACTATGCCCCAATCTTAGTGGTCATACAGCTGAAGCTGGTGTACCACGTGACCATGGGTACCAACAGTTGGGGAATTACTCTGCCAATCCTCTCACGGCCAAGAACGCAAGTGGGACTGGCACTGCCGGAGCCAGAGCTGTTTCTCGTGCACCAGGCAGCGGCTCCGTTCGTCAGCCTTTTGGGGGAGCCTCACAAGTATCCCGACAAGGCAGTGGAGACCTTCTATGCACGGGCGACAGCCATCGGGTTCACACCATCCAAGGACAACCTCCCATATATCCAGCTGGGCATGGTCCGGACGGCGGAGCTGACGTTCTTGGGACGGTTGGCAAAGGCGCAGTCATATATCCAACGGGTGGCCCCACAGGTGGCCCCCCCGGCAAACCGGGACCAACTGCCACTGTGGCACTTTGTGTACTTCCGAAATGAGTTCAGCTGCTCCCACTACAACACGAAAATGATCCGGCAGGGAGTGCTGACGTGGGGTCAATTGCAACCCTTGGAGGACGTAAGGTTGTTGAATGCACTGCCTCGAACATGGAAAGGGGTGTGCAATCATGGCGGACGACTCCTCAATAAAGTCCCGTCACAAGGGGGGTTTGATACCCCCGCAGTCCACGCCCAAAACTGGACCAGGGCATGGCTGCTTGAGTTCTATGCCTCTCAGCCAGGGTCCGCGACCCACAAACACCGGAGGTATGGGAACAATGGGCACAAGCACAGCTACCGCCGAGGGTTCGGGACTTTGCGCAAAAAGTGTTGTGGCGCAAACTGACTGTGCATGCAAGAGTCTACAAGAGGTCGGGCACGGACAAGTGCCCGGTGTGCTGTCAAAAGGAGACGGTCAAGCACGCGATGGTCGAGTGCCCCATGTTTAAAGCTGCGGCGGCGGTGATACAGCACTACTAAGGCCCGGTCGAAACTGGTAACGGGAAGCCTGTAGTCCGAGACATGATGGAGTCCGACCACCAGAGTGGTTGCTGAACACGAATCAAGGCTGGGCAATGTGGCCGGCACGAAGTGCCCGCTGGCGATACCGATGCGAAGTCAAAGCAGGACCATCACCGGTGTTCACATCATACCTGACAACCTGGCTAAGGGAGCTGTGTGAATGGGTGGGGTTTTACTCTGGAGAGCGCAGGGAACAGTGGAGAGGCTTCCGGCAGTCACTGGAGCAACTTCGAGATACCGGAGTGCAGCCACGACAAGGGGAAGTACGAGTACATGGGGGATTGAATGCATGGTGGCAAACACACACAGAGTGCTTCACGCAAGAGCGATCAGCCGACAAACACAGTTGGCATAGGGAAACGGAATCACGCCCGAAGCGCCCGAGGCAGGCAGGCCCGGGAGTGCTACAAGGAGTGCAAGATCTGATTGCAGAACTGGTAGCAAAGGGTTACAGGTTTGTGTACACGGACGGGTCGTCAAAACGGCTGAGCCACGAGGACATGCGCAGGGCCGGGGGCTTTGGCGTATTCGCAGCGGAAGATGATCAAGGACCAGAGGTGCGCTTCTGCGGCTATGTACCAACACACCACAGGCAAACAAATAACGGAGCGGAGCTTCGGGCAGCCCTGGAAGCCTTACAGGGGTTCTGGGTGCCAAAACTGGCAATCCTCACCCATTCACAGTACCTGCAGCTGGGAGCGACTGGCAGGGCACAGCACTAGAAGTCGAAGGGATGGACAACCACGTCTGGTAAGCTGCAAGTCCACGTCCCCGTCTGGGAAATGCTGCTCCAGGAAATGGCGACGCGAGGAAGAGAAGTCAGGTGGGAGCATCTCCCAGTACATGTCAACGTGCAGGGGAATGAGGTGGCAAATGGATTGGCGATGGAAGGCATTTGTTCGAGCCCGCTGTGGTCTCAGCATGTTGCACCACACTCATCATCAGGGTCGGAATCTACGGTAGGGTTGAGGGGAGGGTCGGGATGTGAATCAGAGGACACCAAGGCACTCTCGTCATCCTTGGGTATGGTACCCATGGATAGTGATGAGCTGACAGGGGAAGCATCCGGGGAACCAGCGCCACGTGGAATGGGTCCATACACCTCAAGCAGTTCAGAAAGTGAGGACATAAGGACAGGACACACACACCAGGGAGGTTTGTTGAATGAACTGTCTGCAGCGGAAACACTGTCCTTCACCACAGATGTGAGCGACACCAGGCGGCAGCGCAAGAAGCGAAAGCTCGGGAAAAGCAGGAACCCAGGACAGGGTCGATAATGACAAAACCTGTAGCCACTGCATTCTGGTGCGGATATCTCACAGGTTTCAAGCCCCACAATGCATGCATGTTTGAAATCTGCGTTCTGACGCAGAGCTTTTCGTCACAAGAGCCGCGTCCTGTAGCGGCGTGCAGCAGCACACAGTAGCGACAACAAAGCGGCTGAACTCCGCGCCCTGTCGCGGAAGAGTATCCGGGCGTAATGCCGCCGGGAAGGACATGGTAGGAGAAGGGACCATGTCAGCAACGGCATGGCCCTTACACACACATCCAGCCAGCCCCAAAGAAGGTCAAGCCTCAGCAAGAACGCCAGCGTTTCAAGGTGCAAGCACTGAGCCAGCTAGACGCCATCGCGAATGAAGGACTGAGGGCAGTCGAAGCAGAGCTGACCACAATGGCCTGGTCCCGCAATCAGCAGATCTGGCTCCGACCGGACCAACCACACAGCACCAGGATGCACTGTGAGATTGTGGACAATCATGGGGAACCATCGCTGATGAGCAATCAGGAGCTCTACTCGGTGATGGTCCAGATCCACTGGACCTTGAAGGCTCAGGCTCTGGCGAACATGCAGGTCCAGTGGCGACCCAAAAGTGCAGGCAAGTGGCATCCGTTCCAGTGGGAGGCGATCCTCCACTGTCCGACGGCAGAGGGACACAGAGCGGTGCCCTCCCCTGTGAGCAGAACTGGAGACTGCATGCATGTGTGGCTGGCGGGCCGAGCGGACCTCTTGAGGCTGTTCCAGAGAACGCTCTTCAGGCAGGCGGACCCGGTACCCGGGGACGCTGTGCGGTTCCTCTACACGCTGCTGAGCACACCCCCATGCGAAAGGAGATATGCATGACAGGGGATGACACGCAGGGGGGAGTAGGACAGATTGGGGCAAGTGATGCAGATAACCAATCGTCATAGCCCAGTGGATTAACCGCACCTCTTCTGTCCTGTAGAGGAGGGTTCGAACCCCGGGGGGGATAGAGATCCACCGAACGTCCCGAAAACCCCTTTTATGCGAGAGAGAGAGAGAGAGAGAGAGAGAGAGAGAGAGAGAGAGAGAGAGAGAGAGAGAGAGAGAGAGGGAGAGAGTGGGACGCAGTAGGAGGGGAACGGAGAGGAGAGGGAGAGAGAGTGGGGCGCAATGGAAAAGGAACGGAGAGAAGGAGAGCGAGAGAGAGGGCAGGAGAGAGGGCAGGAAAGAGAGAGAGTGGGAGAAAGACCCACAGAGCAAGAGTCGAGGGCTAACCGGCGCAAAGGGAGGGTGGTGGGTTCGAGCTGACCAGGGTGTATGGGACGCCATGGCAGCACAGAGCAGTTTAATGGTTAAACAACGGGGCGCCATTGCGCCCCTGGAGCACAGGCGCGACACGTCGTTACGTGTTGAAAAGCCGAAGCACGACAAGGGCTGCGAGAATGCGGCCCATGTGAGGGTATTGGAAGCGAGTGGACATGAAAATGTGGGCGGCCTGTGCACGCATGGTGTGGTGCTGAAAAGGTATGCGCCACACACAGTACAGCAATGATCTGTTGCAGTGTCCGGCAGCCAGAACTTTTGTTAAAATGTTGAGACGCCTTTGCGCCACCAAAGGCGCCTTTGCGCCCCCGAAGTTCGGGTACGACACGTCCTCACGTGCCAGAGAGCAAGTGCATGACAGGGGCACGACCTGCAGGGCAAGGGTTAGAGACTACCCAGCGCTCTGGGAGGGTGGTGGGTGCGAGCTGACCTCAGTGTCCAGAGGACCAAAGCCAAAGCACAGTCAGCAACCACCTGGTGTGGTACAGAACTGGTCTGCGCTACAGTGCAGCAAGAAAAACACTGAACAATGTGGTTATGACCATGCGCCTGTGACACGGGGGCGTATGCGAGCCCAGTTTCCGTTGCCTCATGGCCCGAACAAGCGGCCACCCCCGTTACCTCTAGCCAAGTGGCGTAGTTGTTAACCTCTTGCGCTACCGTGTGGTAGATCGCACGTTTGAATCCTACTCCCTCTCTCGGATCTTGACCTGGCATGGGCCCTCCTCGCTGATTTCAGTGGCAACCCGCCCTACGACATGCCCACCATCACCAAGCTAATCAAAGAATTTTTACCCCAGGTCCACATAGACGATGAGCACCCCACCTACGAAGAGTTCAAACGCGCATGCCAAGGGAAACGGCGCAAGACAGCAGGCCCGGATGGAGTGCGGCATCGGCTGTTAGGCATGTTACCCGATGAGCACCTGCACACGGTATACGACGGCGTGTTAGCCATCTGGAAAACCGGGGACATACCGACACACTGGCTCCACTCAGAAGTAGTGCTCATGTAGAAAAAGGGGTATCCGGAGCGACCCGAGAACTACTGCCCCATAGCGATCACAAACAGCATATAACGAGTCATCATGACACTTTGTCGAGTACGCTTACAAAGACTAGTAGACCACATCGCCAGCCCAGAGCAATACGGATCTGTGCCACAACACACAGCATCCGAACAAGCCGCCAACGTCGTCAATGCCCTGCATAAAGTTGAAAGGGGAGGCCACGAACCCTACGTCGTGCTACTTGATGTGGCAAAGGCGTTCCCCTCCACCATGCACGCGGCCATCTTCAAACTCTTGACGCACGCCCGCTACCCTGAGAATTATGTGGTAGCCATCAAGAAAGTGTACCTGCACCCCAACACCTATTGTGACATCAAAGGACCAGACATCCACCATAAACCCAGTTGAGGAGTGAAAGAAGGATGCCCTTGCTCCCCGTTGCTCTTCTCCATTGTATATGAACTGCTGCTGAAGCAACTAATTGCAAAATACCCGAATGCTTTCATTTGCGTAGACGATATCGCCATCATTGTTAAATCTTAAGATGGACTTGAACGTTTGTTTGCTGATCTGTAAAGAAGGATGCCCTTGCTCCCCGTTGCTCTTCTCCATTGTATATGAACTGCTGCCGAAGCAACCAATTGCAAAATACCCGAATGCTTTCGTTTGCGTAGACGATATCGCCATCATTGTTAAATCTTAAGATGGACTTGAACGTTTGTTTGCTGATCTGTTTGTGTGGGTATCACAGATCGGAGTCCGTTTTAATCCAAAAAAAAACTGAGGTGTTCCACTTCCACCTACCCAACTTCCCCAAGTCAGGGATCGTGAAATACGTGTGGTGGGGGAACAGCCGCTTGCCGGTATGTGACCCCATCTTTACCTACCCGGGGCACACCATCGCCGGCAGCAGGTATAAAGGCAAGGCGCGAGACGCTCTCTTTGCATCCCTTTAGGCACTAATAGCCGCCTACTATGAATTGCCGCTCACCAGCTTCGAACGAGCCCAGGTTGTTAAATCCTTACTCCTGCCGCGGTGGACGTACACGAGCCTCTTCCTATGGGACATATGCCGGGGCAACAGGTTGGAGGCAACATCCGAAGGATAGGTGCTCGCGTCACCCCGGGTAGAAAAGTATTTGCAGCACCGCCTGTACACGGATACCGCAGATGGGGGTCTAGGCTTACATAGCACATCATGGGCAAGCATGTGCGCTGGTTCAAAGGGCGCTCCGCCTCCCCAGCTAGGCCCGGGGAGGCCACATGCCCCATATGGTGGAGTGGTACCGCAAAATCCTACTCTCCTTTGGTATGGAAATGGGACGCCTGCCCAAGGCGTGCTCCTCTGCCCCGCGGAGGGCTTTCCAGCGCCCGCGAGGCGACTACAACCACCTATAGGACGAACAAGACTCGGATGATGCACGCTACGACTCCCTGGTCCCCCAACGGTACGTACACTCCCTTCAACCGAAGGCGGGCACCTCCTCACTTGAGGCCAACATGTTCTGCGACGGCCACGGGTGGCACCAGACGGGCTCCCCGAGCGAGACCACCTCGTACAACGATGGTAGCCTTCTTCAAGCACGAGCAGGTACCCGGGTCGTCAACGCTACGATGCGCATCAAGGTGCGTACATGTGGCCCACAGACAATATACAGGGTTGCAATGTCCGGGGTATGGGTCACCGCCACCATGGCCCAGCCGTGTGACACAAGTCTGCTAGACAACAGGGCAGTCACTAAGGCAGTCGTCCACACACCGCACCTCCAGTCCTCAGACTATGACCTGCATCAGGCCTCTTACTCGCTAGTCACTGCCAAACAACTTACCGTACGATGGGCGAGAGGACACCGCGACCCAAAGAAGGCGCACAACCTATAGGACTATCGGGACCGAATTGGGAATGAACTGGCTGATGAGGAGGCAAAGAAGGCAAGTACCATGCATCCCAGCAAAGGAGTAGGGAGGACATCCCCGGCGGATATTTTGCTCAACAAGCATGTGATGCCCTCACGGGCGCGTAAGTGGATTGTCAAGGCGCGGCCCCAAAAGCCGACACCGGAGGCCCACTGGACATCCTGGCTCCCCCTCTTCGCGTTCAATCGAGATAAGTGGGGACCGTAGCTTTGGGGCATCAAACGTTGGTCACGATATGGAGTGCCATCGGAAACCCTTCCAGCATGGTGCCCCAGGTGCAATACACGTCACGGTATGGCTGTCCAGGAGTGCCTCCTCTTCTGCCCGACGGAAGCCCTTTTTTGGACCATCTGGAGGGAGGCCTGGGAAATATGGCGGCCGGAAGCCGAACGGTGGCTCTGCTAGGCAACAGAAGACGAACGCCGCATGTGTACCCGCCTGCAGGTGCCCATCTCCTTGCGATGCTCCTTTAGTGCGGTGCCCGTCCACTGACGGGTAGTTGTCGGAACTTGGCAGTTCCAAGTCTACCAGAGGGTACATGCCTAGAACGCAACAAAATGCCATGCGGGGCCAACTTTTGTCTCCTCCAAGCGTCCCAGGCATGTGGTTCCACCCATACCAAGGACCACCCAGTGCCCACCCAAGCCGAGTGAGCGTAACATTTGGAACCACGTCAGAGGGGTCGTCGAGGTTACGCCTCAGCAGAAACCACGGCTTCGGGATGTCGCCCCGCCCCTCCGTGACCTCCGCTGGCAGCTCACCTAGGCGAACTCTGCAAAAGAGACCAAATGGGTCGTGCACGGTCTGCGGAGGCATGTTAGAACGACACATCCCCCACAGGGGCTTACGGAACCGCAAGTTGCACCTAAACGGCCGTGTCTCCCTGAGCGGCACCTACGTATCCCGCCATGGCGCCGGTAGCTTGATGCCGCACTCACATTGCAGTTGTCCTCTACCGTCATCAAAACACGCTTTCTACTGACGACCTTCGAAGACATCCTACTGCAATCCTCGTGGAGCTCCAAACTAGCGCCCGTGGTGGTACAAGTGGAGCGCCACCTCGCCCTGGGGTACACGAGAGCCAAGGAAGAAACACACTGGTTCTTCATAGATTCCGCACGATGTCTCCAAGAATCTGCGTGGTTGGTACAGCGACACGCACTGCACCGCCATGCACATCAGAGGGTCCTCCAATGACCATTACGTGCGTCCCTGCACAATAAGGAAAACTTGGTGTACTCTGCATGGATGCTCACACGTTTACAGAGTTACAAGTCGGTACAGAGTGCACAATGTGCCGCCCGCTTCCGCCTATATGTACAGCACGTTGCGGAGTTGGAACGGGTGACACGCAGCCGCCTCGTCAGCCAATATGACGCTGGGACGCATGCTCTATCCAAGTGGAGGCATAAACGGCCCAAACGCCACTAGGCGCCCCCCCCCCAAAAAAAAACGGTGACGCTTTGCGGCACCGGCTACACTAGAGCCACCAGAGGATATGCAACCTATGGAAATCCCCTTGAAAGACTGGGGGGATGCCATAATCTTGACTGGATTGTGACCACCCGGCTGATCTGCTGCAGACAACACCCACAACATGGGACCGACAGGGGTGACTCTAGGCGCAGGACTCGTTCCAACCGCCAGCCAACCTTAACTGGGTAAAGGGGCAGGGGCGCCCGAGGGATTGACCCTTAACCAGGCCTGTCAGCGAACTTTTGCACTGCTCTGTGTACGCACAACGGACACTTGGTGGAACAATCGTTTCGGGTTAAAAAAAAATCCTACTCCCTCTCCCTCCCTTGCACGACCCGTGGTAGTTTGGGATACCAATCAGTGTGATGCATGTGTGTGTGTGTGTGTGTGTGTGGTTGTATGTATATTTTTAGTTGTAATAAGTACCAGTGCTGTGCTACCGTCCCAGCCTCTCCTAACCCCCTGCCCCCCCCCCTCCCCCCTCAAGGCCTTCCCCACACAACACCGGGTGCAACGCGAGCACAACCGCACTAGGAGGCGTGTGCCCCGCCGTCTAGCCGCGTGGCTACAGGGTATATGAGGTGCGTCTTTGCTAGGCTTCCCCAGAGCGGCAATCTGTGGGCCTATGGGGACCCATTGGCATTTATGAGGATCTTTGGGGAACCAATGGCACCTATGGGGACCTTTGGGGTCCTATGGGGACCTATGGGGGCCTATGGGAACCTATGGGGGCCTATGGGGACCTGTGGGATCCTATGGCGGCCTATGGGGACCTATATGGGCCTATGTGGACCTATGGGGACCTTTCGGGACTTGTGGGCATCTATGGGGGCCTACGGGGACCCATTGGCATCTATGGGGACCTTTGGGGAACCATTGGCACCTGTGGGGACCTTTGGGGACCTGTGGGGGCCTATGGGGACCTTTGGGGACCGTTGAGGATCTCTGGGGCCCTATGGGGACCTATGGGGACTGATGGGGGCCTGTCAGGACTTATGGGGACCTATGGGGCCATGTGGGGACCTATTGGGGCCTATGGGGACCCATTGGCATCTATGGGGACATTTTGGGACCTATGGGCACCTATGGGGACCTTTGTGAACCTCCGGCGACCTATGGGGGCCTATGCGGGCCTATGGGGACCTATGGGGGCTTGTGGGGACCTATGGGGTCCTGCGGGGACCTAGGGAGACCTATGGGGACTCATGGGGACCTATGGGGGCCTGTGGGGACCTGTGGGGACCTATGGGGTCCTTTGGGGACCTCTAGGAACCTGTGGGGACCTATGAGGACCTATGGGGGCCTATGGGGGCCTCTAGCGACGTATGGTTGCCTATGGGGACGTATGAGGGCCTATGGCGATCTATGGGGACCTATGGGGACCCCTGGGAACCTATGGGGGCCTGCGGGGGCCTATATGGGCCTATGGGGACCTATTGGGACATATGGGGACCTATGGAGACCTATGTGGACCTTTAGGGACTGGTGGGGACCTATGGGGTCCTTTGGGGACCTATGGGGACCTATGGGGGCCTATGGGGACCTATGGGGGCCTATGGGGACCTATGGGGGCCAGTGGGGACCTATGGGGGCCAGTGGGGACCTATGGGGGCCAGTGGGGACGTATGGGGACCTGAGGGGGCATGTGGGGACCTACGCGGGCTTATGGGGACCCATTCGCATCTATGGGGACCTTGGGGACCCATTGCAACCTATGGGGACTTTTGGGGACCTATGGGGGTTTGTGGGGACCTATGGGGGCCCATGGGCACCTCTGGGAACCTATGGGGACCTATGGCGGCCTATGGGGACCTATGGGAGCCTGTGGGGACGTATGGGGACCTATGGGGGCCTAAGGGATCCCTTAGTGAACTATAAAGTCTATGCGGACCTATGCGGACCTATGGGGGCCTATGGGGACCTACGGGGACCTAGGGGGACCTCTTGTGACCAATGGGGACCCATGGGGACCTAGAAGGGCTATGGGGAGCTTTGGGGACCCTATGGGTGCCCATGGGGACCTATGGGGATCCATGGGGACCTATGGGTGCCTATGGGGACCTATGGGGACCTTTGGGCTCCTATGGGGACCTTTGGGGACCTATGGGGGGTTTTGGGGACCTTTGGGGACTTACAGGGACCTATGGGGACCTATGGGGACACTCTTTGCGGATTTTGGTTGTTTAGTTTTTTTTCATCATTTCCATGTTGGCTTGATCTTTCCCAACCCCTTTATTTTTTTTGTTTTTTTCTTGGGTGGGGGGCATCAACGTGTTGCACCCCCATTTTCACCCCCCCCCCCCCCACTTCCTTCAAGCATCAAACCTATGTCGGACATATCACACATCTTGTTGTATACACTACAAACACAACATGGGCTGCAAACGCACATGAAATTGGGGCCGTGCGCCTTGGTCTCCAGTGGAGTCAGCTGAACTGACGCGGGTATGTCGATGCCCCGTAACCACGCCGTGTGCCCTGGAGGCCCGGTGTGATGTCGTCCACGTGGGCATCCCCGGCGGTCAATTGTGGATCCAAACCACCGGTGACAGCCGCTGTGAATGAACACAGCACTAGCACGGCGCAGCCGCCTCACCCGTGCTTCGGCTACGGCAGTGGCGGCCCCCTGGATGCCTCATGAGTCCGAGGAGGCGACCAGTGCAACCTGGAAAAGCCACATGGCGAATGGGCAGTGCCGAAGGAAGGACTCTTTCCATACCCATACCCGTACCCCCCCCCTGAAAGGAGCGCGGATTTCGCTGCAGCAAGTGACTATGCTCAAGACAGTCACAGATATTTAGGCTCACTTGGGAACCCAAGGCAACATCCGGTACTGTTTAGAAGAGCGATGATCGTATACCTGTGTTCCAGGGGTATACGGAAGCTAAGTATCCGGCGCTTCACTCCTTCCCGCAAATATCCCTGGCGGGGACATCCGGCGTCACAGACCGACCAATATTGTGCCCTAAACGAAGGACAAGGCATTGATTGCAGGCGTGTTGCACAGTGAAGGGTGTCTGTTTTTTTTTAATATATCTCTCGGGGACATTCAGAACGTGCCAACACGGAGCAAATTCGCAATTTTTCAGGGTTTTCTCACGTTTTGGTCCAATGCACTAAAATTTCGTTCCATAGGGGGGGGGGGGGTATGTGTATGCTTTTCGAAATCTGTGAGAAAAGGCCGTTTCAGAGATGTATGGGTTGGGGGGGGGGGGTAGGTGACCATATCTTTGAGTACTGAGGCCGAACTTTTCGGCGTTTCAGGGTTTTCGGGCCTCAGGCTGCTCCGCTCACGCGTGGGGGACACCAACTCACAGGTTTTCCCCTGGGTGCTCCGACATATTGTGGAGTTGGAGCAAAGTGAAAGGAGGTAAATGGATGCATTTTCACGTGCTGAATCCAAATATCGTGGTCTCATGTCCCAACTTGACAGCCTGTTTGAGAAATTCTGCCATCCTTGATTTCTTGCACTCTGGTGAGCTTGATGCTGCAAGTTGCACCAGGCATCACCCGGGTGTCCAAGGTAGTTATTGGTCAAAGTCTTCAACATATTGGGGTCTTGAGGGGACCCATGTTGCACATGTCTTCTCCACATCAAATGCAACAAATCCACCCAAATGACTTGACCCTCATATGCCCATATGTTGGAGTAATGGGGGTAGGGGTGCGGTGCAGTCTGTCTGAAACCGGACTAGAACAGGCAAAAAAACCCAACCTGTCAATGGTAACGGCCAATTTTCGGAAAAATATGGTTCCGGACCCCCCCCTAACCCATACATCTCCGAAAAGCCCTTTTCAAGGGCTTTCCGAATATACCCCACATACCCACCCCTTTGGGGCACTCAGCGGGCACAAACGAGGCAACAATGACGGCGACCCTGGAAAACGCTCCGTGTTGGCATGAAATTACGCGTCCCCGAGAGATATGTTTACAGTGTGATTGCCACACTCAAAAGAATCGTGAATATGAATGAACCTTGTGACACAAACCGCCACCAACCAGTTTGCGGCTGCTCGTTCGTGCTTTTTTTGCCCTTCAACCACTTGTTTTGGTTCACGACATTTCTTTCTTCACCATGGAGCACCATGCAATGAATACCCTCACAACGACACACTATGTCTGCCTGGGGATTGGGTTGGGCTCAGAGGATTTGGCAGCACAGCTCCAGTTGGGTGTTGCTATCCACGCCTAGCGCCGGAACACCCAAAACAAAAAAGATTTTGTAGCGCACGTGGATGCGGCCTGAGGCTGGTGCACTAGTCACACAACAGTAGTCATAGTGTGACTGATGGTGGTTGGTAGAACGCTTTAAGACTTCACTTGAAGGGGGCTTCTTGGCATTATGGCTGCTGCTTGCTGTGTTGTCTCAGTTTTTGTTGTCGTTGTTTGAAGCAACCAGATGCCACCTGCCGGTGCCTTTGGTGTGCGTGCTGCCGTGGCGTCGAGGGGGAGACAAGAGCTTTCGAAGGAAAAGAAGAAGCGGGAAGAGCAAATATCCGCCCTGGTCCGGGCCTACGAGAAGAAGCATGACATCGAGAAAGGGCTGAGCCGACCAGAGTTGGAGGAACTTCTGCGGGACTACAACGAAGGTGTTGACCCCACGAACGATGAAGTGGAATGGATACTGCTCCACGCGGACGGCTCTCGCAAAGGAGACACAAAGGACAACATTATTGACGTGGGCGAGATGGAAACGGTGCTGCAGTTATGGGACAACCATCGCCACTGCAGGCCTCATATCGAAGTGGTTTTCCAGAAGTATGACACCGAAAGAAGTGGAAGACTGAATCGGCAGCAACTCCAGGCCCTCTTGACGGATCTGAACGACAAGAAGTCCCCAACGGACGATGAGGTTGACTGGGTGCTCGCCGAAGCAGATCGTGACAAGAGTGGAAACATCAGCAAACCCGAGTTGATGGTGGCGATCTCCTCTTGGTATTCGTATGCCGAAACACAGTCCTCGTCTTGTTGTATCATATCTTAAGGCGACGTCCGCAAGGCAGCTGTGGACCCTGCATCAGACGATTCACAGTCACTGTCGTCTGTCAGGAGTCATTTCCTTCTGCCGTTTTGCCTGTTTGTCAAAGACCACGTATTGAAGCCGCCCAGTTTTGTAGAATCTAGTGACAGCATGCGGTACCGACACTGATTCCATTCCGCCTCCGGTGGTCCGTTGGCGAGCAGCCAGCCGCAGGTGGCGCTGAATTGAAGGCCTTCGAAGGGCGCCTTCCTGGGGTCCGGGTGTCCCCCACGTCCCGGCGCTCCTCCTTCCCGCCCCCCCGGACTGCCATGTCCACCCCTTCGTCCATCGCATCCTGACAACCAGGGCCCTGGGTGTTGCCCCTCCGGGGCCCTGTTTGTTGTGTGATAAGTGCTGGTCCAATGCGTCTGAGAGTCCTCTGGAGTTCCATCTAGTGAGAGGTACCATGGCCTGAACCCCAACAAATAGTGCCACACGCGCTGTGGGCGGGGTGTGACTGAGGCCCGGTCAGCGTAGAACGCCAGTACCAATGAATGGTACCCAAAAGCGGTCATAGGGGCCTGAGCATCACAAATGAGTGGCCAATTGTTGTGTTTGTGTGTTGTGCGTGCGTAAAAGTTTCAAGATACAACCCACCGTCCTTTGATGGCATGTGGGCCCTCCACACGGGATAATGTATGTTGTACTTTATCTGCCACACAGATCCCGTCCCTCTGACCAAGCGCTTACGGGGCTCACGCAAGTGTGAGCAAAGAAAATGGTTGGCCAATTGTTTTGTTTAGGTAGAAATGGCAATGAGGTCCTTGCAGTGGAGTGGACCGTTGTTGCACACTAACCCCTTAAGCCACCGCGGCCCTGCCTGAAAAGGTTGTGTAGTAAACTACTAAGTGGTGCATCTACCTCAGTGCGTGGTGCGGCGCACGATGCGACTGATGCAGCCTCCTAGTCCAATGCACCACCAGGCCTTGGATGCACCCGATTGCAGGGCTATCCCTCAGCACTTTCACTGACTCTGCTGCGGACAATGTGGTGGGGGTCGCACACTTCGAAAGTCCACCAAAACCAACAACACAGGGCCAGTCCAATGCTGTCACGGCATCGCGGTCGCCTGTGCGGCGTTGGTTGGAGGCTAGTTCTTGCCTTTGTGCGGCAGGCAGCCTCCACCCCCAGTGGTGGAGTGTCACGCGAGTGTAAAAAAAAATACAAAAAATATTAAGAAATAAATGTATCTTTTTTTACCCAGTGTCACACGAGTGACTCGCATCACACTCGAAAAAAATATATAAATTATAAACATGTCCGAAAATGGGGGGGGGGGGGGGGGAAATCCATGTACTAGCCGGGGTTTCGCTGGGACCGGGCCGATTGCTCAGAAATATGGTTCCGGAGGGGTGGGTATGTTTGCCTTTCCGAAAAGTGCTCATTCTTGGGTTTGCAATACCATTTGAGTTGGGGTCCAACTCAACAATATGTCAAAATGCCAGCCTGAACGAAAAAAAATTTTCACTGCCAGAGGCCCAGTTTTGCCGGTCTGGTGCAAACCCTGCACGTACCCAGAGAGCGTTCCGGGGTCATATCTCCAGCGTATTGTCACTACATCCAATTGTGTAAGAAGGTAAGAAGATGCATTTTTTCATGCCAAATCCATTGGTGTTGGTCTCAGGTTCTAACTCAACGATATGTTGGAGAATTCCACGAAGTACTGTTTACTGTGCACAGGTGGCCAGCCACCGGTATGTTTTCCAAGTAGACAGCAAGACTGTTTTGGGTGAATTTCTCCAACATGTCGCTGAGATAGAACCTAGGGCCTGCACCAATGGATTCGGCATGAAAATCTGCATCTTTACATCTGTGGCAAAATCGGCTGAAGTGGCGATATGTTAGAGAAATGGCCCCGGGAACATTCCTGGTTGGTTGCCTAGTCTACAGGTAGAATAGCTATCTTGGCCTGAGGTCCCTCACTTCCCTTTTTTGCACGCCCACACCCCGGTGAAATGGTACGCAAGAGACACATCCTTGGAAAGCCATTGCCATAACAAAAAAAAAGACTACCATCAAACTCCACGATATGTAAGAGAAATTCTATTGCCTTCGGCAAGTCCACCTCGCAATTCCACTCCCGGGTTGCCACACGACCGGCAAACGCTGATGGTCACGCGGGTCCACGCTTCGCCCACACTCATTGCTGAGTGGGGCACCACTAGCGTAGCAAGGCTAGCGGCTCCGCTTGAGGAGTAGATGGATCGGACATAATGCTCAATGTGGGTGGCAGCTCCCCGCGCCAGGGCCCCCTTGTCCGCGGGCTGACGATTGCATTTAACATTTGCCCAGGGTAACAAATTGCATAAGCGTGTTGTGTACCAATCCCTCAGGAACCCCCCCCCCCCCCCCCCGCCCCCCGCCCCCAATACCCAAAAATGGTGAAAAACACGTAAATACGGCCTAAAACATGCTTTACATAGCTTGGATGGTCATTTTAGGTGATGACAATACCAAAAAAACCAGTTTCAAAAACTTTGATTTTTGAGCCGTCGAGGGACAAAAACTGCATAAGCAGGTTGTGTACCAATCCCTTGGGAGGACCCCCCCCCCCCGCACCCAATACCCAAATAGGATGAAAAACACGTAAATACGGCCTAAAACATGCTTTACATACCTTGGATGGTCATTTTAGGTGGTCAGAATGTCAAAACAACACGTTTCAAAAACTTCGATTTATGAGCTGTCCGGGGTGAAAAACTGCATAAGCAGGTTGTGTACCAATCCATTGGGAGGACCCCCCCCCCTCCACCCAATACCCAAATAGGGAGAAAAACACGTAAATACAGCCTAAAACATGCTTTACATACCTTGGATGGTCATTTTAGGTGATGACAATACCAAAAAAACCAGTTTCAAAAACTTCGATTTTTGAGCTGCCCGGGCTGAAAAACTGCATAAGCAGGTTGTGTACCAATCCCTTGGGAGGACCCCCCCCCCCCCCCGGACCTAATACCCAAACAGGGTGAAAAACATGTAAATACGGCCCAAAACATGCTTTACATACCTTGGATGGTCATATTGTGAGGTCACAACATCAAAAAAACAGGTTTCGAAAACTTCGATTTTTGAGCTGCCCAGGGTGAAAAACTGCATAAGCAGGTTGTTTACCGGCCCATTCACTAGGCCATTATTGGTGGAAATAGCCATTTCGCGTCTTTGGCGCGGGCATTTGACCGGCCCTGGGCAAAGCTACAGACTGCAAAACAAGTCCTTCCGTATCCTAGTAGGCATATACTGTCACAATATCCCCACTCACACCCCTCAGAGCGGGTACCACGGGGTCACCGAGGTCGCCAAAACCGCCAACATACCAAAAGTGGTTGAAAAGTGCATAAACTGCATTAGCGCTCGTCCCACTCCGCCCCATACAAACCCCATAGAGTTCGGACCCGGTAACACTTTTTCGGATCAAAATCGAAAAAAAACCAAAAGATTCGTGATTTTCGACCCACAAAAAGGGGGGGTCATTTTTTGACCCACCCCCACCCCCCCCACCCCCCCCCCCCACCTCCCTGAAAACCTGAAAAAAGTGGGTTTCAAGTGGGGGGGTCTGGGGGGGTCCGGACCAAAAACTCATTGGGGGATGTGTTTATTGGACAAGATAATGATTTTACAAGGGGTTAAACTAACAATTCAACCCCTTGGGCTAGGGTACGCGAATAGGCCCAAAAAGCCCAAAATGGGGGGGGTATGTGGCGTTTTCCCCCTATATACGCCTGCCTGGCTTTGATCTAACAACCTCTGCGAGGTGATTCCAAAAACGGTGAAAACTCTTTTGCCTTCGGCAAGTCCACCTCGCAGAGAATCTACCCCAAGCAACACACACCCAAAATAGCGTAAAAACTACATGAATACGGGCTAAAACATGCTTTACATCTCTTGGATGGTCATTTTAGGTGATCACAATGTCAAAAAATAAGTTTCGGAAACTTGGAGTTGTATAGGTTGGAAAGCTGCATAAGCAGGTTGTGTACCAATCCCATTTGACCCCCCCCCCCCTAGCAACCGTTTCCCTTCGTTTGGCTGTTTTGACCCGGTTCTAGTGATGTTTCGGATAGAAAATGCCTGCTTTTGGCAAAAAATGGCGCAGATTTGGAAGGACACCTCCCGACTTGGTGCCTACGCCCCCCGCTGCCATCGGTGAGTTGGGGGCTCAAACTTTGGATTTGGGAAGGCCATGTGTCAATGTGGAAGATGGCTAGAGTAGAGTAGAGCCCGAAGCGTTGGAACGGAGTAAGGCCAAAACGGAAAGGTGACGCGCTTGCTTGTTGCTGGCTTTTTGTTAGCTAAAATTTTAAGGGGATAGGGGTGTAGTATATATATATATGGGTGTTGGACAAGGGAAGGTGGGGGGGTCAAAACAGCCAGATTACCGTGCACCCGTCCGACTGAGTAGTGTCGTCCAATTTCTGAAAGATTGGTGTTTAGTAGGGGGGGGGGGGTATGTTATACCTTTTCGGATAGCCCTCGGAGACGGCTTTTCAGGGATGTATGGTTTTGGGGGGGGGGGGGTGGAACAACAATTTTGAGAAATTTTGGAAATACTGTCAATGGTTCGGGGAGTTTCAGCAGGTCTTTGCAAGATTCTGGTGCATGGCTTTGGTGTGCCCTATAGTGCCTGCTGATTTCCGAGAGCCTGGTGCAACGGAGGGGGGGGTATGTTTACCCTTTCGAAAAGGTCTTGAAAAGGGCTTTTCGGAGATATATGGGTTGAGGGGAGGTCCGTAACGGCATTTTGGAGAAACTTGCCCGGGACGGTCACAAGCGGTGCCTATTGGGGTGCCTGCTAGTGGTGTGCATGTTGTGCAATCGTCCCATGAGGGTGTTTTCAAAAAATTTCTCCGGCATACGGTGGAGTTTAGACCTAGGACGTTCACCAATGCGTGCAGCATGAAAAACTGCACAACTTTGGTCTGCTACAAAAACTTAGAAAAATTCTATTGCCTTCGGCAAGTCCACCTCGCAGAGAATCTACCCCAAGCCACACACACCCTAAATAGGGTAAAAACTACATAAATACGGCCTAAAAAATGCTTTACATACCTTGGATGGTCATTTTAAGTGGTGACAATATCAAAAAAACAAGTTTCGAAAACTTCGATTTCTGAGCTGCCCAGGGTGAAAAACTGCACCAGCAGGTTGTGTACCAATCCCTTGGGAGCCCCCCCCCCCCCGTGCGGCCAATACCCTGGAGGACGAAACCTTACAGGCGCTTGTTGCCCCTTCCTGGAGATCCATCTACAATGTACCCAAGCCACGGTGTCACGACGGTGACCCCAACCTCCTGAATCTTGAATTCTGGAGTCTCTGGACTAAATCGGGAGTAGGGGCACGTATGTCTTACCCCATACACATCAAAAACAGACAACCCCCGGAGGTGTGGGTCAAATTCTGTAGTTCAAGGATACCCCTAAAATCCGAAAGACTTTGTCCGGAAAGCGCTGTGGAAGAAATTGCCGGTCGGAACACGGCTGTCTAAATGGATGCCAACAGCGTTACACTGCCCTCTAGATGGTGCGGTGGAAACAATTGATCACGCATTGTCAACCCGCAGGTTCTTACCTGTCGCATTTAACACCATTTCCAAATGTTTCCTCCCACTGTCCATGGACGGTGTGACCGTCTCCAGTGTACAGGACCTCATGTCCTCGTACTTAGACACCACATTTGAAGTGCCTGCTGGGATCAGGGCCTGGTTAGCCATCATGGTTAACGGGGAGTGTCGCTGCATTGCACGCACAAAAGTCCCCACATGGCATCGGTTTATGCACCTTTGGATTTCCTCACTTACCACCTGGACCAAACTCCCGCACCCGCCCATCCCGGTCAATGATATCTCTCTATTTGCAAAGTCTCTCTCTTCGCTCCTGAATGAAGGGAAACTTATTCACCCCAATTTGAACCCTGCCCCACCCCCCCACCCCATTTCGAAAGCACAACGAAGACAGCAAAACAAACTTGACAGAGCCATGCGTGACTCTGCTAAACTCGAAGCCCTCATTTGTGAGTTTGAGCACCAGGGGTTTCACATTATTTATACCGATGGATCTTCAGAAAAGGTTGCCAAAATTGGCTATGTAGGAGGCTATGGCATTTATGCCCCGGGCCTGCATGCCATAGGTGCCCATCTCCCCCCAGTTCTGCGACAGACTAACAATACCGCTGAACTCTATGCAGCAATTCAGGCTATCAAGCTGTTCCCGTCAGGGAAAATTGCCATTTGCACCAACTCCTCTCTTGTTTTTCTGGGGCAACAGGGAAAGCCAAGAAATGGGAGCTAAATAACTGGGTGGGCTCTAACGGGCCGCTCCGCAATGTGGAGCTTTGGAAGCAGCTCCTCGCAGAGCTGGACAAACCGGACCGAGAGATACAGTGGATCAAAGTCCCGTCACATGTCGGGACTGCAGGTAATGAAGAGGCGGACGCACTTGCTGAGACGGGCCGATTGTCCAGCCCGCTACTCATACAGTCTTGCGTGCCCACAGCTCGCCATATCAGGCGCTCTGTGCCACCACATCGCACTACTGTGCGATGCTCTGCTGAGCCCAACAGACAAGATCATAATCCAATCGTGGTCTCACTGGTGGACACTGAGCTATCCCCACCACTTCGCCCCTGATCATATACCAGTAACGCCTGCCACGCCTGTTTTGCCTAAAAGGGACCCACGACCCTCACCCGCACGCTCTCCTGGAGTGATCCCCTTGGGTGCCAGCCCAGCCACACAGCTGCTCACTGCACTGGACCTGCAACTTTTGCATACCCCTTGTGACAGGTCCCTCCTTGAGGGTTTTTCCACGCCTACGGGCTCACAAACGAGTGTAGCCCCATTGAGATTTGACTCTGATGAGGAGACTATCTCTATGGGCAGTGATTGTGACTCCTCTGCGAGTACAGACGTGTCTGTCCCCAGGAAGAAACGCCGCAAACACTTGATCCTATCTGAGTAGTCCATGGATCTCCCTGCACCTAGGCTTTAAGCTGTCACACACCTGCATCTGACTCGATTCAACGCATGATCCCCCGCCCCCAAGAGAGTTGTCGTATCACGGTATAAATGACCCAAGGGTCATATTGGGTAAGAGACATGGATGGTCTAGTGGTATGCGCCTTGGCTGGCGCTCGTCGAAGTCGGGGGTTCGAACCCCGGTTCGTCTGTCCGTCCAGGGGCCCGCCGGTGAGGCCTCCGCCACCGCCCCCTTCAGCAACCCGCTCCACCGGTGGTACCGCTGCTGGATGGGTGGCGTGTCTCGTCCTCATAGTTTTTTCTCACTGTGGTATGTCTCAGTTTTGTGTCAGGTATGCTTGGGAGTGAAACAAAAAAGCAAAGCATCCGCGACAACACACCTGCAGCAGCGCGCTCCGCCACTGGTGCCGCCTTGCGTCGCCGGAACCGCATCTCCTCGTCATATTCCCCTTCAGCTTGCCTGCTGAAGGGGGGTTCGAACCCCCCTCTTCAAAGCGGCAGCCGGCTGCGCTGCCGCTGGGGTACTTGCCGCAAAGTCTTACTTTTGCCTCTCAGATCATAGGAACGAAGCGTTCATACACAATTTCAAAGTCAGAGGCTGGGCCTTCGGCCCCCTCACACCAACAATCCCACACCAGCCTAGCGTAGTATTTACGGCACCATGACACAACAGCAGCAATTGAACACACGGACACACCGCAGAACACACCATAGGACTGCCACAGCAACTGAGAGCCGAGGGAGTGCTTGACTACAGTAGCAGTGGGCGGTAGGACACACAGTATGTCGCATGCAGGCAGCACTTGCCGAGATATAAGTCGTCAGGTGAACACGCACGAATGTTGGTGTTTGATTGTAGATATGGATGCTGTACTTATGACAGATGAATACATTATGCTTCATCTAGATTGTCCATAGCATATCCTCTCGAACACAAGAACAGTTGCAGTTTGAATGATGATTGCGCCCCCCCCAATACCCAAATAGGGTGAAAAACATGTAAATACGGCCTAAAACATGCTTTCCATACCTTGGATGGTCATTTTAGGTGATCACAAAAACACAAAAACAAGTTTCAAAAACTTCAATTTTTGCGCTGCCTCGAGTGAAAAGCTGCATAAACAGGTTGTGTACCAATCCCTTGGGGGACACCCCCCCCCCCGGGGACCTAATACCCAAACCGGGTGAAATACACGTAAATACGGCCTAAAACATGCGTTACATACCTTGGATGGTCATTTTAGGTGATCACAATATGATAAAAACCACTTTTGAAAACTTTGATTTTTGAGCTTCCCGGGGTGAAAAACTGCATAAGCAGGTTGTGTACTTCTCCCTTGGGACCCCCCCCCCCCCCGACCTAATACCCAAATAGGGTGAAAAACATGTAAATACGGCCTAAAACATGCTTTACATACCTTGGATGGTCATATTGTGTGGTCACAACATCAAAAAAACAAGTTTCGAAAACTTCAATTTTTGAGCTGCCCAGGGTGAAAAGCTGCATAAGCAGGTTGTGTACCAATCCCTTGGGAGGACCCCCCCCCCCCCCCCCGGACCTAATACCCAAATAGGGTGAAAAACATGTAAATAGGGCCTAAAACATGCTTTACATACCTTGGATGGTCAATTTAAGTGGTGACAATATCAAAAAAACAGGTTTCGAAAACTTCGATTTTTGAGCTGCCCAGGGTGAAAAGCAGCACCAGCAGGTTGTGTACCAATCCCTTGGGAGGACCCCCCCCCCCCCCCCGGGACCTAATACCCAAATAGGGTGAAAAACATGTAAATACGGCCTAAAACATGCTTTACATACCTTGGATGGTCAATTTAAGTGGTCACAATATCAAAAAAACAACTTTCGAAAACTTCCATTTTTGAGCTGCCCAGGGTGAAAAGCTGCATAAGCAGGTTGTGTACCAATCCCTTGGGAGACCCCCCCCCCCCCCCGGACCAAATACCCACATCGGACGACAAACACGCAAATACAGCCTAAAACATGCTTTACATACCTTGGATGGTCATTTTAGGTGATCACAATATCATAAAAACCAGTTTTGTAAAGTTCGATTTTTGAGCTGCCCAGGGTGAAAAACTGCAGCAGCAGGTTGTGTACCAATCCCTTGGGAACAACCCCCCCACCCCCCCGGACCTAATACCCAAATAGGATGAAAAACACGCAATTACAGCCTAAAACGTGCTTTACATACCTTGGATGGTCATTTTGGGTGGTCACAACATCAAAAAAACAAGTTTCAAAAACTTTGATTTTTGAGCTGCCCACGGTGAAAACTGCATAAGCAGGTTGTGTACCGGCCCATTGACTGGGCCATTATTGGTGGAAACAGTTATTTCGCGTCTTTGGCACGGGTTGTGAACGGCCCTAGGCAAGGCTAGAGACTGCAAAAAACCTCCTTCCGTATCCTAGTAGGCATATACAGTCACAACATCCCCACTCACACCCCTCAGAGTGGGTACCACGGGGTCACCGAGGTCGCCAAAACCGCCAACATACCAAAAGTGGTTGAAAAGTGCATAAACTGCATTAGCGCTCGTCCCACTCCGCCCCATACCAACCCCATAGAGTCGGGACCCGGAAACACTTTTTCGGCTCAAAATCGAAAAAAACCAAAAGATTTATGATTTTCGACCCAAAAAAAGGGGGGGTCATTTTTTGACCCCCCCCCACCCCCCGGTCCGGACCAAAAACTCATTGGGGGATGCGTTTATTGGACAAAAAATGATTTTACAAGGAGTCAAACTAGCAATTCAACCCCTTGGGCTAGGGTACGCGAATAGGCCCAAAAAGGCCAAAATGGGGGGGGTATGTGGCGTTTTCCCCATATATACGCCTGCCTGGCTTTGATGTAACAACCTCTGCGAGGTGATTTGAAAAATGAAGCAATACGTGAAAGAACAGGTCAAAACATCATTTTAGTGGCATTGTACCTTGGGAGCAGGTTGTACCAAGTTTGGCGAAAATTCTATTGCCTTCGGCAAGTCCACCTCGCAGAGAATCTACCCCAAGCAGCACACACCCAAAATAGGGTAAAAGCTACATAAATACGGGCTGAAACATGCTTTATATATCTTGGATGGTCATTTTGGGTAATCACGGTTTCAAAAAAATAAGTTTCAAAAACTTCGATTTTTGGAGCTAGCCACGGTGAAAAGCTGCATAACCCCCCCCCCCCCCGGCATCCATTACTCAAATAGAATGAAAAACACATAAATACGGCCTGAAACATGCTTTACATACCTTGGATGGTCATTCTAAGTTATCACAATATCAAAAAAAAAGTTTTGACAACTTTGATTTTTGAGCTGCCCAGGGTGAAAAACTGCATGAGCAGGTTGTGTACCCATCCCTTGTGACCTATTACCCAAATAGGGTGAAAATCATGTAAATACGGCCTAGAACATGCTTTACATACCTTGGATGGTCATTTTAGGTCGTCACAATATCATAAAATAACGTTTCGAAAACTTCGGTTTTTGAGCTGTCCAAAGTGAAAAACTGCATCAGCAGGTTGTGTACCCATCCCTTGGGAGACCCCCCCCCCGTAGCTAATACACCGATAGCGTGAGAAACACATAAATACGGCCTGAAACATGCTTTACATACCTTGGATGGTCATTCCTTAGGTGATCACAATATCAACAAAAAAAAACAAGTTTCTAAAACTTCGAATTTTGAGCCGCCTAGGGTGCAAAACTGCATAAGCAGTTTGTGTACCGGCCCATTCACTAGGCCATTATTGGCGGAAACAGCCATTTCGCGTCGTTGGCACGGGCAGTTGAGCGGCCCTCGGCAAGGCTACACACTGCAAAACACGTCCTTTCATATCCTAGTAGGCATATACTGTCACACCATTCCCACTTACACCCCTCATAGTGGGTACCACGGGGTCACCGAGGTTGCCAAAACCGCCAACATAGCAAAAATTGCTGAAAAGTGCATAAACTGGACAAGCGCTCGTCCCACTCCGCCCCATACAAACCCCATGGAGTCGGGACCCGGAAACATTTTTTGGGCTCAAAAAAACGAATCGAAAAAAACCGAAAGATTCATGATTTTTGATCCAAAAAAGGGGGGGCCATTTTTTGACCCCCCCCCACCCCCCCCACCCCCACCCCCGTCCCTCAAAACCTCAAAAAAGTGGGTTTCAAGTGGGGGGTCTGGGGGGGTCCAGACCAAAAACTCATTGGGGGATGTGTTTATTGGGCAAAAATAATGATTTTACAAGGGGTTAAACTAACGATTCAACCCCCTGGGGTAGGGTACGCAAATAGGCCCAAAAAGGCCCAAAATGGGGGGTATATGGCGTTTTCCCCAACATACGCCTGCCTGGCTTTGATCTAGCAACCTCTGCGAGGTGATTTTCGATTTTTGAGCTGCCCAGGGTGAAAAGCTGCATAGGCAGGTTGTGGGCCGGCCCATTCACTGGGCCATTATTGGTGGAAACAGTCATTTTGCGTCTTTGGCACCGGCATTGACCGGTGCTCGGCAAGGCTACAAACTACAAAAAAACGTCCTTCGGTATCCTAGTAGGTATGTATTGTCACAACATCCCCACTCACACCCCTCAGAGTGGGTACCACGGGGTCACCGAGGTCGCCAAAGCCGCCAACATAGCAAAAATGGCTGAAAAGTGCATAAGCTGCACAAGCGCTCGTCCCACTCCGCCACATACAAACCCCATGGAGTCGGGACCCAGAAACATTTTTTCAGCTCAAAATCGAGACAAAACCAAAGATTCATGATTTTCGACCCAAAAAAAGGGGGCGTCATTTTTTGACCCCCCCCCCCCACCTCCCTTAAACCCTCAAAAAAGTGGGTTTCAAGTGGGGGGGGTCTGGGGGGGTCCGGACAAAAACTCATTGGGGGATGCGTTTATTGGACAAAATAATGATTTTACAAGGGGTTAAACTAACAATTCAACCCCTTGGGGTAGGGTACGTGAATAGGCCCAAAAAGGCCAAAATGGGGGGTATGTGGCGTTTTCCCCTATATACGCCCGCCTGGCTTTGATCTAACAACCTCTGCAATGTGATCTACCAGAAAATCGACCAATGCTCAAAAATAATATCCAATGGTGGCCCGCAACCATCAAAAATGGATTCTCCAACCCAATAATAGGGGGGCTCATGGGGGAAACCGCAAACAATCCTCCATGGTGGCCCGAAATTGAAGAATGACGGAAAAATGCCCTTATTATTATTATACTATATATATATATATATATATATATATGATTATTATTATTATACTATATATATTATTATACTCACCGGCTTCCATTGAAGAAACTGGGTGGTTCCGGGAATAGTGACGGCCTTTATAATGGGCTTTGCATCAGGTTGCACATGAACAAACCTATACTCACTAATCTTGGAGTAGTTGGTTCCACACACACTTGGATTATTCGTATGTTGGCACAATTGCTGCACAATTTCAGCAGCGTTGACGTGCTTGTGCTGTGCAACCATATAATGATATATCATTCTTTTAATTGCCCGCCCAAGGCCATCACACACACTTTTGCCATGAGCAGGGGTGGCATATATCCACATAATGGGACATGGAGGAATTGGCTACTGGAGCTCAGCCACGTAAGCAAAGTGGCACAGCTGAACTCTGCGCACGATCCGAAAAAAATAACACGTGCCGAACACCAAACCTGGACCGCATCCAGTCCACTGCATCTTTCAATGCGTTGCGAATGGCATTTGAATCTTTCGGTATAGTGCCATCGCCAAGATGAAGATTTTGATGGGGAATGCATTTTGGATGGGGAAGCCATGGTGGTGTCTGTGAAACACAAAAACAATGCGAAATTCTATTGCCTTGGGCATGTCCACCTCGCAGAGAACTGCCGTGAGCAATGCACCCTTGAGTGATCAGCTGTTGATGGGGATCTTGCTGTGAAAATCAAATTGCCCAAATTCACAGATGCTTGCCTTGCTTTATTATGAGCATCCAAAAAAAATTTGGTCTCATTCCAATTCGGGTTGTAAGATGATGGTAAATTACTCAAAGTGAAATGTACTTGGAGAACGAAGGATACAGGGGTTTCTGTGGCGGTCTTTCCGACGTACCCTGGAGGCCCCGCCTTGCCGTCGTTCCCGACTTGTGGGGGCCGAATGACCGGACTTTTGATTTGGCTTTGATTTGGAAAGCCCCGGAGTGTCCTCGCCAGTAGCCCTACCCATCTCCGGAAGCGGCAGGCAGGTAAGTAGCTGGTGGGTGTATTTGGTTGCGGCGTTGTTGTATAGAGGATTACAAGCACACGACTAACAGGACGTGACATGATGCAAAATCCCCAAAGCGTCGGTTTTGCTTGTATGTAGACCGTGTTCAAGCGGTCAAGAAACCGACTACCATGATTAGACATGATCCAAAATCTCCACAGCGCCGGATCTTGGTTGATGGTGGAGGTGGTCGCCAAAATCCGATTAACAGGACTAGACATTGTCCAAAATCCCCACAGCACCGGGTTCTGGTTGTTGATGGAGGTGGTGTACCACAGTGCCACAGTACCACATACACACACACACACACACATACCCCCACCAAGCTCTTTTGATTTGCCTGCCGCTTGCTAGCCGATGTTGCTAGGTTTACATCATAATGTTGTTGATGCACATGCAAAAAGAGTTTTAAGGGTAGACTTGCAAAAGCAAAATGGGAATCACCCTTCGGCCTTTGGCAAGCGAAACCAATGACCATATTGCTACCGGCGCCACCGGTTGCGAAGCTCAAGTCATGGATCCCACTTGAGTCCGGTCACCTCAGGTGACGCACATCTTACATGCGTAATGCATGACGTTGCGGTTGACTATTGGCATGCACACCATTACTACTTTGGATGTGCCTAATAGTGTGCAGCATTATGGCATTTTTCGCAACATCTCATATGTCCTAAGAAGTAATGCAAATCGTTCAGTGGCATGAACGTTCGTTTGATCTTTGTCCGGGTGAAGCTTTACTGATAGGTGAAGATACTGCTTGCGGATGTTAGCTTTGTTTGTAGCCCCAAGCAATTACATGCCAACTTCAAAATTGTTCTTGTCCAAATATTCATACATTGCTGGATATGAAGCAATGGGGAGATCAAGCAGGCATTGTACTTTGGTCATGTGGGATGATGATGTGGTGTCTTGGTTTTCTCGTCGTTTGTGCTTGTGGGGAGATTTAGGTTGTAGATCGTCATGAGGCCGTTTTTTGGCCTGGTTCTTATGAACTAGCTTTGCATGTGATACATGCTCTTCATCGTCATTGGTGAAAATTTTGGGTTGATCACCAGTTGACTACTCTTGGTGAATAGCATGCCTCTTTTTTCTTGGGAGTAATGCATAATCCAAGCTGGTTCACACAACGGAGATCCAAGCTGGTTCACACAACGGAAATCCAAGCTGGTTCACACAACGGAGATCCAAGCTGGTTCACACAACGGAGATCCAAGCTGGTTCACACAATGAAGACCCAAGCAGGTTCACACGACGGAGATCCAAGCTGCAGCTTGGATCTCCGTTGTGTGAACCAGCTTGGATCTCCGTTGTGTGAACCAGCTTGGATCTCCGTCGTGTGAACCAGCTTGGATCTCCATTGTGTGAAGCTGCTTGGATCTCCATTGTGTGAACCCGCTTGGATCTCCATTGTGTGAACCAGCTTGGATCTCCGTTGTGTGAACCAGCTTCGATCTCCGTTGTGTGAACCAGCTTGGATCTCCGTTGTGTGAACTAGCTTGGATCTCCGTTGTGTGAACCAGCTTGGATCTCCATTGTGTGAACCAGCTTGGATCTCCATTGTGTGAACCAGCTTGGATCTCCGTTGTGTGAACCAGCTTGGATCTCCGTTGTGTGAACCAGCTTGGATCTCCGTTGTGTGAACCAGCTTGGATCTCCGTTGTGTGAACCAGCTTGGATCTCCGTTGTGTGAATTAGCTTGGATCTCCATTGTGTGAACCAGCTTGGATCTCCGTTGTGTGAACCAGCTTGGATCTCCATTGTGTGAACCAGCTTGGATCTCCGTTGTGTGAACCAGCTTCGATCTCCGTTGTGTGAACCAGCTTGGATCTCCGTTGTGTGAACCAGCTTGGATCTCCGTTCTGTGAACCAGCTTGGATTTCCGTTGTGTGAACCGGCTTGGATGTCCATTGTGTGAACCAGCTTGGATCTCCGTTGTGTGAACTAGCTTGGATCTCCGTTGTGTGAACCAGCTTGGATCTCCTCACACAACGGAGATCCAAGCTGGTTCACACAGCGGAGATCCAAGATGGTTCACACAACGGAGATCCAAGCTGGTTCACACAATGGAGATCCAAGCCGGTTCACACAACGGAAATCCAAGCTGGTTCACACAATGGAGATCCAAGCTAATTCACACAATGGAGATCCAAGCGGGTTCACACAATGGAGATCCAAGCTAGTTCACACAATGGAGATCCAAGCTGGTTCACACAACGGAGATCCAAGCTAATTCACACAACGGAGATCGAAGCTGGTTCACACAACGGAGATCCAAGCTGGTTCACACAACGGAGATCCAGCGGTCCACACAACGGAGATCCAAGCTGGTTCACACAACGGAGATCCAAGCTGGTTCACACAATGGAGATCCAAGCTGGTTCACACAATGGAGATCCAAGCTGGTTCACACAACGGACATCCAAGCTAGTTCACACAAAGGAGATCCAAGCTGGTTCACACAACGGAGATCCAAGCTGGTTCACACCATCGAGATCCAAGCTGGTTCACACAATGGAGATCCAAGCTGGTTCACACAACGGACATCCAAGCTGGTTCACACAACGGAGATCCAAGCTAATTCACACAATGGAGATCCAAGCTGGTTCACACAATGGAGATCCAAGCAGCTTCACACAATGGATATCCAAGCTGGTTCACACGACGGAGATCCAAGCTGGTTCACACAACGGAGATCCAAGCTGGTTCACACAACGGAGATCCAAGCTGGTTCACACAACGGAGATCCAAGCTGGTTCACACAACGGAGATCCAAGCTGGTTCACACAACGGAGATCCAAGCTGGTTCACACAACGTAGATCCAAGCTGGTTCACACAACGGAGATCCAAGCTGGTTCACACAACAGAGATCCAATCTGGTTCACACAACGGAGATCCAAGCTGGTTCACACAACGGAGATCCAAGCTGGTTCACACAACGGACATCCAAGCTGGTTCACACAACGGACATCCAAGCTGGTTCACACAACGGACATCCAAGCTGGTTCACACAACGGAGATCCAAGCTGGTTCACACAATGAAGATCCAAGCTGGTTCACACAATGGAGATCCAAGCTGGTTCACACAATGGAGATCCAAGCTGGTTCACACAAAGGAGATCCAAGCTGGTTCACACAACGGAGATCCAAGCTGGTTCACACAATGGAGATCCAAGCTGGTTCACACAACGGAGATCCAAGCTGGTTCACACAACGGAGATCCAAGCTGGTTCACACAATGAAGATCCAAGCTGGTTCACACAACGGAGATCCAAGCTGGTTCACACAACGGACATCCAAGCTGGTTCACACCACGGAAATCCAAGGTAGTTCACACAACGGAGATCCAAGCTGGTTCACACAACGGAGATCCAAGCTGGTTACCAAAACACATTACGCAATGGAGATCCAAGGCGGTTCACACAACGGAGATCCAAGCTGGTTCACACAACGGAGATCAAAGCTGGTTCACACAACGGAGATCCAAGCTGGTTCACACAACGTAGATCCAAGCTGGTTCACACAACGGAGATCCAAGCTGGTTCACACAACAGAGATCCAATCTGGTTCACACAACGGAGATCCAAGCTGGTTCACACAACGGAGATCCAAGCTGGTTCACACAACGGACATCCAAGCTGGTTCACACAACGGAGATCCAAGCTGGTTCACACAACGGACATCCAAGCTGGTTCACACAACGGAGATCGAAGCCGGTTCACACAACGGAGATCCAAGCTGGTTCACACAATGGAGATCCAAGCTGGTTCACACCATCGAGATCCAAGCTGGTCCGCACAACGGAGATCCAAACTGGTTCCCAGAACACATTACGCAATGGAGATCCAAGGCGGTTCACAGAACGGAGATCCAAGCCGGTACCCACAATGCGTAAGTGCCCCTGGTGGGTGACCTAAGACCCCACCCACCCCTATATTCAGAGAGGTGCCCGGCCATTGCCTGGAGGGTCCACAATTGGAGATCCAAGCTGGTTCACACAACGGAGATCCAAGCTGGTTCACACAACAGAGATTCCAGATGGCTCACACAGTGGAGATCCAAGCTAGTTCACACCATGGAGATCCAAGCTGATTCCCACAAACGGAGATCCGAACCGGTTCCCAAAACACATTACGCAATGGAGATCCAAGGCGGTTCACACAACGGAGATCCAAGCCGGTTCCCACAATGCGTAAATGCCCCTGGTGGGTGACCTAAGACCCTACCCACCCCTATATGCAGAGAGGTGCCCGGCCGTTGCTTGGACGTTCCACAAAATGAACAAGAGGATGGCAAACATGAAAGAGGGGAGTAGTGGTAACGGGGATGCAAGCATAAGTAGGTTGTGTACCAATCCTTGGGAGACCCCCCCCCCCCCCCCGGACCTAATACCCAAATCAGGTGAAGAACACGTAAATCCGGCCTAAAACATGCTTTACATACCTTGGATGGTCATTTTAGGTGGTCAGAATGTCAAAACAACAAGTTTCAAAAACTTCGATTTTTGAGCTGTCCAGGGTGAAAAACTGCATAAGCAGGTTGTGTACCAATCCCTTGGGAACAACCCCCCCCCCCCCCCCCCCCCGGACGTAATACCCAAATCACGTGAAAAACACGTAAATCCGGCCTAAAACATGCTTTACATACCTTGGATGGTCATTTTAGGTGGTCAGAATGTCAAAACAACAAGTTTCAAAAACTTCGATTTTTGAGGCTCTCCAGGGTGAAAAACTGCATAAGCAGGTTCTGTACCAATCCCTTGGGAGGAGCCCCCCCCCCCCCCCCCCCCCCGACGTAATACCCAAATCACGTGAAAAACACGTAAATCCGGCCTAAAACATGCTTTACATACCTTGGATGGTCATTTTAGGTGAACAGAATGTCAAAACAACAAGTTTCAAAAACTTCGATTTTTGAGCTCTCCAGGGTGAAAATTGCATCAGCAGGTTGTGTACCAATCCCTTGGGAGGAGCCCCCCCCCCCCCCCCGCCCCGGACCTAATACCCCAAATCACGTGAAAAACACGTAAATCCGGCCTAAAACATGC